>OZ038488.1:91166016-91193516 GCA_964036315.1 Acanthosepion esculentum
CATACAAGTTTCATATACATATATATATATATATATATATATATATATATATATATATATATATATATGTATATATATAAATATATATATATATATATATATATATATATATATATATATATATATATATATTTATTTAGTTTACGAAAAACTAGGTAATCCGTATGGGTAGACCCAATGAGGATAAAATATATATATATATATATACAAGTTTCATGAAAGACGACTGACAAGGTACTCCATTTAAGCTTTTTATTTAAAAATGTATTTATTACTCATTTTATATATATATATATATATATATATATATATATATATATATATATATGCAGTAAATTTTACAGTGTTAACATATTGTCATAAAAATAAATAAAAGCTCAAATCGAGTACCTTGTCAGCCGTCTTTAATGAAATTTGTATATATATATATATATATATATATATATATATATATATATATATATATATATATATATATACCTAGACTTTATGAATTTAAGCGCAGTACTAGATTGACGGCAAGTCTCATCATTTTATCGTTTAAATGACCAGATGTAGCCGCAAGTTCTATGCTAACAGTTTCTTTTCTCATGCTTCTCACTTGCAAAACTTTTTTCCAACTTCTTGCTTTTCAGCCATCTTTGATCTTCAAAAATTTAAATGCAATGCCAATCGTTACCTTTTGTCTTCATAAGTCTTGTTCTTTTATTGTTGTCTCTCCTTAATAGCAGTTTTTTTCATATTTTCTCACACTGAGTAACCTCTTGCGTACTAGTGGCTTTATTGACTTGTTTGGGGTGAAATAATTAAACAAAAGTGTGAATCAAAATGATTTTATTTAGGTAATAAAACGGTATCTTGCTTCTGCAGTATTATGCCCATGCTGTAATATCAAGCACCAGAATGGGGATGCTTAGAAAGAGAGAAGAAATGTCTATATTTTCTCTAATTTCCAAGACCCACATTAGGCACTAGTATATAAGTGATATACTAACACCTTAACAAGACCGAGGGAAGGACTATAATACTCAAAGACAACCCTGAATGTAAAGCAGTGGAGAAGTCAATGAGAAACCATTCCACTAATTCCCCAAGAAGTTCTAGAACATTACACAAAGAAAAGTAATTGTTTGAGAACCATGATTGCCTACGCCGTTAAAGGCGATGGCATTTTAACAATAATATCTATATTTATATTCTTTTTATAATCATTTTATTCTAATCAAAGCGATAATGCCGCTAAAAGAAAGGGGGACTGAAAGAAAATGAGAAGACGTTAGTGAGGCGACGGGACAATAAAAGAACAGAGTTCAGGAAGACATCAGATCGTGAGTGACGCCGAATATAATTTTTTTAAGATAATAGGTGGGCGGGGAGCAAGAAACCGGGAGAGATTTCCACAAGCGAGAAGTACGAGAAAAGAAACTATTAGAACAGAACTTACGGTTACATCTTCTTAATTCAACAATAAAAGGAAGAGATCTACTTGCTAGTTTAGCAGTACGTTTAAATTCATGCGATTGACGTGCAATTGGAACAATTGCCATGAAAATATTCGTAGACAGAGGGAAGCCACGTCACGGCGGTGAGAAAGTGACAAAAGTCGAGATGACAGGTCAGGACCGATAACATTACAAACCATTCTTTGGATTTTGTCGAGAATCTCAAGATATGTAGCAGAAGTACCAGAACAGATATAGAAGCGATATTCCATAAAGGAACGAAATATATATAAATAAAGGAAATAAATATATAAATAAATATATCAATATATAATATAATATAAATATAAAATAAATATATTATAATATAACTATATAATATAATATATAATATAATAAATATATAAATAAGAAATAAATATAAAAATAAAGGAAATAAAGAAACGATATATAGTTGGAGCACCAGACCAGATATGGCAGTGATATTCAATAAAGGAACGAAATCTATATAAATAAAGGAAATAAATATATAAATAAATATATCAATATAATAATATAATATAAATATATAATAATATAACTATATAATATATGATATAATAAATATATAAATAATAAAAAAATATATAAACAAAGGAAATAAAGGAACGATATATAGTTGGAGCACCAGACCAGATATGGCAGTGATATTCAATAAAGTAACGTAATATATATAAATAAAAGAAATAAATATATAAATATACAATATTATAATATAATATAAATATATAATAATATAACTATATAATATATAATATAATAAATATATAAATAAAAAAAATAAATAAATAAAGGAAATAAAGGAACGATATATAGTTGGAGCACCAGACCAGATATGGCAGCGACATTCAATAAAGGAACGAAATATATATAAATAAAGGAAATAAATGTATAAATAAATATATAAATATACAATATTATAATATATTATAAATATAAATATAATATAAATATATATTATAATATAACTATATAATATAATATATAATATAATAAATATATAAATAAGAAGTAAATATAAAAATAAAGGAAATAAAGGATAAAGTTGGAGCACCAGACCAGATATGGCAGTGATATTCAATACACAGAGGAATGGTAGATTTATAAATGTTCAAGATGCATTCTGATGAGAAACATTGTCTGGCGCGACACAGTGGACCTACCTTCCTAGCAGCAGATCTAGCAACTGATTCGATATGACCATTCTATTACATGTTAGTGGAAAATGTAGGACCAAGAAGATGGGTGGCTCTCCTGGAGGTTAGCATCAGCCATGTTGATGGAAAACAAAAATAGTTCTCTATGATGATTAAAATATTGCAGCTTCGTTTTTGGAGACGTTAAAAATTTAAAATTTTGCCACTGATATTTTTGTCAGTTAAATCTTTCACTTCTTAATGAACCAATAATTTACTAAATAAAATTTACTTGCTAGAGGAGAAATATTTTACACCTTGTATTATTTTTATTTTACTCCAGTGGCATACTTATAACATCTGTGATATCAAATATCTTGTTCCGAGCGTAGATCATTTGTGGAATTTGGGGCCGAAAGCGATAAGATCTTAGTTTTTCATTTAAATGTTTGATAAGCGATACGTGCTTTCATATTCTACAAGTAGAGAAAAAATTCAGACCTTAACAAAAAACACTGTACAAGCCTAATGTTTTACTTCTAAAATCGGTGAAAATGGTCAGATAAGTGTCGTGAAAAAGAAACGGAAGATAAGCTAGATATTAACTTACCACCCACCCACTGAGTTTCGTAAACATTTGTTTTGTATCAATAATATATATATATATATGTATATATATATATATATATATATATATATATATATATATATATATATGAATGAAGAAATATAGTCTGAAAGTGTGCTATATTTATGGGATAAGTGCTCAATATCAGAGATAGAGCGTGTGTAAATATAAAAGTGGACATAGAAGTGCTGACTTCTATGTTCACTTTTATATATATATATATATATATATATATATATATATATATATATATATATATATGCACATTTCATTAAAAACGACTGACAAGGTGATTTTATTTAGTTTTTTATATAATTTCTCGTGCGATCTAATAATTTTTTTTCTTTCCAGATGACAAATTATATAAAAATTGTCCGAATGTTCTTTTTATCCGAGCGCTTTCGGCTATACATTTAGCTATTTTCAAGGATTATATTTTAACTGTTAAAATTAGAAATAGTTTGTTGTATGTATGTTTTATAAAATGTTTCATTTTTTTGTTTCAAAACACGGTCAAGATATTATGTCCATGTTCAATTTTTATATAATTTGTCATCCGGAAAGAAAAAATATTTTAGATCGCACGAGAAATTATATAAAAAACTAAATAAAAATACCTTGTCAGTCGTTTTTAATGAAATGTGCATGAAAGAAGGATTGCTGCCTAAATACATACATACATATATATATATATATATATATATATATATATATATATATATATATATATATATATATATATATATATATATGTGTATATATATGTTAATTCAATAACCAGGTAGGCAATGACTGGTGCAATTGCAATTGTGTGCAAACCTGAAAATTAAAGTAGTGGCCAGTCATTGCCTACTTGGTTATTGAATTAACATATATATATATATATATATATATATATATATATATATATATATAGTAGGTGAGTTATTTGTTAATAAAAATTGCTGTTTTGTTTACTTTTTTTAATAAAAATATTTTATTTTCAGGTTATAAAAATGCGTGTCGATAATCATATGCTCCGGAATAATCATTTAAAAATGTTATTGTTGAATCGTTATGTTTCTTTTTTCGTAATAAATATTGTTAAAAACGACTGATAATTTTGCATATATATATATATATATATATATATATATATATATATATATATATAATTAGAAAATATTTGTCTATTTTTATACAGGGCCAAATTAACTTGTACTTAGAATAAAAAAGAAACAATTGAAATTTTTGGGAAATACAATACGGAAAACGGCTTAGAGAATTTGACACTCAGAGGGTATATTGAAGGTAAGAGGGACAGAGATAAAAAGAGAGTAGTGTCACCACGCTTGGATAATTGTGGGTTGGTGAGGCTATTTAACCCATAGTTAGATGTTCTGAATTCAGAGTTTCCTTTCTTTTAGAACGGTTGCCACCCAAAGCTATAGAATCCAGTCTGTACCGCTATTTACCCTTAGCTGGAGAAGAAGAGATGGATTCATACCTTTCTCAATAGAATGTGCACGTAAGTGAAGACAGGGTGGCAATAAATTCATTATACAGTTGCTTGTAATAAAAAAGCATTGAAGCAGTTGGCTTGCTGTTCGGACAGTATCGATATTGTTTACCGTAGCATTTTATTGTTATTAACCAGAACCATTTTACTAATAAATTTCTGGACTGTTGATTAATAACAAGAAAGAAATTCAATGAGAAATATAGACGTATCAAAAAGAAGGAAAGCGGAAGATGGAGAGAAAATGTCGGAAAGGAAAACCATGGAAAATATGAACTGAAATAATAAATGAAAAAGGAAAAAAAAAGAGAAGAAAAGGGAAATAACAGAAATGTTTCTAAGGTGAAGTAAAAAGAAAGAGATACATAATAGAAAGAAAACAAAAAACGAAAGAAAGACAGAAAGGAAGAAGAAGAAAAGAAAAGAAAGGAAAAAGTAAAGAAAGAAAAAATATGAAAGAAAAAAAAAGGAAAGAAAAGAAGAAAAGAAAGAACCTAAGGAAAGAAGAAAAATGAAAGAAAAAAAAAGAAAGAAACAAATGAATGAATAAATGAAGGAAGGAAAGAAAAGGAATGAAGAAAATAATAAAGGTAGAAAGAAATAAAGAAAGGAAGGCTGGAAAAAATTAAGAAGAAAAATGGACAAGTGAACAAGAAATGTACTGAAAAAGAAAAAATATGGCGGCTCGAAATCGGTAGTTAAAATTTGTGTGGGCAGATTATTTTTAACAGAAGTCCGAGTGACACTATTGTTTTTTATCATTTACATTTTTAAGGATTCATTTTTCTAATGTCACTCCTGCATTTTGACTTTGATTTTGATCAAACACTGATATGGCTTTCTGAAAATGAATAAGTCTTCTCAGGTTGAAGGCGAAGTCATGAAATTTTGCAGATGACAGACAAAGAAAAGTGAATAAAGATTTCTACAAACAAATGGCTATATTTTTTTTAATCAATTCACTCCAAGTATGGCGATAATGCCACCAAAATGCAAGGGGTTACTCGGAATGAAAGAGAATGAGAAGACTTTAAGGGAAAGAACCGAAAACCCAATCCTAAACAGGAAACAAGGGATAATCCTCTACTCCTGTTCAAAAGATAGGGAAGGATCATTTTGATAACCAGCAAAGCTCTCCTTACGCCCGAAAAAAGTGTTTTACAGCATGGTTGCTTGAGTTATTTAAAAAGTACACAAATATGAAACGCATTTTATTTGCGATTTATGTGAGCAATATAATTCAACAAAAGCTGTAAAAATTTTCGCATCTTTTTTAAACAAAATTTTTATTGCCATTTTTTCTTCTTGAAAATAAAGATACATAAGAGTCACTGACATATTACGAATGTTTAACACGCCTGCTCGTGGCAGGAAAATAAGTTTGTCTCGATATCGTTAGAGTTTCAGATTTTAGTTGCCAACATTAGACTGGTCTTATTACGTATGGTGTATTTTATGGATTGCTGACATTCAACAGACCGTCTTTAAACTACCATCAAACAAATCTTACCTAAACGGAAGCGACAAGAAAAAGACTAACAAATGAAGTAAGTAAGTAAATAAATAAGTGTTAAATATTTAAACGTAAGGAAATATATAACTATAAAAACAAAATAATGTTTCCGTGGATTTACTGAAAGAGTGATGTGAAAAAAATAACTTTTACACGTTAACATTGTGAACGACTTTCAGTAAATGATTGAATTCAGTTGATAGAACAGCACAATAATGGCCGAAAAAGTGTTAAGCTTCCATTCTAATATGGTGTTTTTTTAATCGTATCTTAGATGTGGCACAAGGCTGAAAGTATGGGGCACTAGGTGATGATCGAATTCACAACTCAGTCGTAATTGATCTAACGATACAAGCTTGCTAACCATTACACCACGTCTAAGTATCCAACTCTCATTTTAAGATGGTTAGACGCTTTAGGATTTTTCTACCTCCACGCGTCATGTCTGTTCAGAAATTGGGCGATAATGGGTCTCCATATCTACCTGTCTTTGGTTCTCACTTTCTCTTTATCCATTTGTGAAATAAGTTAAACGCTGCTTTTCTTGACTTTGAGTTTGTGTGGAGAGTTCAATTTTCAAAGTTTACGTTTTACAGGTATATTTTACGCCCAAACATTTCAGCTGTCATTTTCTGAATAGGATCAGCAGTTTCTTCGCACTTCTTACCTGGTTGTGTGATTACAATATAGATTATTGGCGCCTATCCATCGCTAAAGATGCAGGTAAAATAATCGATTCCCTGCATCGCCCCAGTATGTACCTGACTCCTCATGCTATCCTCTACCTTTATAAGAGCCAGATCAGGCCGAAAATAAAGTACCGTTGCCATATTTGGGCAGGGGACGTCTACTTCTCATCTTTTCAGTCTTGAAAGCGTTCAAAATGTCTCCGAATCCTTGTGGGTGACGAATTATTTTTCCACCCACCGACCTCTCTCACACAGGTCGGATGAAGCGAGTCTCTCTCTGCTCTGTCGCTACTTCCATGGAAAGTGCTCGGACGAACGACATTCCTTGGTTCTGCAAGATCTAACCTTCACGGCTAGGACACGTCATTTCTCTCACATTGTAGCAAACCACCCATATTCCCTCCGTATTCCATCGGCAAGAAGTTCCACTCCAACAGCCTTTTCCCTCGAACCACAGCCCTGTGGAACAGACTCACAAGAGGGTGTTTCACCGATCACTACAATCTGTTCCCGTCTAGAGTTAACTCTTATCTTTCCCTCCTATCTATATAAACTATCCCTTGAGTTAACACTCTACCTTGAGTAGCCCCCTGGCCTAATACAGGGTGAACCTTACTGTATAAAAAAAAGAAAAGACTATCAGCCTAAAGTGGAATCGGCACCTAAAATGGAACAACTAGAGAGAATGCAGTAAAAGAGTAAAAAAAAAAAAATAATAATAAAGGGGGTTTCATTAAGACGGATTATATATAAGGGTGTTTCATTAAGACGGATCAAAGTCAGCAGTAAATAAATCAGTGTTATTCGTGAAAATTTATTTATTTCTCTATTGGATCATGTTCTTTAAGTCATGGTAATTATGTGTGAAAAATAATGTCGCCCAAATGTCCGCCAAGGCTTCGGCTGCACACCTTCACTCGATGGTCAAAATTTTTGATGACGTCTCTGCATAGTTGCTCCTCGATCTCACCAATATGGCTTATTATCTCATCCTTCAGCTGTTGAATTGTTGTTGGCTTGTTGGCATAGAATTTACTTTTGAGATGACCCCAAATGAAGAAAGGTAACGGCGCCAAGTCGCACGATCGTGGTGGCCAATTGACTTCGCTGTTTCGAGAAATAATGCGACCTGGGAACTTCTCATTGCATTTCTGTTTAAACGTCCATTTTCGTAATAGGCTTTGATAACTTTAGCACGTTGTTTGATGAGGCTATGTCGAAGGCTAGAGTTTCGTCTCGGGAAACAGCTACAGTTAATTTTCTGGGTTAGCCTACGGGCTCGGATACCCCACATTAAATTCGGCCTTGTCTCACGTCTGACCGCGTGGGGCGGATGGTAGATATCCTGCAGTGGGAGATTCATTGTAGAATTCACTTGACTCACTTCTAGCAGTTGACTACTTCTACGTGCCGCTGGCGAATCTTATATATGCTGTTCTTGTCCTAAGTATTATCGTTTATTACCAATCTTTGTTTGATTATTCTATTCACTAATCTTTCTTAGGTTACAACACATAGGTAATAATTTTCATTTCATGAGAGCTCTAAAAAAGCAGCTCTGAATCTTCAAGTCATACTAACAAAATCACAAAGAAAATGGGAAAAAATACTTCGGTTTAAAATCAAGAATTATAGCTATCTTATTTAAAGAGTGGGAAAAGACAGATATTTTGATATACTGACTTCACATTTAACATTCCCGGGAGGGGCATAAAGCGTAGTTAGTTCAGTGTGAATTGGAAACAGTCCCGTTTTGGTTATTACCTATAGGACCTTATGTGTCTGATATTCTTTAATTAATAATAATTTTGCTCCGTTGTTTGATTGTTAATCTTTCCATGATTGAACTTGTCAAAGACTTAAGTTGTTAAATCCGAAAGAAAAAGAAATAAAAATCATTAGACGCTGAAAACTTAATTCACATTTAAAATCGGTCCAAGTTATTAGAACACCCTTTACGAAGCAAACACAATTGTCGAAACACGGCAAATGATTTCAGATAAATATGATACCATGTAAATAAGGATGCCAGGTAAATATGAATCCAGGTAAGTCTTACAAAGAACATAGAATAGCCGGAAATACGGTCAACAGATTGAAACGAGACATCCATGCTTTCGGCGGGAATATTGAAAAATTGGAGACGACTGGTTCTTCCTTGATATCCTGTGATATCTTGTGAGATAAGTTACCCGCTACTTCTCTTGTCGTCGGTGTGCACTGCGAGTGTTAAATTCCCAAAGCCTTCTTTTTACAGTATGAACCCAAACATTTTAGCTGTTACCTTATCAAATAATAACAAACGCCAGGAATGAATATAGGAAAATAAATGTATTAACGTAATAATACAAACTGGTAATACAAGTTAGTAGTTCCAGGAATGTGGGGTTAGTAGTCAAATATATATATAGATAGTCTTTGATATCGACGTATCGCTGTACGACTTCTTACTGAGTCTAAAGGCTCGTTACTGTGACTCTTGCCGCTACGTTATTCTACTCGACCGACTCTACGTTCACTACTACTACTACTGTCCGACTCGACTCCACTACTACTGTCCGGGTATTCACTGGTAGTAGTATATGTATACCTTGGGAGAGTCCATTTGTGTAAAAAGGGGAGATCCCTCAACACCTTTAACATTGCGATAATAATAATAATAATAATAATAATAATAATAATAATAATAATAATGATAATAATGATGATGATGATGATGATGGTTGTGGTGATGATGATGATGATGATGATAATAATAATAATAATAATAATAAAAAAAAAAAGTTCTCGGTTTGGCCAAGAAGCCCTTCAAAAGAAATTATATTGGATCGGGCTGAGAATCTTTCAGCACATACTCTTAATAATAAAAGCCATAACAAGAATAGAATAAATGCGTGTTGAAAAGTTCTCGGCTAGAGCAAGTATCCTTCCAGTTAGATTTTAAGAAGAGGGTTGGTCCGACAACTTTTCAGACTTCAAATATCACCATCATCATCATCTTAATAATAATAATAATAATAGCAGCAGCAGCAAGAATAAGAGTAATTGTAGATAAAATATGATATTTCTTACGGTATTTTCTCACTTTAATATTTTACATTTTTTTCAGTTTATTTTCGGAATGGCAGTTTCTGTAATTAAAAATATTTTCTTAACTCACGAAAGACATTTTCTAAAAAAATAACTTGGTAGACTTTGATGGATTTTAGCGCTTCAAACTAGAATAATAAAATTAAAGGTGAATGTATCCTACAAGGATCGTTCAGAAAGTCCTTCAGTTAACACGCTGTATTTTGATCTTATTTTTTCACTGTATAATGTTCCATGTAGAGAAACTGTGAAAATGTATGGAGGTGCAGATAGTGCAATGGTCAGAGGTTTGGAACGAGGAATGACCGAGTTCGAATTCCAGCCAGGATAGTTATGTTTAACTTTCGTGCAAATCCTCGAGAAAGGTATAAATTCATCTCTTATCTCCCCACCCAAGGCATTTGACAACCAATATTGAAAAAAGATCACTCTGAATTTAAAAGCGTATGTGACTGTGAACTGTGTTGCTTGAACTGTACGTAAGGTTCGCACAGCATAATTCTAGCATAATCCACAGGGTGGCTTCGTGGGTATTGAAGTGACGCAAATGGGCTTTAGCAGATAGGCATGCTCAGAAACGAACCAGCACACTGAAGATGAGAAATCACAGTGATTTACCGAATGCTTTCAAGTCAAAACAATTCAGATGATGGTTTCAATTATTTTTTTTTTATATTTAAATTCTATTTTACATCGAATAAAAAGTAAAATGTCAATCGACATTTTCTCGGTGCATTAAAAAAGGCAATGCGTCCGAATTGTAAAAACGAATGAAATGAATTATTTGTAAAACTAGCCGAATTACCCGTGCCTTACTGTCTGTCAGACATTTTTTGTAAGAAAATGATGATTGACTTAATCATTGTTATAATTTGTGGAAAAAAAATGATGCATTTCAATATTACTCAATGAACTTGCCAATGTGACCTCCATCTTCTGGTTTTCTCCTATATTTTGGATAGGAGTCATTCCCTTGTTCAAATTTAAATTTAATTTAAATCAAAGGGAAAAAATGCATTGTGGGGAGGGGGTTGTGTAAAAACAGCTTGAGCTGATCCCTTTGATATGTATTTGATGCAATACTTGATTGAATGAATTGATGAGCAGATTTCAACATTGGTATGACAGTTGAATTGTTGCAACAAATATGTATTGTAAGGTACTACCAACTGATTGGCGATTTTTTGCTCAACTTGACGTCCATATTGTCTCATTTTGATCTTGCCGATGTGACCTTCATCTTCTGGTTTTTTCCTATATTTTGGATAGGAGTCATTCTCTTGTTCAAATTTAAATTAAATCAATTTGAAAAAATTCAGTGGTGGCGGCCACATTGATCAAAAGGAAATATGCTTATCCAAGTGATGTAGTTTCAGAATATATATGGTTATGGTAAAACCGTAGGAGGATTCCGATAACAAACAAACAACCAAACAGACAGCGGCTACAACTTTATATATATATATATAGATAAATCAAATAAATTTCTTAACTAATTTTAATGTTTCAGCTTGAATTTGAGCCTTCAAAACCTTTTTGAGGTCAGCAGAGAAGATTTGAAAGATTAAAACAAAAATACAACAAACGAAGATGGTATACACACAGTTTGTGCATCTTGCTTGTGTTGCTCTGGGCGGACATAGAATTTTCTGTTCTTTTAAACAACTTTACAAAACTGGACAACATCTACAACATATACAGAAAGATTACAAATACGCGGCCTTTTATTTTGTTTTGATTACAAACAAAAAAGCAGTAATTTTAAAAGTTACCTTTTCTGGTCTATCTCTTCGTAAAATCACATCATCAAATATTTATTTCTTCGGCAAGATCACGCTCAGTGGTAAGTAGTCAGATCGGTTTACTTCGTTGGACTAGTTGTTACTGGAATAGTATATATATATATATATATATATATATATATATATATAGAGAGAGAGAGAGAGAGAGAGAGAGTGAATCTATTGCTAGGTTAGTTCCTAAGACAGTTGTTTCACTGTGTCGTGCAAGACAATTTTTCTCTCCAGTATCTTTCTTGCATATCTATAAGTCTACCGTCCGTCTATGTTTAGAAAATTGTTGCCACATGTGATCCGGTGCCTCTACTATTTACCTTGAGCTCCTTGATAAAATCCAAAGAAGAATCAGCAATTGGTCCTGATCTGGCAGCTCAGTTCCAATCACTTTTCCACCGCCGTACGGTTGTCCTTATGTGTCTTTTCTATAAACACTTTCTTGGTAATTATTTGGATGAGCTCTTCGCTATGGTACCTAGATTTTTGGAATTTAAGCACAGTACAAGACTGGCGTCGAGATCTAATCAATTTAAAGTTGAACTGGCTCGATGGAGCCATAAATTATATGCTAAAAGTCTCTTTTCTCGCACTTATCACTTGTAGAACTCCCTTCCGGCTCCACGTTTTCCAGCCAACTTTAATCTGCAAAAATTTAAATGCAATGTCAATCGCTGTCTACTGTTCTCCTGATTACGCTTTCTTTTTCCTGCTCCTCATTAATGTTTCTGTTCCTAATTATTCTACACCCTGTAACCCTTTGTGTCTTAGTGGCTGTACTGCCTTGCATGGGGTGACACCGATTAACACATACACACGCACATATATAATGTTTGCCTAGTCTGGAGCCCTATGAGCTAGGATATATTTTTTGGCATGCACGCATACTGTCATATTCTTCCTTCTTTAAATTAAGTTTTATCTATTAATTTATTACTTTACCACTGCAGCCAAAATAGTGATGATATTGAACACACATAAATAAGATGATATGAAAATGTTTGTGTAAATATTACAACCCTATTCGCTTACTACTATTTAAAAGCGAAAATCTTTAATAACTGATGACAGCATTTTCTCGATATGCTTATTTCATGAGCCTATTTGTGGCGACGCTATATCCAATGTTCTCGGGGAAAAGGGTTGAGTAAGAAAACTCTTCTTTTGGAATATTTTCCATCAATCGTAACACATGGAAGTTAAAACCCGCGAAATGGTAACTGAGTGATTTTGGAAAGTTAAATAAAAACAACGCTCATGGTCGGTGAAAATCACTATTCATCCACACGCCGTCAGGACGGATAATCTCACATATGGGGACGACTTTAACAATTAACATTTGCAACTGGGAGCAGGAGACGACAATGAAAACTCCGGAGAGTAAGACTGAAACTCAAAAAATTGATAATTTGGTCTGAGATCAACTTTCAAAGAGAGGTAAACCAAGCCATCGTTACATATTACCGCTACTAAAATTTCTCTTTCGGCCATCTTTACCAACAGCATTCTTCACCACTGCTATTTCGATCTCAACTGCTGAGAGATCAGAACTTTCACAACCATGAAAGAACTTTCACTCAATTCCTTTAGCAAAGAACATTTTTGATTTAAATCAATTGCAACACCTAAAAAGTAATCAAAATTGAATTGCTTTCGCTCTAAACCAAGAGTTTTCAGCAAGTTTAGATAGGTTACACAAAGTTATTCTCAATTTTACTATAACACTTTTTCTTTACCCAATTTCGTTTTTATTAAGCTCGCAAAAGAATATTTTATTAACCTTCCAATTTAAATAATTTGTAAATAAACAAATTCTTTCATTGTTCGAACTGTTGTCCTCATCTTTATTACCATATTCACGACGTTTCGACCGTTTCCCCTTCGGCCTTCTTCAGGTGATAATTTTTGTAATTCCGAACTGAAGCCTTTACTTCGAATACATAGTTGTAATACCTCATCTCAGAAATACAGACAAAAACAAATTCTTTCTGTTCAGTTTTACCCCGAGTAATTTGCCTCTTGTACGCCTAATAAGCTAATTTCTATTTTTTTTCTAAATTGGAAAATTCACAATAATAATAAAATGGAAAAAAAATCATAATTATAATTAATTAGAGATAAAGATTATATAATAAAAAACAATTTTAAACATTATAATGCTCTTTCTTACATGAAAAATAGAGACATTATGAAAAAAAAATCACCTAACAGTAATATACCGATTGTATATTCTTATGAATAAATGTCCAGTCTATTAAAGTGAAATTAAATAAAACGTGCACAGGGAGATTCCTCAATCCGACCCGATATCCCTTACTCCACTTACTGTAACAAAAAGAAAAAAAACTGCCACAACTAATTTTGAATGCTACATAATGATACTAATTCGTCTAAATGGCCCTCCTGCTAGGTCTTTCAGTAGCTATTTCGTGGAAAATGACATTTTTAAGATTTTCATTTATGCGCATATTTTAAGTTTCTTATATTTTGTATTTAGTTATGCGCTGAGAACTCTCTACCGGAGAGTACGTACTGACCCAATCACAAAACGGAAGGCCAATACTTGCCAATCAAAATGACCGAACCTTTGAAATAGCGCCCCAATCTTGAATCAAGATGTCGGCCCGTTTCTTCTCGACCATTCATCAGAGCCAACAAACCTTTTCTTCTAGCGATAAGTCGGTCTTCATTTATTACAAGCAGATCTTACGCCTGGGGACCCAAGCAGCAGACAATTGGCCTCAGCTCTGCCCTGTTGCCGGGCGGAAGAAGGAATGGGGTCTGTAGGTACGACCTTGTTTCACGCCCAACTAAAAGAGCGGTTAGATTTGTTTGCCCAATGGACAAAGAGAGGCGCGGCGGTCTGTTAGTTCCACTTTTGGCGTTGCTGGGTTACGCGGATATGTCTTGGCAGAAGCATAAGGAATAGCTTTCGAATATTTGCGGAGTTGGCAATGGAAGAAGTTAATAAATGGTCATATCACTTTTGGTCGCCGGTCTGATAAATAGCGTTGTGGTTTGAGGTTGTTTCGTTGCCCAATACATATTATTGTGTTGTCGTGTGTTGAACACCGTGAGAGGCTAAGCGCCATTGAAATCTATATCGGCTGTCAGTTTCGCTACACAGGAGTTTGATAAAGTGGAAGAATATATACTTATAACAGTTAGACGCTAAGATAGAATACAGGAAACAGGTACTTGTATATATTTACACGCCCACACATGCGCGCAGACAAAATATTGTTATAAATACCGTTTTTAGGCAGTATAACATAGGTGCATCAATATGTTTAATGATGAAAAAAATCAGTTATTTAAAACAATAAATATTTATTTTCGGCATAATCCCCTTCTTTGTCAATGCAATTAATCCAAAACTTCTTCATTAATCACGGATATTAGACATTATACAGTAAAAAAATTCGATCAATATTCAGTTAATAACTGTGTTCAGTTACGGATTCGTTGATAAAACTTCGTATCTTATTCCTCTGTATATATATATATATATATATATATATATATATATATATATATATATATTATAAATTAATAGATTTAAAATATGGTTTTACCGCTACACAGTGATGACCATGTTTCAGAAATGGAAGCCAAAGCCCCTGAATAAAAAAAAAATAAAAATATCTATAAGAACACCGGATTTTATATCTTACTGTTCTTTCCTTTTTATTTATATATACATATATATATATATATATATATATATATATATATATATATATATATATATATATATATATAGAGAGAGAGAGAGAGAGAGAGAGAGAGAGAGATAGGCAGGCTTACATTACAAATTAGATAGATATATAGGCTTACATTACAAGTACATCGTCCTGGGTATGACGATAAACTACATCCGGCAGCAAGGTTTCTTATCGGGAGATTGGAGGCTTTGAGGAGCGTGAAACCATCTCTTAATTGCTGTTGTTTCCAGTTCCACCCTGACCCAGAGTGGTAGCCCCGGTTAGCATTCCAGGTATGGAAAAATAGTTAACACCCAAACTATGATCAAATACTCAGTCAGTCAGTTATATGCCATGCGTGATACACGCTGAGGCGATCATGTATCTTTCGATATATGACTGACGAGGCAGATTTTTCCCCGCAGTAGGTTCCCATTTTTTTCTGCGTTAGGCCAGTTCCTATTTACACATATCTGGACGGGGGAGAAGAAGAGGATTCATACCTTTCCCAAGGTTTTTAGCACGTAAGTGAATGTAATGGTTTCGACTGGAATTCGAACTCGGCTCTCTGATTCCTCAAATCGACCCGTTATCCATTACTCTACCTTAAAGTATAAAGAAACATTTTTATAGTAAAAATACCAGCAATAAATTTTTGAAAAAAAAATTACCGTTTTTGTAAAGAAAATTACTAATGCTCCCAAGAAAATTAAATTCCAGCATTAAATGACCCATAAGAAGTCGATGTGCCAATACAAAAAGAAAACAGAGTACAACTGATTATTAAAGGAGGAAATATTGTCACGGATTTTTATCGTCATTCTCTGGTCTTTTTTTTCTTTTTTTAAATCCGTGAATTTGTTTTGCTGATGCTAAGTCTAAAAAAACACTATATAAAATTCACTATTTTTTTTTTATCAGTAATGTTGAAAGTGTTAAATTCTTCAACTTTTTAACAAGAAAAATCTCAAGTTGATGCTAAAGATTGCCGCAAAACATTATTGATTTAAGTGGGAATGATTTATTACGACGTGTCTCTAATTTGTATTTAGATACATTATACCCCCCCTCTCTCTCTCACCCTCTCTCTCTTTCTCTCTCTCTCTCTCTCTCTCTCTATATATATATATATGCAGTTACCTATCGACTTATAATGGGTAACATTCCTATGTCTAGGCACCTCCAAAAAAAAAAAAAAAAATGTTTCAAATGCATTTTAAAAATTAAAATATTTGTTGAAGTTTTTATTTTAGTTCTAATACCCAGCTAAAACATTAAATTTAATATTAAAAAAAAAAATAAAAAAATACACTACCTTATTTTAAACTGACTGGAATGATTATTTTCTGATTATCAGTGAAATCGATGAAATCGTCCATATTGACAAATCTGTCAACACAAAATAATTCTCTTTAGTAAATTTAAAAATCTAATTTTCTAACATTTCCTCAACAAACGTCTTCGTAAATAAATTTACTCTAGTTACCACTCGTATTTTCTGATAATGTCGTGCATGGACGCCCGTATTTACGAAAACCGGCACGTTTATACACAAAAATATTTAAAATTCTTTTTAAAATTCTGCGGGGCGATGAATTCCATTCATGATGAGTACAGTTTTTGTTTAATAACAATATCACGTGACCTCTAGTAATTAATATAGAAATTTAAAAGATTTAAAAGTTTATACATTAGAATAACGAACTAATTATTTTCGTTTTTAAATTTAAATTAAAAAATGAAAATAATTCTTGTAAAATTTCATTATTCATCGTAAGACAATAGTGTTCGTAATATATTTTTTTATTTAAAAAATCAATTAAAAGCTTTTCAAATTAAATAATGTCTTAGTTTTATTGATTTTTTTTTACGATTCAGAGCAGAGTTTCTGAACGGGTGTCGTGTTTGACAAAAAATGTTGATGTTTTAAATTCTCAGAGGACTTATCCTTATAACTAATATAAACATTAAGTTCGACAAAAAAGGAATTTTCCGAAATTTCATAAAATTGAAGAAGCGGGGGTTAACAAATGTAAAAAAAAAAAAATTACCAACTTTTTCTGAAAAAAAAGATTTAGAAAATAATTTAATTCATCTCAAAGTATCATTAAAACTCGAAAATTCTGCAAGAAAATCAATGTTTTTCACCGCAAAAAGACATTCAACTTTGACATACAAAATTTATGCTCCCACGTTAACACCAAAAAAATAAAATTTTTAACCAAAATTTCGAAGGTTCTAAAAAAAGGAACACAAAGACTTTGACGATAAAATTTATATTTGGGGCACTTTTTCATTGTGTACGCTCAATTTTTAGCAAAATTTTAGAATCCTTAGTGACACCAGTTCTGACCTTTAAAAAAAAAAAAGGAAGAAAAAAACCATTAGAAAACTGACTTTGGTAAGTATGTCGGGCCAAAAACTTTTCAGCACCACATTGTCTTCTCGTGTTGCAAATAAACGTCCATCGTCCTCACTTGTTAATTTTATGATTTTTTCCAACAACTCCAGAGCTCATTAGCACCCCATACGGCGTTTATTAAAAGTTGACATTGTTTTTAAATATATATTTATTTATATGGTAACGTTGGCAGGACTCCATGGAAATATTTGCAATTTTCTTAAAGAAGTTTACCTAAAGAAATTGATAGATATTTTAGATTTTATTTTTATTTCTTCAAGTTATTCCCGTTTGAAAGAGTTGTCTTTAATAATTGAAAAAAAATTAATGAACGCCCCACCCCCGTTTATTAGCTTTTCTCATTTTTTACGCTCCTCCTCATTTGTTACGTACTAACCTTTTATTTGGCACCAGAGTATATATATATATATATATATATATATATATATATATATATATATATATATATATATATACATATATATATATATATATATATATATATATATATATATATATATATATATAGGGTGACCCCCCAAAAAAAATGGCAACTTTTTAACAATCCAATAAAACCAAGAGTGATGGAATAAAAATATTTAATTCATAGTAATTGAAACCTTAAAACATGCCATTTAAGAAACAATGATGGGATTTTCATATTTTTTAGATTAAGTCCTGTAGATGGCGTCCTCCCTTACGAATGCATTCTTGAAATCTGCTGTTGAGATTCCTCATTGACTGCTGCAACATCTCAGCTGGGATACTGTGAATTTCATCCTCGTTACTAAAATGGTGAAATGTTTACTTGCTCAAGGTCACTGTCTCGCAGTGTTGCCACTTGCTCATGTCTGGCAATACGCACTTAAAAATTCCCGTTTTTTTTGTCCACCCTGTATATATATATATACACATATGTTTGTGTATATATATATATATATATATATATATATATATATATATATATATATATATATATATATATATAGTGTTAGCTCTATCACTGATATCGAGCACTTTCCAATAAATACTGCGCATATAAAATAATAATAATAATAATTATATATATATATATGAAGAAATATAGTCTTAAAGTGTGTTATATTTATGGGATAAAGTGCTCAATATCAGAGATAGAGCGTGTGTATATATAAAAGTGAACATAGAAGTCGACAGTCTGTTTCATGCTAGATGCAATCGTCAGGCCACTGTCTCCTTTAAGTGTTGACTTCTATGTTCACTTTTATATATATATATATATATATATATATATATATATATATATATATATATATATATATATATATATAAAACAGAATTGAGTCACTCTCAGTCACTGTGTGTTTATCCGAATCTAAAAATAAACACGCTAAAATTCACCTTCATCCCGTACCGTAAGCTGATGGCTTAGTCGGGTTTCGATCCTAGCTAGAGGCAACCGGACGTCTAGCCACACCGATGAGCTGTGAAACAGCGAAACAGTCTGTCTGTGGATGACAAATATATATATATATATATATATATATATATATATATATATATATATATATATATATATATATATTAAGGGGCGGCGCGTACTACCTCCTGACCGGGGGACCCAAGCCTGAATGGGAATCCCGATCAGTGTTTTGTGACCCTCGCTATCTTATCAACGTGTTTTTTTTCTACTTACATTCATATACGTTACAAATTAAACTAAGGACAACTGACTATTAAAGGATGAAAAATGTTGACGTTCATTTCTTTTTTTTTTCGTCCAAATTCATGAATTAGTTTGCTTATGACAAGTCTCGAAAAACACTGTATAAAGTTCACTATTTTTTATCCCTAATCTTGAATGTGTTAAATTAATCAACTTTTTGACAAGGAAAATTTCAAGTTGATGTTAAAAATTGTCGCAAAACATTGTTGATTTATTTAAGTTGGAATGATTTATTATGACGTGTCTCTAATTTGTATTTGCATACAATATATTCATTTTCCAATTTTTCTAGGTGAACTGTTCACCTATGATATGATCCATTATTATATAGAAGTTACAATAAACTTTGTATTCTATATGAATACTATCTTTTGAAAATGGAGATGTAGCCGAGAGGCCGTATGATAGATTAGGGGTTGCACGAGACCCATTTTAAGTTCGAGGCCTTTCACAAAAACTGTCTTCGCTCTATCTGTGGTTAGACACTTTCTAACAATGCTGAGCTATTCACAGGGGGCCTCATCGGCGGGATTGAGTCATTTCTGATGCAATCCCGGCACAGATGGGCTGATCATGTCTTATAGCTGACTGAAGATTGCACAGCTACGGTAATGACATGGAGTCAGACTCAGGATGGGGCACGTCTTTTTAAACAGATTCCTACGCAGATATAAAGACAGAAGCGGAAGTAGAGTATTTTCAAGTCCGAGATGCTGACCGTGGAGAATGGAGGATCAACTGACATAAAGGTATAAAGAACTCTGGAAAATCTCGTTTGGTCCATTTTTCGTGATCTAAGATCGAACACCTAGATTCGATCAAACCTTCCAGCCTGCTCCACTCATAATCGTGTCATCTGCAGCTTGATGCGTAAATCAGCAGCTGAACTGAAGTGACACTTAAGGTATAAACATAAAAAATGAACTGAAAAGACTCTTGATACATCTTATATATATATATATATATATATATATATATATATATATATATATATATATATATAACGTAAATCATTCAAACGAAAAACAAATACTGAAGCTAATTATATGGCGAGAATCACTCTCACAAACAATATTTAATAATAAATTACAACCAACTTGGAATCTGTTAATGAATGGTGTGATCCTTGTTCATAAATTTCGGGTTTATCTGGTCTTATTTTTTTGTACGAGCCGGCTTTCAGTCGTTCCGAACGACCATCCTCAGGTAGACATATTAGTGTGTTTTTGTTAAATTCCGAATAGTAATGCGATATCGAAAGATATTGCGGTCCGAAAGAGTGCTTTTTTAGTAATGAGATATTGTTAAATGTAAGAATAATTTTGAAGCGCTGCAGACACAACGCTATGGTTGAATTTTTTTAAATTTGAAAAATGTGCGTTCTTGTACTGGAGAAAAGTGGCATGAACTAAATTGTTCAATAATAATAGTATTGTCACAATTATTATCAGGAGTGCGAAATTCCTGATAATAATTGTGACAATACTATTATTATTGAACAATTTAGTTTTTTCATTTTTCATTCCTATCTGCTCTCGCTCGGGATCTTCTTGATCGACCCACTGTCTTTCTCTTTCACCACATCCCCTCCCTTGCCACTCCTATCTGCTCTTCCTCTAACCCTTCTTTAACCCCTTGCGTGATAGTGGCCTCCGGCCTTGCTTGGGCTGATACGATTAAAAAAAAAAATGAAACACCATACACACACACATATATATATAGTGTTTCATATATATATATATATATATATATATATATATATATATATATATATATATATATATATATATATATGTATGTATGTATGTATGATTTTTCATTTATACCTGGTGTAACAGCAAAATTGTCCAATTCTTAGATTAAGCTTTGAACCGTTGTATCTTAGAAATTATTAAATATATCTTACTGGAATTCTCCGAGACTTGAATAACACTATTGGCCTCTAATTTGGACAATAAGTATGTATTTGGCTCTAAACTGAAATGATGAACACTCTTGCTGTTGTGACCTCCTGATCCAGTTTTCCTCGTGACTGTCTTCTCTTTTTTAAACTTATTCCCCGTTCTCTTGATGGTTTATGAATGGACTTTGAAAATAGAAGCAAGCGTATAAATGTTGGTAATATTACTGAAAGCCTGAATGATCTTTATCCGTTCACCATTGCTCAGTTGGGAAGACATTGTTGGGGTTGACATAAAACGATTTTAACCATGTTCTTTTTCGAGCTAAATAACTTAAAGGATTTTTCAGTGATTCTTTAAGACAAATGGTGTCAAGATGGCTAAACGTTTTATCTGAAAACTTGGAAAAAAGAAACTCAATTAGTTTATTGGTTTTTTAGATATTAAACATTTAGGGGATACATTAAGGGGATGGACAATTATGCAATTAGGTGTTCTGCACTTGTATCGACTTTTTAATTTGAGAATAACGTGCATTACGATGATAAATGATGCTCAACAGCCGCCAAATCTTAACTGAATTTTATATTTTAAAATTATTGAAGTAATACTCTGTTTGTCTGTCTCTCTTTGTGCGTGTATATATATATATATATATATATATTTATATATATATATATGTATATATATATATATATATATATATATATATATATATATATATATATATATATATATATATATATATATATATATATATATGAAACACCGTACATACATACATTTACACGATCTGGACAATTTTGCTGTTACACCCGTTATATATAGACAGTGTTTAATATTTGTTATATTTAAGTGGGAAGAATGGTAAAAATCGTAGATAGACCGTTTGTAGATATAAATAGTATGGGTATAGCAATCAACGAAGCATCATGACTCGCTGTTTCATGCTTTCCGGGATCGTTAGCCGACGCGTTTCGTCCAATGTAGGCTTTTTCGTTTTACCTTTAAAAGATCCATATTGGACGAAACGCGTTGGTTAAAACAATAGTTTTCCTATTGTCTTTTTCCTTAATACACACACACACACACACACACACACTCACACACACACACACACACACACACACACACACATATATAAGTAATGAAAAGTTTGGTAATCCGTATGGATAATCCCAAGGAGGATGTAATAATCCAAAGAGCTCAATGTCAAATCAGAGTAATTATTAATTCAATTTAAATAGAAAACAGACAACCTTAAGACTCCATTGGTTATAATTTATTTCCCCAGGTATATGGTTTTTACTTGGTTCATCAGACCTCATTTCCACATACATACATACATATATATATATATATACATATATATATATATATATATATATATATGTATATGTGTGTGAGTGTGTATGTGTGTGTGTGTGTATTCATTTATATATATATATATATATATATATATATATATATATATATATATATACATACATATATATATACATGGAAAGAAAAAGTTTTGTAATTGTGTACGCCTTGACAAACATCCTCATATAAATGAGCACTTGTGTGTGTGTCTGTCTGTGTGTGTCTGTGTCTGCTTCAAATTATTTGTCATCGCTTTACATTTACCAATTAAAACCAATTCTGATACTCACCCACACATAAACGAACAGAAATGTACATTACCTTATCTAATTGTGTACGTTCATATACATGACTTTTGGGCATATAATCAATCAAGGACTCAGAAGCAGAGATGATATAGTTTTTTTAAAAAATAAACACAGGTGTCATTTTCTGTGTATAAGGATGTGAGTAAGCGTTGTTGTATATGTGTACGTGGGTCCAATATTTACGTTACTTAATTTGCTTTAAATGTTTTTTTAATAATAAAAGTCAAAACTTGAGTTGTAGCCAGGAAAGCACTAAATAATGACGTACTTCGTGTACCGTATAGATCGACCCTTGAAGTTTGTCCAAAACTCATCAATTTTTCATGGACGTTGTTTTTCCCACGATAATCGAACAACAGATTAGGCTATCGAAGCCCCATATTTTATGACATATAACGGATATTTCAGTAAACTTGCTAAATGCCTACCTGTTTTTATAAAATCAACGTGTATTAAAATAGTATCAGCACGTTTCCTAAAAAACAAAAACAACGCAAAACAGTGTACTTGGAGCTCTTGTGTACATGAAACTTCAAGTACTAAAAGTAAATTATGACTTCCAAAACAGACATTTTAAAAGTATATATTTTTCTGACGTAAGGTGCCCGTTAATAATTAAGTATAACTCAAGACTTCAATATTAAAACAGTATTTAATTACAACCGCAAATAAATACTTAACAAGAACAAAAAAGTAAAAGTCAACCAAAGATAATTAACCATTTCAGTGAATACCTTGTTAGTAGCGCGGCTCGCCTTAACGTCCAGTAAATCCTAAATCAAAACCCAAATCATCGACGCACAATAATTTACACAAGTTCGACTGGATAGTTCTACATAATAGTCATTCAATAATAACTCAGTAATCACCTCAGTCAGTAGCCTGACACCACTATTTATACACCTGGCGGAAAACATATATTCATAATCCAGAGTGTCACGCTCGAACCTCAGTGTCGGTAGTTATCATTTTCTTCCTATATGACAATATTACATATGTATAAATAAATTAAAACAAAGGGGGAAGGGAGATAAGGGGATGAGAAAAAATTACTTACCCTAAAATGATGACTCAAAAAATATAACAACAACAAAAACGAATGAAGTAAAAGAAGCGTGCATAGCTTTTTTTTAAAAACTATTGTTTTTTTGCTTTTCCCACAATAGGAGTAGATAGGTTCGCCTATTGTCAGATTGATATTCCTCCCCGAGCTTTTGGATAAGAGTAAGGTTTATCCCTTGCTTCCTGCTTAGACTTGGGTTTCCGGTTCCTTCTAAAATTTACTCTATATTTCTGATGTCTCTGCCTAAACTCTGAAATTGTATTTAGTACTTATTTTTATTTATTCCTCAATGGGTGTATATAGGTTCACCTATTGGCCGATTCACACTCCTCCCCTAATCTTTTGAACAGGAATAGAGCTTTATCTCTTGCTTCCTGTTTGTGATTGGTTTTCCGGTTTTTTCAAAAATCTACTTCAACTCTGTGTATTTCTAACGTCTCCGCCTAAACTCTGAAATTGTATTTACTCGTTATTTTTATTTATTTATTTATTTATCAATAGGAGTCGATAGATTCGTCTATTGTCCGGTTCACACTCCTCTTCGGTCTTTTGAACAAGAATAGAGGTTTATCACTTTTTTCTTGTTTAGGATTGGGTTTCCGGTTCCTTCTAAATTTTTTCCTTCTCTTTCCCTTCCAGTATCCCCCTTGCGTCCAAGTGGTATTATCACCTTGCTTGCGGTGAACTGATTAAAAAAAATAGATATGAAAGCAGTATGCAATATTTGCATATCTTATATACAATATGTGATATACATAAACAATAGTGCGGGTAGTGTAGCAGTTGTCAGCACCGAAAATAAAATCGGAAAGTCGAGTTCAAATTCCGGACTAAATTTTTTGCATTCACTTTCGCACTAAAGCCCTTGGGAAAGTCAATAACCTGTCTCTTCTCTCTCCAGCTGTGAGTTAAATATCAGTGTAGATTGAATTCCCTAGTTTTGGATGCCAACCAGTCTAGCAGAAGGAAAATTCTGAAATAAAACCGTTGAGAAGGCAACGAGAAACCAGTCCACTATCTTTCTGAAGAATACATGGCAATTCATCAATAATAAAATAAATTATCCGTGGAGAGTCATGATCGCCTGCATTGGTTGTCTGCAAACTGCAGCGATTATCTGGTCTTAGTAGCAGGAAGAGAAAAATGCAACATAACTCATTGTTCTGTACTTAAGAATCATTCGTTTATTTGAACATACAAGAGAGAGAGAGAGAGAGAGAGAGAGAGAGAGAGAGAGAGAGAGAGAGAGAGAGAGAGAGAGAGACAGACAGACAGACAGACAGACAGACAGACAGACAGACAGAGATATCCATGTAAAATGAAAACGAATAGAGTACAATTCCAACTTTTCTAACAATTTAAGAGAGTAATTTGAGTAATTTAGAATCGCCATAGGAGACGCATTGATATGTGTCGAAACACGATTGCGATTGTCTAGCGATTTTTTAAATGTTTTTATTTAATATCCTAAAATAAATAATATTGTATATATATATATATATATATATATATATATATATATATATATATATATAGAGAGAGAGAGAGAGAGAGATAGATAGATAGATAGATAGATAGATAGATGTCTATGAAAAGGGATTTACTGAAATGATTCACTTTAGTATATTACTCTAATGCTTCACTAACGTCTTATTTGTAACAAAACTGCCAGTTTCGGAAATCAAATGAAATTCCTTTTTATCTAATATTGACAGAAATACAACCAAAAAGGGCGACAAGGAATCTAACATAAATAAACCACTCCTCAGATCCTATCACTTTTTAAATATATATCTATATCAATATCATCTCAGCATGCTTGATTTCTTCTTGCTATTGTCATATAACTTGTGTTTCCGTGAAGCATAACACACTTTATGTATTATGCCTCACATGCCACAGGAAAAATATGTGAAAAATAAAGAGAGTGAATGTGTGTATGTGTCTTCATTTTCAGTTTCTATCAATACGAATTGTTGCAAATTACCTTCCGAACGTAACAATTGAAAATCGGGAACAAACAATGCAAATTATTCTTGAGCATAAATGCCTCTTTCAGCATGAATACTGGCTGGTTGTTTTATGTATGTTCTTCTACTAGTTGGAATCGTGATTCATGATATGTAACCGCTTGGTTGTATTCATGTTATGTCGTTGAATAAGACCATTCTTTGATCGTGTCATCCAGGACCGTTTTTTGTCAAGTCATGTGGCTAAACGTTATGAAAAGAAAAAACAAAAAGAAAACAAACAAATATTAATCCATTTAAATTAAAATGTTATATATATTCATATGTAAGCGGAAATATGCGCATGCGATTTAAAAGATTACATGAGCTAACCTCGTCGAAATTCTACCATTTGAGAAACTGAAACGAATTTCAGTAATATTAGGTTGTCCGGAAAATAATGTCCGATTTTTGAATAAACCATTTAATTGTGTTCTAACATATTACTATAATAGTTGCACAAAATATATTATTCGTTCCTAATTGTTCTCTTTATTGTATATTGATCACTTTCAGAATTTAACTTAAAGCGTTATATGCCCTTCATCTTGAATATGAAAAAAAGAAGGGTTGCGCTTACTTTTTTAGCACGCGTTCAAACTTAGTCATAATGATTCTCAGACTGTTGACAACATTAACGGAGTATAGGGCGAAAGATCCATTTGTGATCGGACAGTACGGCGCTAGTTTCTGAAGTTCCGCAGTGGGGATACGAGTCTTGAAGATCAAAGCGGTAAAGGACATCCATATGCAATTGAAAAGCCAACATCTGCAAATACTAGTTGACCGTATTTTGAAAATGAAAACATTATATAAATACAAACAAACAACTATTTCTTGTTCACATTAATATATTTCAACCTTGAAAATGGCTAAATGTATAGCGGAAAGCGCTCGAATAAAGAGAACAGTTGACAATTTTTATACAATTTTTCATCCCAAAAGAAAATACTTAGTAGATCACATGAGAAATTGTATAAAAAGCTAAATCAAAGCACCTTGTCTGTCGTATTCTTTGAAATGTGTGTGTGTATATACATACATATATATAAATATATATATATATATATTATTTGTCTTTGTTAATTATACTTTATATATCACTATTAATACTCCATCTCTTGATATTGAGGACTATAATTCCAAAAACTGCCTGCTTAAAATAGTATCTTAAGAAATTCTCTGGTTGAACGTTGTTTTTTACAAAAGTGTGTGT
>OZ038488.1:91198516-91213516 GCA_964036315.1 Acanthosepion esculentum
ATACGCACCCCTGACTTTGCTTATTATTTTTTAGAAAAAAAATGCGTATTATACATGGGAGAATTACGTTAAATACACTATTAAAGGATAAAGACTTTTCGCTGATTTTGAAGTCATTCTAGGTTCCAAATCAATGAAAATGTTTTTCCCCATGTTAAGTCTCCAAAAAACATTATATAAAATTCATTATTTTTTACGCATAGTCTTGAATGTGATAGAATTATTCAATGTGTGAGAATAATGTGTTAAAATTATTCAACTTTTAAACAGGAATAATCTGAAGCTAATAACATAAACTGCCGCAAAACATTGTTGATTTAGTTGGAATTTAGTTGGAATGATCGATTATGACAGGTCTCTAATCTGTATTTAGATACATTGTATTTATTTATAATTTTTCTAGTTGACTTGTTCACCTATATTGAAAATGATCGATTATTGTACGTAATGAGGTTACAACAGAATTTGTATTTCATATGAATAAAACCTTATGAAAATTGAGATGTAGTAGGGTAGTGTAGTGGGCCTATCTTAGAATCGAGGGGGTCACGGGAACCTTGCACCGGCCCTGCTTACAGCAGCATATGGCCACCTCAATTAAGACTTCTTCTTCTTATCCATTAGAAACCGTTTACAAACTCTGCCTCCATTGAATCTACAGTCGTACATTTCTGGTGAGGACCCCCAAATACCAAATTGATTGAAACCTTATCTGCAGTACGACAAGAAAGTAATTAGAGTTCCAGTTTATCTAATCTCTTCCTGGCCCATTCAATGGGCATATACAAGCACAAATGTGAAGAGATGAGCGCTGATCATTTTAGCGACCCATACCATATCACAAACATACAAATATGTGACTGAATTCCATAATATATAATATAGTAATATATGAGCGAAATAAACGACCTAAAGATAATGATCCAGAATAATCCTACACATTATTCATACAAAAAATAACCGGTTATGAGTCAGTTTCATTCTTGCTCCATTTACCCTAATCCCTCAGTGGCTTATATATAAAGCTCGGTATAGGAGTAGTGGCACTTGGTCTGAAGATCGGATTGGGGTGTGAAACAATTACCATGTAGTATTGATTCCTATGTTCTATGTAAATAAATACTTTATCTCTGATATTGAATGCTAACACACACACACACACACACACACACACACACACACACACACACACACACACACACACACAGTGCTGTTCAATAAAAGTGACTCACCTGATTTCGAACTAAATGTTCTCTTCTCCGATGAAACGAAAGTTGAGCTAAATTCAAAGGATAAACGATCTAAAATACGAAGGAGAAGAAGCTTTGAAAGCTCTTTGAATTTAGCAGTTAAGTACTGTCAAGTATCCGTTCAGTATAATGTTCTGGGGATGCTTTTCTTTTCACGGAACTGGTCTCTTAAAACCTATTGAAAAGACCCTCAGCAGCGAGCAGTACAAGAGAATTTTAGAGTCTTGTCTGCTACCCTTCTGCTGAAAGGGTGCAAATCGACCCCCATCAAGCTCATTTTTATGCAGGATAATGCTCCCTGTCACAAATCAAAATTGACGAAGGAATACTTTGATGAGAAGCAGGTGAGTGTCATGACATGGCCGCCCCAATCTCCTGATCTCAACTCTATAGAAAACTTATGGAGCATTATAAAGTACAGGCTCTCGAGAAAGCAGTTGATCAACAAAGAGGATTTGATTGTGAATTTCATATCCGAATGGAATTCAATGCTTGGAGATGAGATTTGCCAGAACTTAATCAAGTCAATGCCAAACAGGGTTGAAAAGGTTATTCAAAATAAAGCAGGGTCCATAGATTATTAAATATTTCGAACTATATTACCTATTATAAATAAATTATACTTCTATTATTCTTTGTTTAAAGCTGTTCGGTTATGTTTCTATTGATTACTAGTTGCAGGAAATAAGTGAGTCACATTTTTTGCAGAGAGTTTTTCCCTTAATCTCATTTATATCCAAAATTATAATTATCAATAGAATAACTTAGGGTGAGTAAACTTTTTTACTAGGTGGTCGGGATGGGCTCTTTATATTAGTAAGATTAAAAATTAGTTTGACCCCAAAAACAATAGGCGAAAAAATTTGTAAGTAAAGAAAATCAGGTGAGTCACTTTTACCGAACAGCACTATATATATATATATATATATATATATATATATATATATATATATATACAAGACATCCGAATCGTGATTACGTCCAGCATGAAACAGCCTGTCGCCTCTGAGTGTTGACTTCAATGTTCACTTTTATATTTATATTTACATACGCTCTATCTCTGATATTGAGCACTTTATCCCATAAATATAGCACAACGTGTCACATTTTTTGTAAGATAATGATGATTGATTTTAAATCATTGTTATAATTTCTGGAGAAAAATGATGTATTTAAATATTACTCTAATCTGACCCCTTTGATATGTATTTGATGCAATACTTGATTGAATGAATTTATGAGCAGATTTCGCAACAATTATGTATTGTAAGGCTGGTGATTTCATGCTCAACTTGATGCTTATATTGTCTCATTTTGGTCTTGCCGATGTGACCTCCATCTTCTGGCTTTCTCTTCCTATATTTTGGATAGGAATCGTTCCCATATTCAAACTTAAATTTAATCTAAATCAAAGGAAAAATCAGTGAGGGGTATGCCCCTCTACCCTCGAATCACCTTTGATTAAAATGATCTTACCGATGTGACCTCAATCTTCTGGCTTTCTCTTTCTATATTTTGGATAGGAGTCATTCCCTTGTTCAAATTTAATTTAAAGAAGTCATTCCCTTTGTTTAAATTTAATTTAAATCAAAGAGAAATAAATTAAATGGAGGGTTTCTGACCCCACCCTCTCGGGGACCCCTTGATTAAAATGAAATGTACTTATCCTAGTACCCTGGGTAATATAGTTTAAGAATATAACTGGTTATGGGAGTGTATCTACAAAACCCTAGGAGGAGTGCGATAACAGACAAAAGCTACAGCCTTATATACAGAGATGTTGAAGACTTTAATCCATATTAAATATAACATACCTTAAAACTATATTTTTATCATATATATATATGTCATCTACAGACAGACTGTTTTGCTGTATCATAGCTCCTCGGTGTAGCAAGACGGCCGATTGCTTCAAGCCTGGATTGAAACCCGACTGATTTGACATCAGTCAGATCTCTTACCTCTAGGCCATCGTTGCACGAAGGAAGTGAATTTTAACGTCTTTCTTTATACAAAACACGCCAGCAGCTCATAGAACCCAATTCAATTTTACTTGAAGAGTAATGCTTGATAGCAGTAGAAACCGCTGTTTTTTAAAAGCACCTTTTTCCCTACAGTGCTCAATCGGTTTTTTCGGAAGCATATATGGTCATCCACAGACAGACTGTTTCGCTGTATCACAACTCCTAATTGTGGCTATATATATATATATATATATATATATATATATATATATATATATATATAGAGAGAGAGAGAGAGAGAGAGAGAGCTTTATTTCGGTTGAGCTCTCTGTGGGAGGAAGTGTGGCTTTGTAAACAGTGATTATTACGGCTATTATGGCAAGACTCTTCGGTAAAGCGAATCGAGTCCTCTCAGTTACTGTGTGTTTATCTAAAAATAAATACGCTAAAATTCACTTTACCACCTTCCGTGCGCCGACGGCTCAGTGGTAGATTCTCCGACTGATGCCAATTTAGCCTGGTTTTGATCCTAGCTAGACGCAACCGGACGTCTAATCACACTGAAGAGCTGTGATACAGCGAAACAGTCTGTCTGTGGATCACAATATATATATATATGCAGTAATTTTTCATTTATGCAAATTTTGTTGAAGACCTGCGAAAGTTCATTTGGTAATAACTCATTTAAATCGCATATCATCAACCAATATACTGATACTTCTCATTAATACAGAAAAATACTATACTGCAGGAACTGTTCAAATCAACTACACAACTTCTAGAAGACTATTTTCATGAAAAATAACCAACATCGATAAATGTTCGTACTTTTTAGAAACCAACACATTCAAAATATTTCATGATCAATAATAAGAAGAAAAGGACGCCGCAGTCAGATGAATGAAGACATTTGAAAATAAAAACCGACATGACATCAACTGACGCGTGACGACACAACACCACCAACGAAAAAAAAAAAAGAACACTAATGAAGTACGATGCATACACATGAACATAATCGCATAAAAATAGAAAATATAAGTAAATTAAAATAAATAGATACAATAATAGAAAAATAAAAAGAATAAAAAATGTTAATAAAGTAAAACTATTTGATCATGCTTAATGAAATACGAAAGCACCAAGAAAACAATTTGCAATTTATATTCAAATTTTTTTCGAAAACCAGAACATTTTTTTGAATTGTGTAAAAAAAAAAAAAAAATGAAAATATTAAACAAATACATTTCGTTAGTTTCTAACCAAATTTGCATGCAGACGTACACACATACAAATACAGATCAACTATAGATCGGAATCTTATAGCACAATAAGATAAAGAGCAAATAGGGAAACGTTTATCAAATATGACATGCTCCACTTTTATTTTATTTTATTTATTTTATTTTATTTTATTTTATTTTATTTATTTTATTTTATTTTATTTATTTATTTTATTTTATTTTATTTATTTTATTTTATTTATTTTATTTTATTTTATTTTATTTATTTTATTAATTTTATTTATTTATTCATTTTATTTTATTTATTTATTTTATTTTATTTATTTTATTTTATTTTATTTTAACTTAATTATAGACTGAGATATGGAAAAAAAAAGAAAGAAATTCTGGTATTTTTACTTTTGTGTTGTTTGATTTTCATTGGTTAATCATGTTTTATGAGCATTCGACTTTTTGAACCAACGTTAGTAGGATTTATGGCGTCTAGAATTCAAGAAGAGACGACGACTCGTCCATTCGAAGTTTTAAGAAAATGACTGATTAATGCGTTATCTCCCAGAAACTGTAACTAAGGTCTACTCAGCATAGATGGATGCTATTGGTGTTGAACAAGTCCAAATATGACTGAGCAGGCGCCTGAAACTGGGATTGTCTAGCCGCTCCAGCAGTCAGGTATGCTCAGAAATGAGTAGCCGACCACTATTATATATATATATATATATATATATATATATATATATATATATACACGTTATCTATCTATCTATCTATCTATCTATCTATCTATCTATCTAAGTCTATTCAAATTTATATCTACTCAAATCTCTCTCTCTCTCTATCTATCTATCTAAGTCTATTCAAATTTATATCTACTCAAATCTATCTATCTATCTATCTAAGTCTATTCAAATTTATATCTACTCAAATCTCTCTCTCTCTCTATCTATCTATCTAAGTCTATTCAAATTTATATCTACTCAAATCTATCTATCTATCTATCTAAGTCTATTCAAATTTATATCTACTCAAATCTATCTATCTATCTATCTATCTATCTATGTCTATTCAAATCTATGTCTACTGAAATCTATCTATCTATCTAAGTCTATTCAAATTTATATCTACTCAAATCTATCTATCTATCTATTTATCTATCTATCTATCTAAGTCTATTCAAATTTATATCTATCTATCTATCTATCTATCTATCTATCTATCTATCTATCTATGTCTATTCTATTTATATATATTCTATATATTCTATATCTATCTATCTATCTATCTATGTCTATTCAAATCTATGTCTACTGAAATCTATCTATCTATCTATCTATCTATCTATCTATCTATCTATGGATAAACATCAAACTCGCTTCTAATATATTTTTAATACTGGTCAAAAGACGTTGATAGAAAGTTTGGCAGATACGAACGTCAGGTAAAAGCAGTTGCTATGGAACATACATCTTCCCTTTCTCTGACTTACACACAGGTGAGGACAATAAAATTATATGCGCGTGTGTTTTACGTTGATTAAAATGATAGACGCCTTTAGAGAGTTTATGGATCGCCTGCAAAACCCAAATATTGACGATGTTACACGACTCCGATTTTAGCTGGAATATTACAAAATCAATGCAATTTAAAGTTGTTTATTCTGTTTATGACTTGCAATCGTACGCGATAACCCAAGGCATACACACCTGGTAACTGACCTAATGCTGAAGCGTCGTTCATTTGAAACGAAGATGCGAACAAATATAACAGAATGTATAAAAAGGAACAGATAAAAAAAAACAAAAAAACAGATAAAAAGCTTACAAAATGTTGATTGATGTGTAAAAGAGCCTCGATCTGATTGATAAGTTTTATTTTTCTTTGTTTTTTTTCTTTTTCCACTAACGGAATTCCCCCGCTACTTTCCTTATTCCTTTTCGTCTCGTCAGACGCACAATCTCCGCGGCCTCCTCACACAGCTTCTTTGCATGTCGTCTGCTCCAGGTCATTCGGTGCAAAGTAGTTCTTACGAAAAACAGCTACAGATTTTATTTTTTTTCTGTTTGTTTCTTTGGTTGCTTTTTTAAAATTTTATCATTTGTAGAAAAACGTTTTCTTTGTTCTTACGTTTTGTGGAAGTTGATTGAGAAAATATGAACTGGAATTAATTGAAGGAAAATTCTCAAAGAATCAAAGCGAAAACAGAAAGATTCCAAAAGGAAAAATAGAATTGGAAATAAAGAAATAAAGAAAGAAGGAAGACAAAAGAAAGATACAGGAAGGGAGAAAAGAAAAATAAGGAAAAAAAGTAAGAAGTATCGAAAGAAAGAAAAAGGAAAGAAAGGAGGGAGAAAAAGAAAGAAAGAAAGAAGCAAAAAGAAAAAAAAGGAGAACGGAAGAAAGAAAGAAAAAGGAAAGAAGGAAGAAAAGGATAGAAAGAGAGAAAGAAATAAAGAAGAAAAAATAAAGATACAGGAGCAGAAAAAATAGGAAGTAGAGAAAGGAGGGAAAAGGGAAGAAAGGAGGATGAGAAAAGAAAGGAAGAAGGAAACAAAAAAAGAAAGGAGAACGGATGAAAGGAAGAAAAAGAAAGAAAGAAATAAAGAAAGAAATAAAGAAAGAGGGAAGCAAAAGGAAAGATGCAGGAAGAGAATAAGAAAAAATAAAGAGAGAGAAAAAGTAATAAATAAAGAAAAGAAGTAAAAGGGAAGAAAGGAGAAGAAAAAAGGAAGAAGGAATCAAAAGGAAAAAGGAGAATATAAGAAAGAAAGGAAAGAAAGAAGAATGGGACAGGAAGAAAGAAAGACAGAAAGTAACAAATAGGAAAGAAATAAAGAGAGAAAGACATAAGAAAATACGAAAAAGAAACAAAAGTAAATATAAAGAGAGATAAAGAAAAAAGAATAAAAAAGAAAGATAAAGGAAGAGAGAAAAAAGAAAATAAAGAGAAAGAGAAAAAGAATAAAGAAAGAAAGAAAAAGAGAAAATAGGAAGGAAGAAAGAAAAATGATAGAAAGGAGGAAGAAAAAGAAAGAAAAATGATAGAAAGGAGGAAGAAAAAGAAAGAAAAATGATAGAAAGGAGGAAGAAAAAGAAAGAAAGGAACAAAGAGTAGTTAATGTTAAGCAAAAATATTAATAAAATATTATTAAAATATCATTAAAAATTTAAAATGTAATTAAAATATTATTAAAATATTATTAAAATATCATTAAAAATTTTAAACGTCATTAAAATATTATTAAAATATTATTAAAATATTATTAAAATATTAAAATATTATTAAAATATTATTAAAATATCAAAATATTAAAATATTATTCAAATATTATTAAAAGCAATAGTAAAAAACAAATTTAAGAAAATATTTCATGATAATAAAAGAAGCTACTAAATAAATCTATGGTGATTTTTTAAAAGTAGCGGAGATGTGGCACAAGGCCAAATGTATGGGGCAACCAGTGAGAATCGAAATCCCTATTCGGTCGTAATTGATTTAGTAAGACAAGCTTGTTAACCATTACACCACGTCGACTGCCCATAATAAATGAATCTATGTGTTATCTATTCTTTTATATGGCAGTGAATGCTGAATAATCTCACCACGGATGTGGAGAAAACTGGAGGTCCTTTTTTTTTAAAATGATGCTCACCTTGTACAAGGTCAAGAGCCACTCAAGGTAGAGCGGTTACAAAGAAACATCATCCCAAACAAGGAGATAATGTCACCAAGACACAAGGAGCCACCGAAATCGAAAGAGAAGGAAAGGGCTTTAGAATGAACAGGAAAACCCAACTCTAAACAGGAAACAAGAGATAAATCTCTTCTCTTGTCCAAAAGACCGGGATGGAGTGAAAACCGGACGATATGCGAACCTATATACTCTTATTGAGATAAGAAAAACAGTAAATAAATAGTCAATAAAAGTTCAGAGTTTTAGGCGGCGACATTAGCAGTATAGAGTTGAAGTAGATTTTAGAATGAACCAGAAGCCTAACAACAGGAAACAAGGGATAATCCTCTACTTCTGTTCAAAAGTTCAGGGACAGATGGATACTGAAAATTCCATGGATGGGGCGAGTGATCATCAAGCAAGTCTTAAACAAAATGCCAATAATATTCAGAAGCAGAAAAAAGACAGCTGAAATTCTTTGAACACATAGTGGGGAAGGTGGGCTCGGAAAATTTAACACTCAGTGAACATACTGAGGGCAAGAGAGATAAGGGGGGCAGGCAGTGAGCAACATGCCTGACGAGTTTGATTAAATGGATGACAAAACAGGGTGTGAGAGCCTTAGCAAAGGGAGAAAAAACTACTAAGGACGAGGGATAGAATGTTGTGGAGAGCCATGATCGTCTATATGCTGAAGAGATGCGACACATAGAATAAAAAATAAAAGGTAGAAATAATTTTTAAAAAGCCAACGTAGCGCAGTGTTTAGTGAGATTGTTAGAGGGAACAGTAGAAAGGAGGCGGTAGTCAAAGAAGGATGAAAGAAATAAAGAAAGAAATAAAGAAAGAAATAAAGAAAGAAAGAAATAAAGAAAACGATAGAATTAGATGAAACAGTAGAAAAGAGGCGGTAAGGAAAGAAGGATAAAAGAAAGAAAGAAAGAAAGAAAGAAAGAAGAAAAAAATTAGAGGGAACAATAGAAAGAAGGTGGTGGGCAAAGAAGGGTGAATAAAAGAAAGAAAGAAAAAATAGAGGAAACAGTAGAAAGGAGGCGGTAGTCAAAGAAGGATGAAAGAAATAAAGAAAGAAATAAAGAAAGAAATAAAGAAAGAAAGAAATAAAGAAAACGATAGAATTAGATGAAACAGTAGAAAAGAAGCGGTAAGGAAAGAAGGATAAAAGAAAGAAAGAAAGAAAGAAGAAAAAAATTAGAGGGAACAATAGAAAGAAGGTGGTGGGCAAAGAAGGGTGAATAAAAGAAAGAAAGAAAAAATAGAGGAAACAGTAGAAAGGAGGCGGTAGTCAAAGAAGGATGAAAGAAATAAAGAAAGAAATAAAGAAAGAAATAAAGAAAGAAAGAAATAAAGAAAACGATAGAATTAGATGAAACAGTAGAAAAGAGGCGGTAAGGAAAGAAGGATAAAAGAAAGAAAGAAAGAAAGAAGAAAAAAATTAGAGGGAACAATAGAAAGAAGGTGGTGGGCAAAGAAGGGTGAATAAAAGAAAGAAAGAAAAAATAGAGGAAACAGTAGAAAGGAGGCGGTAGTCAAAGAAGGATGAAAGAAATAAAGAAAGAAATAAAGAAAGAAAGAAATAAAGAAAACGATAGAATTAGATGAAACAGTAGAAAAGAGGCGGTAAGGAAAGAAGGATAAAAGAAAGAAAGAAAGAAAGAAGAAAAAAATTAGAGGGAACAATAGAAAGAAGGTGGTGGGCAAAGAAGGGTGAATAAAAGAAAGAAAGAAAAAATAGAGGAAACAGTAGAAAGGAGGCGGTAGTCAAAGAAGGATGAAAGAAATAAAGAAAGAAATAAAGAAAGAAAGAAATAAAGAAAACGATAGAATTAGATGAAACAGTAGAAAAGAAGCGGTAAGGAAAGAAGGATAAAAGAAAGAAAGAAAGAAAGAAGAAAAAAATTAGAGGGAACAATAGAAAGAAGGTGGTGGGCAAAGAAGGGTGAATAAAAGAAAGAAAGAAAAAATAGAGGAAACAGTAGAAAGGAGGCGGTAGTCAAAGAAGGATGAAAGAAATAAAGAAAGAAATAAAGAAAGAAAGAAATAAAGAAAACGATAGAATTAGATGAAACAGTAGAAAAGAGGCGGTAAGGAAAGAAGGATAAAAGAAAGAAAGAAAGAAAGAAGAAAAAAATTAGAGGGAACAATAGAAAGAAGGTGGTGGGCAAAGAAGGGTGAATAAAAGAAAGAAAGAAAAAATAGAGGAAACAGTAGAAAGGAGGCGGTAGTCAAAGAAGGATGAAAGAAATAAAGAAAGAAATAAAGAAAGAAAGAAATAAAGAAAACGATAGAATTAGATGAAACAGTAGAAAAGAAGCGGTAAGGAAAGAAGGATAAAAGAAAGAAAGAAAGAAAGAAGAAAAAAATTAGAGGGAACAATAGAAAGAAGGTGGTGGGCAAAGAAGGGTGAATAAAAGAAAGAAAGAAAAAATAGAGGAAACAGTAGAAAGGAGGCGGTAGTCAAAGAAGGATGAAAGAAATAAAGAAAGAAATAAAGAAAGAAAGAAATAAAGAAAACGATAGAATTAGATGAAACAGTAGAAAAGAGGCGGTAAGGAAAGAAGGATAAAAGAAAGAAAGAAAGAAAGAAGAAAAAAATTAGAGGGAACAATAGAAAGAAGGTGGTGGGCAAAGAAGGGTGAATAAAAGAAAGAAAGAAAAAATAGAGGAAACAGTAGAAAGGAGGCGGTAGTCAAAGAAGGATGAAAGAAATAAAGAAAGAAATAAAGAAAGAAAGAAATAAAGAAAACGATAGAATTAGATGAAACAGTAGAAAGGAGGCGGTAGCCAAAGAAGTATGAAAGAAATAAAGAAAGAAAACGATAGAATTAGATGAAACAGTAGAAAAGAGGCGGAAAGCAAAGAAGGATAAAAGAAAGAAAGAAAGAAAGAAAGAAAGAAAAACTGAGAGGAAACAGTAGAAAGGAGTCTAAATCGCAATGAAGAAAGAAAGTGAAAGCGAAATAGTCAGAAAACAAGAAAATAATAAAAATGGAATAAACGATGAAAAAAGAACAGAATAAAAGATTAAAACATCTCGGAGGGAAGCAAAGATATATTGGAATTAAATAGAAATCGCATTCTTAATAGATAACTTTTACAAAGACAACATTTGATGGACTGACAACTTAATTCATCCAAGGAAAAGATTATGAACAATCAGAAGAGAAAGGAAGCATCTAAACAGACATTTTTTACAAATAAAACAAACCGTAAATCTTTATTCACAGAAATAAGCCATATGTATGCAACTGAAAGAAAAGCATTTGCTTGAGTGTACTATTATTAATTTAAAAGTACTTTATTTACAACATTTGTTTTTAATTATTTCACCACAAACAAGGTTATAAAGCAACTAAGGCACAAGAGGTTACTGAGTGCGAGGGAATATGAGAAGAAAAAAAAAAACATTATTAAGGAGAAAGAATTAAGAAGACAAAAGATAACAATTAACATTGTATTTGAATTTGTGAATTCAAAGTTGAATGTGAAAACAAGAAGCTGGATGAGAATTCTACAAGCGAGAAACAAAATGTTAGCATAGAACTTCTAGACTTTCATCTAGCCATTTTCAACTCTAAAATGATGAGACCTTACCGCCAATCTAGTACTGCGCTTAAATTCATAAAGTCTAGTTACCACAGAGAAAACAAGAATTACCATGGAACTATTTATAGAAAAGGTACAGGGAAGCTACGTTAAGGCGATGGGAAAATGAGCGATGCCGAGATGCCGGGTCAGAACGAATAACATTGCAGATTCTTTAGATTTTATCAAGAATCTATGAATACATAACCGAAGCGCCAAACCAGATGTACGACACCGTGAACCAACTTTCTTGGAAGCAGAAAGAGCAATTAATTCATAAGCGAGAAAATACAATAAATTTGTTCTCATTCTGATCATTCATATATATATATATATATATATATATATATATATATATATATATATATATATATATATATATATATGAAAAAGAAATTAAAATTTTTTTTAAGAAGTTAAATTGAGATGTAGGGATGTTTAACTATGCCATGATCAGTTTCCCAATCAATATATGTTTAAAAAATACTCAATTATATATATATATATATATATATATATATATATATATATATATATATATATATTATTGTGTACTACATATATATATATTTTATTGTGTACTACACACATATATATATATATACACACATATATATATATATATTTTATTGTGTACTACATATATATATATATATATATATTATTGTGTACTACATATATACATATATATATATATATATATATATGTAGTACACAATAAAATCCCAAATCACCATATGGGGAATAAGCTTAATCCTCATATGAGGTGATTTTGTATTTTATTGTGTACTAATTATTTGCTCTTTAATAATAAATAGATTGAGTTCTTTTTGTGGATCAGTTTTAATATATTATATTACTAGAATCCACTTGGATTATATATCAACGAATTTGTTACTTTTACTATATATATATATATATATATATATATATATATATATATATATATATATATATATATATATTGCGTATTTGGGCAGCAATCTATCTTTTATACATATTTTGTTAAAGACGACTGACAAGGTTCTACGATTAAGCTTTTTAGTTTATTTTTTTTATGTTCATCCAAGCGTTTTCTTTTCTGGGCACAAAGTGTGTAAAAACTGTCCCAAAGTTCTGCATATCCGAGTTCTTACATAAAAAGCCCACGCATTCAGTTAAAAATAACAAATAAAAATCGTCCTTGCCCATGGCTAAAAGAATGGCCGAAACCGTTCGGATATGCAGAAATTTTATAACAGTAAATTTGTCCAAATCGTGCAATTTTCAATTGTTAGATTAAGATTTGAACCTTTCTATCTTAGTAATGATTAAATAAATCATACTGGAATTTGCCAAGGTTTTCTAACACTGTTGGACTCTACTTTGAACAATAAAAATGTATTTAGCTCTAAGTTGAAATGATGATCCCTCTTGCCTTTGTGACCTCCTGATCCAGTTTTCCTCTCTACTGTTCCCTCTTTTTTAAACTTATTCTCCATTCTCGTGATGGTTCCTGAACACCAGAAAATATCCCATTTCCGGAAACTATCAAAGCCGCAACAAACTGGTAACCTAATGCTGTTACAAGTTTTTCAAAAAAACATATTGTCGACTAATTTCTCATTTACATCGGTATATCCTGAATATCTGTGATGAGGAATTATCATTATTTACACTATTTACATTTGGACTACTATCGTCATTTTGTTGTTTTTATTACATCGTTTCAGCCGTTGCACTGTCCGGTTTTCAGCCGGAGAGTGCAACGGCTGAAACGATGTGATAACGGCAACAAATATTAGGATAACAGTCCGAATACAGATTGTTAGTCGTTTGTCAAAGAATGATTTTTTTCTCCTTTTCTGAATTATGTCCTATATATATATATATATATATATATATATATATATATATATATATATATATATATATATATATATATATACATATATAAAAGTGAACATAGAAGTCAACACTTGGAGGCGACAGTCTGTTTCATGCTAGATGCCATCGCCAGGCCACGATTGCATCTAGCATGAAACAGACTGTCGCCTCTAAGTGTTGACTTCTATGTTCACTTTTATATTTACATACGCTCTATCTCTGATATTGAGCACTTTATTCCATAAATATAGCACACTTTAAGACTATAGTTATATTTCTTCATATATATATATATATATATATATATATATGAGGGACGCATGTTCGATTCCTGCCGAAAGGCGCAAATTGTCTTTAATAAGATTTCTTGAATATACGAGTATCTACTAAAATATAACGTTTAAATTCACACACACACACACACACACACACACACACACACACATATATATATATATATATATTACATGTATGTGTTGAATGTATTTTGAGATTATTAATATTTTCTAACAACTTTTGTTAGGGGGACTCACGATTAAGCTAAACGTGCCTCTACTTAAATATTATCTTTGTCTTCCCGTAAAGATTAACCTAAACAGCTTGAAAATAAGAAAAGCAACATACGAGGGTGGGCTGAAGAGTCCATCGGCTGACTATGAAGGACTGATGCTAGAGCTGTGCAATCTTGCATGCACTAATTTTAACTCTTTTTATTTATAACTGCGTTGTTTTGTTTTTCAGGTCAACTAACATCTGACTGTTCAAAGAAAACTCAAGAAGTAACTGGTAACTACTCTTGAAAATGGACACAATTTTGCATCGCTGTGTTATCAAATACCTGCAGAAAAAGGTTTTAGCCTCCAAAGACATTTATACTGGCATTGTAACTACATTAGTGAATGAAGCTTCAGTTTTATCAATAGTGCAAAAGTGGGCAGCTAAATAAAGGATTTGGTTTGGTTTTTGTTTAACGATATATCAACACCTCAATGGGTTATTTAATGCTGACAAAATTTTTATTGCTAGTAAAATATGTTTTTCTTCAAAAATTATTTCTGGGAATATTTTACCTTGAAGAAGTCTATAGCTGGTCATATTTTTTTCGAAGAATGTATAACTGTTTGTATTACTGGTATTTTTTTTAAAAGTATTGCTGATAATATTTTTTCCTTCAAAAATTATTGCTGGTAATAATTTTTTTATTACAAAGTATTTCTGCTATTTAAACTTATTTTTACATAAATTTGGGTGTTAACTATTTGCTCATAGCTGGGACACTAACAGGTGCTACCACCCCGGGTCAGGGTGGACCTGGAACACCAGCAATTAAGAGGTGGTTCCACACTCCTCAAAACCTCCTGATCAGAGGCCTTACTGTTGGACGGAGTTTATCGGCATACCC
>OZ038488.1:91223516-91253516 GCA_964036315.1 Acanthosepion esculentum
TATTATTTTTTTCAATTATGTCCTTGGGAAAGACACGAATCTTTTTTCCTTATCCTATTTTTAGTTATCGATGACGTTAGACAAGGTTTGGCATTATGATCTTTTCCACAAGTTCAAGGGCTACGGCGTCTCTGGACGAAGATTTAGCTGAATCCAATCGTTCCTAACAAAACTAGCAATGAAGGTAGTATTGAACGAGCAAGTTTCCAGATCATTTCATATGAATGCAGCGGTCCTCCAGGCTTCTATCCTTGAACCTATGCTGTTTCTGGTCTTCATCAACGACCTTCCCGATGTTATGTTCCCAACTAGATATTTATGTAGGTGATACAACTTTTTACCCCTGTCTTAATAGTAAGTTCAGCAGATTCAACAAAGTAAAACTGGCAACTGCTCCCTAGAAAGACCTTCAGTCAGTGGTTAACTGGGGAAAGGAATCCTTTGTAAAGGATAAAGTTGATAAACAAAAGACGGTAATTATTTATGTCTCAGCCTAATAGTTAACAAAATAGGCAAGATAGCTGAATAGATAAATAAACGGAATAAAGAAAGGGTTGAATAAATAAAAGGTAGAGTTTGTGAGGACCTCTCTGGGAATTTATTCACAAATATGAAATGACCAGAGAGACGCAGGAGAAGCAGGTTAAGAGGCAGTAAGTGTCAATGGTAATATTAGCTTCAATGCACACTCAGAGGATCGCACTGTGGCGTAAAACCGACAGCCTCGATGCAGTTTTGATTCATATGTACAAACTCTCCCTCTCTTATATATATATATATATATATATATATATATATATATATATATATATATATATATATATATATATATATGTATGTATATATATATATATATATATATATATATATATTCATGAGAGTGCCAAAAAGGTCTCGGGCCGTCAAAAATGGGATTCCAAAATAGACTCTATTTGGTAAAATTTTGGGAAATGCATCGGGGTGAGAAATTTTCAGCATTCCCTATTATACACACACACACACACACACACACATATATATATATATATATATATATAAAGAAATATAGTCTTAAGGTCTACTATATTTATGGGATAAAGTACTCAATATCAGTGATAGAGCGTGCGTAAATATAAAAGTGAACACAGGCTGTTTCATGCTAGATGCAATCGTCAAGCCTAACGATTGCGTCTAGCATGAGACAGCCTGTCGCCTCTAAGTGTTGACTTCAATGTTCACTTTTATATATATATATATATATATATATATATATCGATACATGTTTGTGTCTGTGTCTATGTGTGTGTGTACAAATATAACTTGTATAGGGATTTTAAAATGATAATATTGCAATAAACACACACACACATTGTCTATGGCTTAACAAATAAAGATGTTATTTAAAATAACGAATCGGAAAACATCTACATATTCTGTCGCAATAACCAGAACACAACAACAAGGCAAAAAAAACAAAACAAAAGGTACGCCGTCGCCCATCCTACATGTTCGCATTATCAAGGACATATGCATATATGGTAAAGAAATGTAATCTTTTCTGTTCTTTATATTTTTGTTTTTAAGAAAAAGCAGAAGCCATTACAAAAGAAATCATCTTCATTGTTGCGTCAACCTGACGAAGAAAGGCACACAATTAGACAATCAGATTGAAACGGAAACGTTCAAAATCCTATCGAATCATTTAAAATAATAGAGAAGAAATTCAATTCCTTTTTGTTTTTAGTTGTGTTTGAAACTTCTTTTTCTTGTAGTTTCTTGTTTTGTAAACTTTATCAAACTTTTACTCAACTTCTTTAGGAGGAAACGTAAAAGAAAAAGAAAGAAAGATGAATATTTTCAACTTTTCAACTCTTTATGCCAGAACACACACACACACACACACACACACACACACACACACACACACACACACACACACACACACACACACACACACACACACAACCTCCGAAAATGCTTGCGGATATGACGTAATTGGATTAAATTTTATTTGACTGAATGAAGTTTTAAGTTCAATCCTACATATACCCCTTATTTGTCTTTTCTTGTATATTCATTTTGGCTCACGACATTTTGACTATGACATGTCCCTGGACGTCTTCATGGTGAGTACACCAACCAAAACATTGTAAGTATAAAAGTTAAGATGAGTTTACTCGTTCGAATACATTCCTCATATAAAAAAAAAAAATTACAACATAAATTTTGAAAATTTTATTTTGAAATTAAATCTCTTAAATTAAATTTAAACAGAATTTTTCCTGATAGTGTGTCGAATTTCACCACATTAATTTAACTTTAGATTAGGAAAACAAGACTCACGCAGAAAAGGATAACCGAAAGACATTGTTACATATAAAATATGTATTTAACAAGATGTACAATATCAAACAACGATGTGAAGGAAAGGATGCATTTAAGTAAGAAAAGGTTGAATTAACCAAGAGTTGTCTCTCTTTACCTGTTATTTTAGTGTTCCAAAGTTCACTGGAAGAATGTTTATGAGAGTCTCTTGTAATGATTGTTCTTGAAAGATATTGCTGTCTAAGAAGAGTTTATGTGAGTGTCTACAAGGTATGTTCAGCATGTGAGTGGTGTATGTGAGTGAGAAGGTTGGCGCATGGTTTCAACTGTCGTGGATTCGTTTGGCAGTTAAAATCTCACTAGTTGGGATCAGAAAAATCTTGGCTTAAATAAGCGACTATAGACTCCAAATCGTTGCGCGGGAAGAATTATTCTTCACGTGCAAACGATCTGGTTGGTTGGCATCGACTAATCAGCGAGCGAGCTTTGGGGGGACTTAAGAAAGCTTCTGTGATCCGCTTCTCCCAGAAGTGCACAAAATTGACTACTTAAAAATAGAGCGATTACTGCGATTTGTAAATTGCCTCTAGTAATGTAACGGAATGAATGCTTGGTATTGTATGTGATTTGTATTTTTGTATGTATGTATGTTCGTGCGTAATAGATCCGCACAATAGTACTAATTCGTCTCCATGTCTTTTCTTTTAAATATTCAGATGCCGCAATTACACCGAAGGGTTTAACTTCAATAAAATAAAATATTTAACAATATATAGTAATGGTAATATTTAGCCGTCTCCCTATAAGGAAACATTCGGCATTCACTGACCGAGCAGCCGATGCTACTCTCAGGTGAAATTTGTAAATCTTTTTCTGAAAACAATATTTCTTGAAAATAGCTTTTTCAAGTCCAGTAGCTGTTATCGCTCTTTCCAGTATTAGTGGGGGTTTTCTTTCTTGACTTACATGTGCTATCCATTTTAGTTATTATTGCAGTTGAAAGTTTGAAAGTGATCTTTCTGTTATTTGGTATAATCCTTGGTCGTGGTTCTGTCGAGCCAGTTCGCAAGGATCGAAGACGGATAGTGCTTGCTAAGCCTGCAGATTTCATCTGCTCAGAGACATTTTTATCCATTGATCTTAGAAACTAGTTGGATATAGCTGACAGAGTAGGTATTTTTGAACGGGTTTGGCGCCATGCATGGCATCCATATGAAAGTGTCAATCTAACAAGCCTACATGACACGACTTTTTAGGTTAATTTTTTGGGTTTTATAGCAATTTGTGGTGTTAGGTGAAACTACCCCTGGGGCAGCCTATTTAATGATCAATCTCCTACGCTATATTTGTTATAACTGATCCATACACTGAACTATATGAAGTGTTTAGTGTTTACTAAATCCACATACTAGATTTTTATGAAGGGTCCAGGTTCAGTGCTTCAGTTCCGATACCAGAAAATAGTTTCTGTTTCAAGAAGTTTTATCCTGAGTCCTGTTTCTTGGAAGAGGATGTTGATTTTTGTTCAAGATCATTCTTATCCCAGCTATGGATACAGTGGGACCTCGGTTCACGAATTTAATGCGTTCGTAACCCGAAATGTTCGTAAACCGAAACTATTTTTCCAATAGGAATCAATGTTAAATGGATTAATCCGTTCCTGGTCCCAAGATGATTGCTTATTTAAACTTTAACAACAGTACTTTGTGAACAAGTTTAAACACAAAACGAATGAAAATCATTAAATCTAAAAAAATTTAAATAAACCCAATACTAAACAGATAAAATCTAGACGAACACTTCAATTTTGCCGTACCTGTAAGTAGGAGAGTTGATGTCGTAAGTGGAGGGGGAAGGAAAGAGATGTTATTGTTTGGAAAGGGAATACATGGTTGTTACTTTATTTATAAGAATAGTATAGATCGTTGATTTTGCCTTATGAAACTGAGTAGCAAGAGACAATATCATCATCACAGAGACAATATCATCAACAATTGTTTTTCTCTTAACTTTTCCTTTACCAGTATCACTGCTAGCTTTCTTTGGAGCCATGACTGAGGACTGATGAAAAGAAGAAAAGACAGTACAATAAAATTGGGAATGAAAAGTACAGTACAACACACGAATGTATACAACACGGCGATTGACTAAGAAATGATTCCATTCGGCTTAACTCGGTTCGGCAATGTTGTCTGAGAACCAAAATTTTGTTCGATAAACGAGACATTTTCATCTCGAATATTTTGTTCGAAAACCGATTTGTTCGACATGTGAGGCGTTCTAGAACCGGAGTTGCTCTGTACCTGTGTCATTAGCATACCTTCCCTCGTCATCAATACATTGGCTTTGGGTCATGGGGACGCAGAATCGTTCTCTCCTATTGATAGATTAGTTTGGGATGTGGAATGGAATATTTAAATGATCAGTGCGCATCTCTTCACAGCTGTGCTTGTGTATACACAGTGAATAGTCTAAGAAAAGATTAAGTAGACTGGAACTCTCATTTCCTCCTCGCCGTACGCCTGATAAGATTTAAAATGTTTCCGTATTTGGGTCCTCTCCAGACATGCATGGTTTTGTGGACCGATATTATAGATCGACGAATTCAGTTGATTGATTTGGTCGATTATGTTTAGTGGCATATTAACCTCTATGGTTTATTTAATGCCGAAATCTAAATATTTTGTACAGAATTTTATATTTTAGTATAACTATTGTTGGCAATTTTACTATAAAAATGTATTTTTATAGTTTTTCTGGTTGTACTGATTATCATTTTGCTATAAAAAAGGTATTGTTGGTCATTTTATTATATTATTATGCAAATTGTTTTTGTTGCTGGGACCCTAACAGGTGCTACCACTCCGGGTCAGAGTGGACCTAGGAACAGCAGTAGTTAAGAGGAGTTCCACGCTCCTCAAAACCTCCAGTCTCCTGATCAGAGTCCTTGCTGCCGGATGTAGTCGATCTTCATATCCAAGGCGAGACGTTTTCAGTGGAGCATGGAAGACGATTTTTAATGCATGAGAAGAGGAAGTCTTTATTAATATACTGCTGTGAGGTCAATATAGCAGGTGTACAATTTTCTATTGTATATATATATATATATATATATATATATATATATATAAAAGACAAAAGGCAAACTTATCTTAGCCGACAGTTTTCGTCCTTTCATGGGGCTTTATGAAGTCACATATCAGAGAACGAAACGCGTCGTTTAAGATAAGTTTTCCTTTTGTCTGCTTCCATATTCTGTTTTCTTATCAGAACGATCAGAGTGATTTTTGCGGGTTGCTGTACCTTCGTAATCACCATCAGACTCATCCAACTCTTTCCGAAACCTCTGCACTGTCCTCACATTGACAGCCAATCACTCTGAAATGTTTGTATTGGAGCTTCTGGTGCGAATGCCAAGCAGTACAGCATACCATTTCCAAATGTTTGGCGTAGTGAATTGCGTCAACTTACTCTTTTTTCTCACAGACGGTCCCTAACTGACTCCATTATACGGTGCACTCTATAAAATCGAAAAAAATCAACGCGCATGCGCGAAATTAAAAATATTAAAAATATAAAATGGCGATAATTTACCCATTGTGCCTTGTATATACTATATCGTTACAAAATTTCATTGAGTGTATTGCAATACAAATATAATATACATATATAAATCTTTAATAAGACTTCCGATTGTCTAGGCTAGTAGATTTCGGTTGTTTTTTAAGAGATGTTAACTGAAACACATGTACCCAATATATATAACATTTATCTTAATGTAATAATGTCGGATTAAAAAATACATTAATTGTGTAAAAATTACTATGTGTATACGTGTGCGTGCGTGAGTGTATCCGTGTGTGTATTTACGAGTGTGTGTAGACATTATATAAGATTTTGCAAGTACTTAACATATTTGTTGGTGAGAAACTGCTTTTTCTCGTTGCTCCGCTTGCGAAGTTGTTTTAAGTTCAAGAAGTTCACCACTCCAGTACGCAGAGCAAATGAAATTCGATATCTTCGCTAGCTTAAATTCCGCGCAATTTTCTCAAATGAAAAATAATTCACAAAATGTGTATAAGACTATGCTGAAATGTCTGATTTCTTAATGTACAAGACTGACCGTTGATCTTTATTCAAAGCGCTAAATAGTTTTTTACGACTTTAATATGAGCGGAATGTCAAGTCTCGTGTGTGACGTGATCAAAACGCACAAGACAGTGTTTTTTATAATGCCCCCATTTTAAAAAAAGAGCTCAGTCAAAAAGCATTTCTGACGGTGTTCTTGTATGCACAAACTACTGACCTATAATCACTCAAGAAAGATTAAATAAATATTTTAAAAAAAAGTTATGTGGACTTCGAGGAACAACATATACATTGGGCCAGAGCAAAAGTTCATCGGGTTCTTTAAGTGAATTTCAAAGGCAATATTTAAATATTTATACATTGTGTATAACTATATATGTGCCATTTTGTTCCACCACATTTCACCATGGTGTATAACTATATATGTGCCATTTTGATCCACCACATTTCAGCATTTTGTATAACTATATATGTGCCATTTTGTTCCACCACATTTCACCATTGTGTATAACTATATATGTGCCATTTTGTTCCACCACATTTCACCATGGTGTATAACTATATATGTGCCATTTTGATCCACCACATTTCACCATTTTGTATAACTATATATGTGCCATTTTGTCCAACCATATTTCACCATTTTGTATAACTATATATGTGCCATTTTGTTCCACCACATTTCACCATTTTGTATAACTATATATGTGCCATTTTGTTCCACCACATTTCACCATTGTGTATAAGTATATATGTGCCATTTTGTTCTACCGCATTTCTCCATGGTGTATAACTATATATGTGCCATTTTGTTTCACCACATTTCACTATTGTGTATAGCTATATATGTGCCATTTTGATCCATCACATTTCACCATTGTGTATAACTATATATGTGCCATTTTGTTCCACCACATTCACCATTGTGTATAACTATATATGTGCCATTTTGTTCTACCACATTTCACCATGGTGTATAACTATATATGTGCCATTTTGATACACCACATTTCACCATGGTGTATAACTATATATGTGCCATTTTGTTCCACCACATTTTGCTATTGTGTATAACTATATATGTGCCATTTTGTTCCACCACATTTCACCATGGTGTATAACTATATATGTGCCATTTTGATCCACCACATTTCAGCATTTTGTATAACTATATATGTGCCATTTTGTTCCACCACATTTCACCATTGTGTATAACTATATATGTGCCATTTTGTTCCACCACATTTCACCATGGTGTATAACTATATATGTGCCATTTTGATCCACCACATTTCACCATTTTGTATAACTATATATGTGCCATTTTGTCCAACCATATTTCACCATTTTGTATAACTATATATGTGCCATTTTGTTCCACCACATTTCACCATTTTGTATAACTATATATGTGCCATTTTGTTCCACCACATTTCACCATTGTGTATAAGTATATATGTGCCATTTTGTTCTACCGCATTTCTCCATGGTGTATAACTATATATGTGCCATTTTGTTCCACCACATTTCACCATTGTGTATAACTATATATGTGCCATTTTGTTCTACCACATTTCACCATTGTGTATAACTATATATGTGCCATTTTGTTTCACCACATTTCACCATTGTGTATAACTATATATGTGCCATTTTGTTCCACCACATTTTGCTATTGTGTATAACTATATATGTGCCATTTTGTTCCACCACATTTCACCATGGTGTATAACTATATATGTGCCATTTTGATCCACCACATTTCAGCATTTTGTATAACTATATATGTGCCATTTTGTTCCACCACATTTCACCATTGTGTATAACTATATATGTGCCATTTTGTTCCACCACATTTCACCATGGTGTATAACTATATATGTGCCATTTTGATCCACCACATTTCACCATTTTGTATAACTATATATGTGCCATTTTGTCCAACCATATTTCACCATTTTGTATAACTATATATGTGCCATTTTGTTCCACCACATTTCACCATTTTGTATAACTATATATGTGCCATTTTGTTCCACCACATTTCACCATTGTGTATAAGTATATATGTGCCATTTTGTTCTACCGCATTTCTCCATGGTGTATAACTATATATGTGCCATTTTGTTTCACCACATTTCACTATTGTGTATAGCTATATATGTGCCATTTTGATCCATCACATTTCACCATTGTGTATAACTATATATGTGCCATTTTGTTCCACCACATTTCACCATTGTGTATAACTATATATGTGCCATTTTGTTCTACCACATTTCACCATTGTGTATAACTATATATGTGCCATTTTGTTCCAACACATTTCACCATTTTGTATAACTATATATGTGCCATTTTGTTCTACCACATTTCACCATTGTGTATAACTATATATGTGCCATTTTGTTCCACCACATTTCACCATTGTGTATAACTATATATGTGCCATTTTGTTCTACCACATTTCACCATTGTGTATAACTATATATGTGCCATTTTGTTCTACCACATTTCACCATTGTGTATAACTATATATGTGCCATTTTGTTCCACCACATTTAACCATTGTGTATAACTATATATGTGCCATTTTGTTCTACCACATTTCACCATTGTGTATAACTATATATGTGCCATTTTGTTCTACCACATTTCACCATTGTGTATAACTATATATGTGCCATTTTGTTCTACCACATTTCACCATTGTGTATAACTATATATGTGCCATTTTGTCCCACCACATTTCACCATTGTGCATAACTATATATGTGCCATTTTGTTCCACCACATTTCACCATTGTGTATAACTATATATGTGCCATTTTGTTCCAACACATTTCACCATTGTGTATAACTATATATGTACCATTTTGTTCCACCAAATTTCACCATTGTGTATAACTATATATGTGCCATTTTGTTCCAACACATTTCACCATTGTGTATAACTATATATGTGCCATTTTATTCTACCACATTTCACCATTGTGTATAACTATATATGTGCCATTTTGTTCCACCACATTTCACCATTGTGTATAACTATATATGTGCCATTTTGTTCCAACACATTTCACCAGTGTGTATAACTATATATGTGCCATTTTGTTCTACCACATTTCACCATGGTGTATAATTATATATGTCCCATTTTGTTTCACCACATTTCACCATTGTGTATAACTATATATGTACCATTTTGTTCTACCACATTTCACCATTGTGTATAACTATATATGTGCCATTTTGTTCTACCACATTTCACCATTGTGTATAACTATATATGTGCCATTTTGGTCCACCACATTTCACCATTGTGTATAACTATATATGTGCCATTTTGTTCCAACACATTTCACCAGTGTGTATAACTATATATGTGCCATTTTGTTCTACCACATTTCACCATTGTGTATAACTATATATGTGCCATTTTGTTCCACCACATTTCACCATTGTGTATAACTATATATGTGCCATTTTGTTCCACCACATTTCACCATTGTGTATAACTATATATGTGCCATTTTGTTCTACCACATTTCACCATGGTGTATAATTATATATGTGCCATTTTGTTTCACCACATTTCACCATTGTGTATAACTATATATGTGCCATTTTGTTCTACCACATTTCACCATGGTGTATAACTATATATGTGCCATTTTGTTCCAACACATTTCACCATTGTGTATAACTATATATGTGCCATTTTGTTCTACCACATTTCACCATTGTGTATAACTATATATGTGCCATTTTGTTCCACCAAATTTCACCATCTTTGAAGGAACTTCAGGATTGCTACTTCCCAGAACTTGATATATTTCTGGGGGATTAAAATGTTTTTTTAGGGGTCCAGTAAACAGGTTCTTCCCATTAATAGACTTTTTAGGGATAAAAAAATGATAATTCTAAAGTTCAAGGTCAGAACGGCGAGAAGGTCTCTTTACCAATTTATCCTGGGGTCTGTAAAGAGGCGCGAGGCACGGTGTCAAAATGATGAAAGCCAACACACTTCCGATTGTCCAGTTCAGGGCATTTTTCATTGATTGTTGCTTTTAATTGGTTCAACTGCGAACAACATTTGTTTGAGTTCAACGTCTTCTGGGTTTGGGGTGGCTCGTAATTCGCAATGCCTTTCCAATATAAGCCAGGTATTCAACATTACCTTCCTTGGATGCAGCCCGATTTTGGAGTAGTTATCAGGGAAATCACTTCATTTTCACTAGAACCTTTTTCACTCCATATTGTTGTAAACAAGCCATTTCTCATCGCCTGTGATCACTCTTTACGAAAATACGTCGATTTTGTTGCCTTTGAGTATAGAATTGCAGATAGAAATGCGCTCCATTCATTTTTTAGGTTAAATTGTGAAGCGATCAAATATCTATTTATACTATTTACACCGTTCGGACTGTTGTCCTCATCGTTATTGCCATATTCACGATGTTTCAGCTGTTGTACACTCCGGTCTTCAGGTGATATACGTTGGAATTTCGAATCAAACCCTTCATTTAGTCCACGGCGGTAGATTGTTCTAATTCCACATGCCATGCCTTTTTTTGTTTGTTTATCTCAGTTTCAGTTAATTCTCTTTAATAACTCGACTCCTCATGTTTTTGTTGCTTGAACACTCAACACTTTGCGTCAAATCAATTTTTGGATCACTGAATCAACGCTTTTTATTCACTGGGCCCTGTGTCCTTGGGGACATCAGTGAGTGAATTTGGGGGACTTATAAACCTAATGACACAGTAACTGTTTTTTACTAGGGCTCATATTACAGTTTTTGATAGAGTTGTTTTTCTCTTGCTCTCTGTATAACTGGTTCCCATATTGTATTCATGCCTAGGAAATTTTTGTGGCCTAACTCAAATATCAGCGATTAACGTATCAAAGTGTTTTTGTAGAGTGAGTGGCCATCGTTAAATGAAACATAAATGAGAGAACTGACCAACAAATAGAATTAACAAAGCTTCCAATAAACAATTACAATAACAAGAAGAAAAGGATTGCATTTGCAGGAATCAGCAGCGTCAAATAGGTTAATAGAGTAGATGAGTTTGTCTATCAACTCGTTCACACCTTCTCCCTGGTCTTTTAAGCAAAAGCAGGGGTTTATCCCTTGTTTCATTTTTAGAGTTCGGTTTACGGTTGCTTCTAAAATCTACTTCAACTCTATACTTCTAACTTCTGCGCCTAAACTCTGAAATTTTATTTATAATTTATTTATTTTACATACAAGGAGAATAGATAGGTTCGCATATCGCCCGGTTCACACGCCACCCTGATCTTTTGAACAGGAGTAGAAGTTTTTCCTTTGTTTCTTGTTTAGGATTGTTTTTCCTGTTCCTTCTAAAATCTTCACATTCTCTTTCACTCCCAGTAGCCCCTTGTATCTAAGTGGCATTATTGTCTTGCATGGGGTGAATTGATTAAAAAAAAGTAAACGTGGACGCAGTATTTCTCAAGAGAATGCAGAAAATGCTTGGCAAGTCTGAGACTTCGGCATTATTCGTGCCTTTTCGCAATCAATTCATGTCAAACGCCGATCCATGAAGAAAAGAATATCAAACATTTTTTTAAGGTTTTATATTTATTTGCGGTAAAGGTTTTATTATGCAAGAATATTGTTTTAACTACGTTTAAACAATTTTCTGTGTTTATATATTATTCCTTCATTCAGATAAACTAAACTCTTTTATTTGCGGGATAACTGATAACTGACATCCCGGGCGCCGTTTCCTTTTGGAAATATATCTTCCCCAGATATAAAATGAAACTCCTGCTCATGATTCCTCTATTTGGAAAAAACAAGACTCGCCGTTTCCTGTTCTTCGAATATGTACTCGCCTGGGACGTAGTAAATGAATCCGACTCGTTTGAATCTGGAGTTCTAAACAGTTATATTAATATAATAATACCCATAATGGGGAAAATTCAAAAGTGGAATAAACCTTTCTCCCATTATACCATGAATTGATGGCAAAAAGGTATGAATGATGTCAAAGTTTCATAGTCATCAGAAGCTGCTTTGGCAAGATATACTTGTGTCAGTGACACATTTTTTCGCTTAGCATCCCAGTCTGTTTTAACTTTTAATCACTCTAATTCCTGTTCATAGTTTTACATTTCAGTCCACCAGCTCCAAAGGCGTACTTGTCTTTATCAGAATATTACTTAAAAGAGCTATCTTCGTTTGTTTTTTCAGCAATATCTTTTAAATTATTATTATTATTTAATCACAAGGAAAAATCGCATGGGGCAAGACTAAGATATTTCGATTGATACGTTTTTCACGGCTTATAAATTTATTGAAGGTTATTTAAAGCCAGAAAATATTTTTAGATTATCAGAATTATTTTCAGATAATAATGATTTAGTGATACACGATTTATAATTTAGTGATAATAATTAACCTATAGTGGGCGGGGAAGAAGAGGTGGATTTATATATTTTCCAAAGGTATTTGCGCGTAACGAACCCAACTGGAATAGGAACTTGGCTCTTTGATTAACGATTCCGAGCCATTATCCATTACATCAACCACACATCTAGATAATGACCGGGCTCGACGTTGCTTACCTTCTGTGATCATACGGGGACCGGTGTTTCAACGTGATATGATCGAAAGCTAAGATATTTTCATTCGAATATTTGTTTTGAAATTGAATGAATTTTTTTTTTTTTACATAATAATGATTTAGTATTTAGTAATACAGATCTTACTAATTAACCCATAGCTGGAGGAAGAGGTCGATTCATATACTACCCAATTGTATTTGCGTGTAATTGAACACAACGAACCCAACTGGAATAGGAACTCGGATCTTTGATTATCAATTCTGAGCCATTATCCATTGCATCAACCATACATCTAGGTACTGACCAGGCTCAACGTTGCTTACCTTCTGTGATCATACGGGGTCCCGTGTTTCAACGTGATATGACGAAAAGCTATTTTCATTCGAATATCTGTTTGGAAATTGAATGAATTTTTTTTTAGATAATAATGATTTACTATTTAGTAATACACATCTTACTAATTAACCCATAGCGGGGGGAAGAGGTGGATTCATATATTTCCCAATGGTATTTGCGCGTAATTGAACACAACGAACCCAGCTGGAATAGGAACTCGGCTCTTTGATTAAGAATTCCGAGCCATTATCCATGACATCAACCACATTTCCATGCTTTCTGCTCCTGTTATTCCCAAGCGGTGCCTCCTCTAGGTAATGGCTAGGTTCGACGTTGCTTATCTTCGGTGATCGTTCGGAAACCGGTGTTTCAAAATGATATGGCCATAAACTAAGATATTTTGATTTAAATTAAAAAAAAAAAAATGAATTATAGACTGAATTATGTTTCAGAATCCGTTTCAAATAAATATCTTAATTTTAAATGATCATTTTCTTAGAAGGGGCAATTTTTTTACTTTGAAGTTTTCATGAAAATAAATAAGCAGGGAAGTTGGAATAAGGGTCGGGGTAGAATAAAAGTAGAGGCCGAATCTTTTTTTTTTCTAAACTGAGTAAATAATGTGTGTACGATTATGATAGACTGACGCGCATATGTAGACGCATCCGCATGTCTACACTAAAAAGTCTTCTAGAATACTTCATGTTGGCACTTGGTTTGTATCAAATTCGCTGAAAATTCAAAGAGAAAATGGTACCGGATGTGACTTTCTTTATAATCCGTACGCAACTCTGCGAAATACATAGGATTACTAGCCGAAACACGTGTTTATTTCGAAGAAAAAATATTTCTCAAAGTGCTTTCTCTGGGACTGCAATGATTAAAATGTCAAATTTCCTCTAAATATTTTTTGAAAGACGCGTCACGTTTTTATTATTTGAGTGGTCCGTGTCAATATTAATGTTGTGCAAACACTGAAACCCTGTTAGCATTAGGCCTTGTTAAGGCTGGTAACAACGCCTTTCTGATACTGCATCAATCACGCATTCTTTTCTACATCAGTCAATGTGGCATGCCAGTGACGGAACATGTTTCAAAATATCTGCAGAAGTGACAGAGAAGTCGACCCATACTTATTTCAAAAGCATATTTTTGAGAAATAAATTTATAATACCTCGGCTGGAATTCGAAATCAGTTCCCCGGCTTAGTTTTTAATGCAAGTAACTGATTCTCAACCATATATTTCCTAAAATTGTATTAATAGCAGGTGAAAATTAGCCAATTGTTGTAACCTAGGAAAGGTTTCTGAATGAGGAATAACCAAAACGGTTGTTGGAAATGAAATGACAATCTATATAACTTCTACAAAATACAATACTCGCCAGCGGCGTGAAGTAGGTAAACCACTGCTAGGGGGAATTACTTAGACCTCACTTACAATAGTGTCCAACGTATTTATGAGGGTTGGGACATACCCATTAGTGTTCATAGGTACGGTATATAATAGATAGATAGATAGATAGATAGATAGTGTTGTAACCTAGGAAAGGCTTCTGAATGAAGAATAACCAAAACGGTGATTGGAAATGAAATGCTAATCTTTATAACATCAACAAAATACAATACTCGCCAACGGCGTGAAGTAGGTAAACCACTGCTAGTGACGGAATACTTAGACCTCACTTACAATAGTGTCCAGCGTATTTATGAGGGTTGGGACATACCCATTAGTGTTCATAGGTACGGTATATAACATCAATAAATACCTAAATAGATAATGAAATTTAATACTCTGAATATACATTTTATATAAGGAATTATAATTAGTTAGGCCAGGTTGTTTATTTCAACAAAATATCAACTCTTCTTGTGTAGTGTCCTTTCAGGCTGTGAACGATCATGACCCTGAATAACTTCCTATTTTTTGTAGCTCTGAGTACGGTTTATTTTTTTGCTATACCTCTGAGTCCCTTATTCGGCCAAACATTTACACATGCTCGTTTGGTTGGGGATTCGCTTTTTTTCCTCCCTTCTTCATCTAAACGCAGAGTATCAAATTCTCCAAGTCCTTCTTCCTCATTATGCGCCCTGGAAATTTCAGCTGCCTATTTTTGATTCTAAGTATCCTTTTTGTTTTAATTTCCCATAAAACGTCGTCGTTGCTCACATGACATTCTCAGTATCCTTCTGTGGAACCATATTTCTGTTGCTTCAAATCTTTTCTTCATTTGTGAGGAGATTGTTGAACATTCACTGTCATGTACGAGGACCGATATTATATAACAGTTCAGCTATCTTTTGTCTGTTTCTAACGGAATAGGTTTATTTAATGTCGAATATATACTATAGGACAAGAATCGTAATGAACTAATAGAAAGGTAGACATCGATACAGTTTAGGCTCGAGTCAAAGTGGTAGACATAGGACCGGTTAACACTAGAATTAAAAAGGTAGGCATATGTTCGCTTTGCACTAGAATCAATAAGGTAATCACAGTTCAAAAAACTTTTAATTAATGGAAGTTTGTTTTACGTCAATATACTTTTATGAAAGACCGACGTTAGTACCTGTTTTCGCTAACCGAAAAAAATATATGCGAAGATGAAAATGGCGTTCAGCATTTTTACAGCGAACCTAAACAGAAGACGTCGAGCATAGATTATGGCGCCACACACCTTCTCCCTTAGACCACAGACGCCATAGATTTTATTTTGTCTGTGAACGTCTATGCTTAATCTCGATTTATTTCGTGCATGCGTTAGCAAGATGTGTCCTTAGATATATAAAAAAAAGAAGCTTAACAGAGTTTGAAAGATTGTTACGCATAACGTAAACATGGGTGTAATTAAACGTTTTAAAACAAACTAATTTTATGATAGAAAAATACGCGCGGCTAATCAGTGAATCATATTGTCGTACTGCCAGCCTACCACAACAGACAACGAATAACAACCTTTGATATTGAGGAAGCCAGGCACAGAAAAAGGTTATTTATTTTTGAGTTGGGGAATTTTTCAGCCAGTACGGATCCCAGAGATTTCAACAGTTTCTTTCTGATAGTTTCACCATTTTAATTTTTTTTTTTTTTTTAAATAACCGGCGTTACTCACATGTAAAGTCCATGGTATTCTCAGCATTCTTTTATAAAGTCATATCTCTATTGTTTCAACTCACGGATCCTTTTTATTAATTCACCCCCCCCCCAAAAAAGAATTTATATTTACTAAAAATTCACACCAAATTCTCCCAGGGCTAGGCCCTTCCATTACACTCTGGTTCTGTTAACCTTTGCGATCGCCACAAATGCGGGCGACTCGGTTGCAATAATTTCACCCCGATAAACAAGCCAAAAACAGGTTTTTCTTTATTTTTTGGAAAATTGTAAAACATTCCTTGTTAGTACTTCAAATATCATACGAATTTACAAAATGTAAAAAACGTCCTGATTTTGGTATTTTTTTCATTCTGAGGGTTGGAGTTACTGCGTGGCAAGCTAAACATTTAAAATTTATAATTTCAAAAGAGAGACAAAAATTTAATAAAAAAGGAAAACAAACTAATTAATAATTTCTTGTGGTGAATCAATATTTAACGATAAGTCACTTTACATTATTTGGGATGAATTAACAGATAAGATCCCAAGTCTCTGAGGAGATTGTCCAACGTTCACTTCCATATAGGAGATTAGATATTACACAGCAGTTCAGCATATTTTTCTTTCTTTCTAAGGACATTTTCCTATCACTTAATATACTTTGCTTTTTATGCCATGTCCGTTCAAGACGTCAGAGATCATGGATTTCCTCAGTTTTATTTTTTCAATATCTGTGAATTACACTGACTTATTGGGAAAGATAATTGAAGTGGTTTTACCGTTGCCTTCTCCACAGTTTTGTATTCAGATTTGTCCTTCTTCGCACCTGCTACCTAAAGATAGAAAGCCCATTCTATTTTACTAATTAACCCATGGTTAGGAGGAGAAGAGATGGATTTATTCCTTTCTCAAAAATGAATGCAACTTTTCTTTCTGTCTAAGGATATTTTCCTGTCTCTTAATACTTTATTTTTTATCCCATGTCCATTCAGGACATAGGCAATTATGGCCCTCCACACATCCTTTTTCTTTATTATCTATAGATTGGCAGACTTCCTTGGGTAAGACAGTAGAGTGGTCTTCCGTTGACTTCTCCATGGTTTTATATTCAGAATTGTTCTTCTCTAGAGAGCCCATTCTATCCTGCTATTTAATTATCAAATATGTCCCTCTATTACAAAATGATGGTTAAAGATAAGCAGTGGTGTATGAGTAATGACAGTGGGTAGCAATTATTTCCTGTCTATTTTTTGCTGCCATGTCCTTTCAGAATGTAGGCAATCATGGCCTTCCGTATATTCATTTCCTTTACTTATACATGATCCTTTGGAAAAGATAGGGATTCCAGGTTGCCTTATCCAAGGTTTTGAATCCAGAGTTATCCTTCTGTTGAACATGGCTGCTACCCAAATGCAGAAAGCAGATTCTGTCCTGTTATTTAACCCAAGGTTGGAGGAGCAGGGATGGATTTATGTCTTTTCTCAAAAGTGAATGCAATTTGACTTTATTTCTAAAGACATTTTCCTGTTTCTTAATACCATTCAGAACGTTATGGCTCTCCAAAGATTCTTCTTCATTATTATATATGGATTGGCAGGTTTCTTGGGTAAAACAATAGAATGGTTTCCCATTGTCTTCTCCATGGTTTTGTATTCAGAATTGTTGTTATATAGAGAGCCCATTATATCAGAGTATTTAATCATCAAACATTTCCCTTCAGTGAGATTTTATTACGAAAAGATGGGTAAGCATTATTGTAGGAGTAATGACAGGGGGAAGCAATTATTGTCTTTTTTTAATGCCATGTCCTTTCAGAATGTAGGCAACACTTTTGCTGTGGGAAGGGAGATTTGCATTAATTCTAGGACATGGTTCTTAATTATGAGAATTAAAAAAAAAACTAATATCATATCAAATTATGGAATCAATTCTATTTAATTACTACTCTTTAACCAGTGGATAGGATGAGAAGGGATGGATTTATGCCTTTCCCAAAAGGGAACTCAACTTTTCTTCGTTTCTAAAGACATTTACAGCATTGTACAGGGCATGATATTGTTAGCGTTCTTTGGTAGAACCACATCTCTGTTGCTTCAAGTCTCTTCTTTATCTGTGAGGAGATTGTCCAAGATTTACTGTCACCTAGAAGATTAGACATTACATAGCAGTTCAGCACTCTTTTATTTGATTCTAATAACATTTTAGTATCTCTTGAGATTTACATCCTCTATCCCTGATTTCCGTGTTACATTTTCCGTTGTTTTCTATTAAGCTTACCCAGGGAGTAAAACTTTTACACTAGCTTGATTGTGACATCCCCCAAATATGTTTTTTTTGCTGACAACCATGCATTCTGATTTTTTTACGTTTAATAGTTAGTCCTTTCTTCTTGCTTTCCTCTATTAACTTGTTGAATAGTTCAGAATCTGCCCATGATACAGTATCGAACACGTTTCTTATGTTGATAAGATTATATTCATCAATTATAAATTCTGGTAGGTTTTCTAATTACCTTAGGATAATCGCTCTATACAAATTAAATCCAGTGAGAAAACGCAACCTTTTACCCTTCTGTATTCATTAAACTTGTTCTCTGTGCACATACAAGCTGTTCCGAGTATAGGTTACGAATTTCTCGAATATCTTCTCTGTGTAAATCAAGCTTTTCTGATATTTCAAGTAGATCTTCATGTCGTACCCTACCAAATACTTTAGTCTAATCTATGAAACATAGGTATAGGATTCTAGGCATTTGTATTGTTCGCTCCGATAGCATTCTTACCATAAAAAATTATATTTCTTGTTCTAGTGGTTAGAACAAACTATACTGTTCTTGTCTTATTTCTGGCCTAATTCAGCTACTAGCTTTGTTCATTAAAATCATACTTTTTTTGGTTCATGAAGCTGATTATCCGGTGGAGTTCGCATCCATTTGAATCTGCTTTTTTTGTTTTTGTGGCGCTACAAAAATGGATTCACAAAGTCTTTCGGTATTTCGACATTGTCATATATTTAATTTATCATTTCGGTAAACATATCGATCCTAAAATCGTCTAAACTGTCAGCATGTCCATTACAATTTAATTTAGTCATATTGCTTTGTTACCATTTTGAACAGTGCCGATCTTACCTTAAATTGTAATACTGTGGAGCTTCCAATGTTCTATCCATTATAAGTTTCTCTTTTCTGTTGTCATGGTAGAGCTCTCTGATATATTTATTCCATCTCTCTGGTATCTTTATTTTTTTCCATTATAATTGTTCCTTTTTTAATTTTATGCATCCTGACAACTAGCACGTATTCTATCTTCTTATTCTTTTATCTTTCATGGAAGCCTGCTACGTCTGTGTTCTGCAGTTTTTCTATCTCTGCTTACTTCCTGTTGAGGCATAATATTTTCTTTGCTTCCATCTATTTATTTCTAATGTTTTCATTAATTTTAACCTGACGCAATGTTCAAACATGATGTATTAAAAATATTATAATATGTGAATGATGACACGACTCCATGTATCCAGTTCTTGAAAATAACTGAAAGTTCTCGATCACAAACATTTGGATAGATATTTCATAAAGAATAAATATAAACTAAAACATTTTAAATATCCCTGTCTACCATTTATATATATATATATATATATATATATATATATATATATATATATATATATATATATATATATAAGTTTAAAAAATTAGGAGATAAGCCGATTCCGCTACGTTGGTTTCAATCTTTCGGTTATCTTCAGGTGATTTGGGTCCGCAAGAATCACCCGAAGATACCGAAAGGTTTAAACCAAGGTAGCGTAATTGGCTGGTCTCCTAATTTTTTTAAACTTGAAAGCTCTACATATTAAAATTTTATTTTTTTATAAGTATATTGAGCATATTTTCCTGGTCTAATTCAACTTTTTTATTATATATATATATATATATATATTTAATCCATCGGAGTCCCTCCATATATCCATATATAGTCCATCGGAGGATGAAATGCATTGGTAAACACACACACACACACACACACACACACACACACACACACACGCGCACATATATATTGCGTATATGTTGGCATCATGTTTTCCTTCAGACATGTTTTATTGAATTATTTAGACAAGTTCTCTCTATTTATTTTCAATTGGATCCTTTCACATTCACGTACAAGATTTTGGGTTCATTATTAAAGGAAGAGAGAAAATTACTGTGTTGATACATATTGTTTATTCCGAGTACTTTCGACATTACCACAATGTCATCATATATATATATATATATATATATATATATATATATATATATATATATGTTGTTACATCAATAATTTCTAAACAGGGTACCTACTAATGTATGTTTGTATTCTACTGAAGCATTCGTACTGTTTATCATTATTGTCATAGACTTACACATTAACATATGTTTTTTTTGCGAAGGAGAGTGGTTTTATTGTATTCTGTTTTCCTTAAACTCCGAGAGAGAGAGAGAGAGAAAGAGAGAGAGACAGATAAAGGCACAGATGGTGAAGGAGAGAGAGAGAGAGGGAGAGATTCGGAAAATATTGAGTTTGTTCATAATATGATAATATTAATGATAATAGCAGTTTCCTTATAAGGAAATATTTTGTCTTCAGTCAGTGCTACTGCCGGTTGTAATTTATGAAATCTTTGTCTTAAAACTATTTTTCAGAAAAAATTCGTTTCTCAAGTTCAGTAGATGCTGTCGCACTTTTCAGTATTGATGGGGGTTTCCTTTCTAACCTTTTTATTTCAAGTAGTGTGGAATGTTAACATCTTGATTACGTCATTATTTTCTCTTTGAGTTGTAGTTGCTATCTCTTTTAGTTGTTGCTGCTCTTGAAAGTCCTCAAGCGATGTGGGTTCTGCTATTTGGTACAGTTCTTTGTGATTATGCAGCGCCAATTCACAAGGTTCGAAGAAGGGTTATCTCTGATAAGATCCTCAGGCTTCACTCGCTCAAAGCCATTTTTAACCCTTGATCTTAGAAAGTGGCTGTATACAGCTGAGATATTTAGATATTTCTGCAGGTGTTTGGCTCTGCGATTTTGAAAGTCTCAATTATTTAAGAACATAACTCAAGTTTTGAGGTTAATGTTTTGTTTTTGTAGTAATTGGCTGTGTTGGGTGAAACTACCTCTAGCGCAGCCTGTTTTATGTTTAATTTCCTCATGCGCTATACTAAATTTGTTATAACTGATCCATACGCCGTGGTATTTGAAGTGTTTAATAGTTACTAAATCTACATCCTGTTTTTTTAAAAAATATGGTGGATTCAGGGCATGTGCCATCACTGCTTTCATTCCAATTCCAGATTATAGTTTCTGTTTTGGAAAGGTTTGAGTCCTATTTCTTGGAGAGGATGTTGAGTAACTGTTCAAGATCGTTCTTATCCCAACTATGAATACATATATCATCAGCATTCCTCCCCACCCCTCGTCATCAGTACATTGGCAACGGACGTGAAAGCAGGATCTTTGCCGTCTCGTAGTAGATTCATTTTGGATGTGGTATGGAATGCTTAAATGATGACTTCCCATCTCTTCCCATCTGTGTTTCTAAATGTTCAGGGCATAATCTAGGAAAAGATTGAATAGATACGGGCTTTCATTTCTTCCTTGATGAGGTGTGAAATGTTTCCATATTGAGGTCATGGTTAGTTATTGTTGACTGATACAGTTTCTCCATTAGATCGATGCATTCAGTGGATTCGGAGCTGATTAGGCGGTTTCTAATGGATGCGATATTTCTTAAAGTTATTAATATTAAAGTTTTAATATTTTTAAGGTCAATTTTGGCAGTCTCGCATCTTGTCACACACTTTCTTGAAATTCCCAGATTTAAACAAGAAGAAATGGTTCTGGTGTGGGTGTAGTCTGATTATTCCAATATGTAACTCTTAAGACGATTTTATATTTTTACGCAAGGAATACTTAATTTCTCTTTGGATTTATGGCATGTGGAGTTATCACTACACTATTTTCATGCGGTCTTCTGTGTGCATCCTTTGTTATCCGAACGTTATTGTTGTTGTGACTCTGGACTTTAACAGACGTATGTCGATTCAGGTAACCTACAGGGAAATCCGAGCTACGTGGGTAGAATGTTTTCGTTCCACTGCCTGTGTCTAGGGATATCTCGTTCAGGTCTTATTTTTATCACTGCTCAATTATTGGTCGCCCCGCTTCCACTGAGTCCAAATACATTTAGGGATTGAACTCACAATTACTATATAGCCAAATTCACAAACTAACTTTAGCACTTGGAGCCTTAAACCTAACCTTACTGTTGATGAGTGCTGTGAAATTCCATATTGGTTACCCGGATCGCCATACGCTTGATGAGGGCCGAAACATTGTGATAATAACGAGAAAAATGAGATCAAGAGTCTGTATGTAAATAGCATAAATAAATATTTCATAGCTGTTAATTGATCTTCACCTGTTATACCATACATAATCGTGTATAGGTCGACTAGGTGTTTACTCTGAATTTTGAATTATAACAAAGACATCAAGAAGTATCTCATGGGTTGGCCAATTATTATTTTTGAGCATTACATGTATTTTTAAGATAAAAAAGAAAGGATATATAACTTACAAAAGAAAAAAAAGTTTCAAGGGAAATAGAAACAAAAAGGAACATTTCGATTAGGATCAGAAACAGAGTTTACATTTTGGCGACATATAATGAGGAAAGAAAGTTTGAAGAATTTAAAACTCACGAAGAAATATTGAAGGCATTAGTGCCAGAGGGAAACATCAAGCTACGTGTAAATGGTTGGCATAAGAGGAACTAGGAGTGGGTTAACAAAGGAGATAAACATTGCTTAGAACCACAGCAGATAAGTAGTTGTGGAGAGCCATAATCGCCCACATCCTGAAAGAAGATGACGCATAGAAGATGAAGAAGATATAGGGTATAAGGACTAGAGAACGAGAGAACTTCTTCGTCACTGACCCCTACCCATTAACGAAGGCGTGACTCTGCAACGACTGACGCAGCCAAAACAATATTGTATTGTCTTGGTTTCTTACTTAAGGTTTTCGGCATGAAAAGGATGATGAAACATTTCCATCAACGCCGCGAATTTGTCTAATGTCTCCGCTCTTCTATTATTTTCCTTCTTGCCAGACATACAAATAAAATAGCGTCAAAGCGCCAGGGAAAGTAAGGGAAAATAATCAATTGGAGCCAGCCTGAAAATAGACAAACACTATTATTACCATTACGCTCGACTTTAGTGAAAACAACAAAGAAACCTTATAAAAAGGACTTGAAGCTGAGCAAGACGGTCACGTCTTTGAACTGTCACCATTTAAAAAAAAAAAAAGCAAAAAAAAAGTGGTTGGCTAATTCCGAGGTTAAATGTATTTCATTCCACCACTATAAATAAACAAACGCGAACCTGCATTTGCTGGTTTGGTTTAATGGTTAGAGCCACGAACTGGCAACCATTGTTACCTTAATACTAAAGAGGCTTAGAAACCGTATGAAACCTAAAGGTCAGTTCTATGAGATGCTACTGAGAAAGGATGGCTTGGAGAATCTAATACTCACAGGGCTGATAGAAGGAAAGAGAGACAAGGGAGAGCTTAAGCAAGTTCATGACGGAGGAGGGTTTGAAAGAGGTGTCTAAGGGACAGGACAATTTGAGGGCATAGGGGAAAGTGGCGAGCCATGATCGTCTACGTCCTGAAGGGACACGGCACATAAAAGAAGAACGCGCTTGAATCGAATGTAATTTGGAACCCGAGGAAAACTGCTGGAATCGCAGTATTAGTGTCCAAGGAGACTACTTCGAGGGAGACGATAGAAACTAAACGTCATGTTTTAATTACTTTAAAATTATTTTTTTTTAAATTATTGTAATTTAAATTTATAATTTCACTTTCATTTTCGAATAGTCGAATTCTCAGAGGTCTTATGTCATTGAGAGACAGCAAATTTTAGGCATCCATAGTAGTACTGGGTGTGTCTAAAGCAAGATAACCTGACAGAGTCCATCCCCTCTTCAGCTTGATTTTGAATTCAAAATTGTTCATCTAGACTAGCCACCATTCAACGCAAGAGAGCCCAGTTTGTCTGTATTTTAAATCAGTAGAAAGATGGATTAAGGGTATTATTAAGAATTCAATGAGATAAACGCGATTAGAATTTAAACGTGGATAATCCTTACACTACACGTATATCCATGTAGCACCTATCAAGGGTGGGGTTCGTGGACTTTACAACACTTGGGATGTTTAATATCGAAATCTGTTTTTTTTTCAAAATTATACTAGTGTCTAGGTAAGCATTGGTCGGGTTTTATATTTGAGAATATACAGGCCATCTTTCTCTTTCTGCATGCATTCTTGACTCCAATTGGCACGAGAATCAGTGGATTCATGCCTTTCTCAAGAGCATTACAGCGAAAGTTAACGTAGCAGACTAACCCGGAATTTGAACTCGGCTATCAGATTTCACTTTTAGCACTGATATCCGTTACACATCCGCATATTTTTTTATTTTTATTTTCTCGAGTGTATCTTTTCCTCCTGTGATATATTCATCATCATCTTCTTTATGTGCCGTGTCCCTTCAGGACATAGGCGATGATGGCTCGCCACAATTTCCTGTCCTTTGTAGCTCTTAATAAGCGTTGTCTTTCTGTTATTTTCCCTAAGCCCTGTTCCGCTATCCACTTACTCAAATCCGCTCAGTATGTTGTGCATTGTTTGCCTCGGCATCTCTTACCCTCTGTCTGTCCTGTAAGTATCAGATTTTCCAAGCCCTCTTTCCTCATTATGTGCCCTAGAAACCTCAACTGTCTCTTCCTGGTGTTAAGTATAAGTTTCCTTTTTGTTTCCATTTTCTTCCAAACTCCGTCGTTGCTCACATATTCGGCCCGCGGTATCGTCAGCATCCTTCTGTAGAACTACATTTCTGTTGCTTCAAGATTTCTCATTCCGAGCCGCTACCCACCACACCAGAAGCACATTCAAATTTACAGCACCTGGTATTCGCGTGCTGTCAGCACTCTAAGTACTGACCAGCTCCGTAAAGTGTAATAGGAAACGAAGGAAAATGTGGCAGCGGAATCCGAAGGCGTAGCGTAATAGCGGAAGATGCCTTTCAGAAGTCAAACAAAGTATTAAGAAACAGGGCAATTTTGTTAGAAACGAAGAAATGTGTGCTAAACTGCAATGTATTATCCATCCTCCTATATGGCAATAGATGCTGGACAGTTTTCACTCAGATGAAGAGGAGACATACGGCAACAGATGCGTCTTTCAACGGAAGGGTGTTCTCTATTCTATGGACCGGACATGCGAGCAACAAGGATGTTTCAAAGGAAATAGAAACAAAAAGGAACATTTTGCTTAGGATCAGAAACAGAGTTTAAATTTTGGGGACACATGAGGAAAGAAAGTTTGAAGAATTTAACATTCACGGAGAAATGTTGATGGCATGAGTGTCAGAGGAAAACATCAATATGCCGCTTCATGTTTCCACTTCATCTTTGAGGAGATCGTCCAGCACTCACTGCCATACAGGAGGACAGATAACACGTAGTAGTTCAGATCTCTTTTCCTGGTTTCTAGCGAAATTTTCCTCTTAGTATTCTGTTTAACTTTTAGAATGCTTATTTGGCTATCCCAATACTTACCAAGAAACCTCAACTGTCTCTTCCCGATGTTAAGTATATTTTTCATTGACTTTTCCCTTTTCTGCAAAAGTTCTACGTTTCTCACATATTCGGTCCATCTTCAGCATCTTTCGGTAGAACCACATTTATGTTGCTTCAAGTCTCTTCTTCATCTGAAAGAAGATCGTCCATCCAGGAAATGTGGCACGTTTGTACTCTTTCCCTTGCTTCTCGAGAATTGTTCTATTTCTTAGTACTCTGCTTAGCTTTTAGAATGCTTCCTTGGCTATCCCAATACGCCTTCGGATTTCAGTGTCACTCTTTCTGTCCTCTGTTAAAACACTACCCAGATATTTACATTTCCGCTCTTGTCTGATTTTGATATCTCTGATTTGCAATTCGCACTTTGGCCTCATCCTTTTGCTAACCACCATGCATTATGTCGATGTTTAATCATTCTTTCTCACTTTCGTTCATTATCTTCTGTAGGAGTTTTGTTTATAGCTTTCTTTTTGTGTCTGCTATCAACACTGTGTCATATACATACGTTAGGTTAAGATTGTAGCCACCAATAATGAACCTAGTTCTCCCAGAATCGCCTCGCTGTATAGATTGAATAAGTCCGATGAGAAGACACATCATTTTCTTACACCCCTTTCTAGTTTTTTTTTTATATCTGCTGAACTCGTTTTCTCTCCGTATGCAGGCCGTTTGCTGCCAGTATAGGTTCTTGATTATTCTAATATCCTTCCCAAATATATCAAAGTTGCTGAGCAGTTCCAACGATCTTTGTGGCGTACTTTATCGAACACCTTTGTGTAATCTATAAAACACAAGTGTACGTCATTCTGCATTGGTTTGTTCTTACCCATAAGACTCTGAGGATAAATATCGCGTTCCTTATTCCAATGTCTTTGACGACCACGCAGTGTTCTGGTCCTGTCTCAGGTCTGATCCTGCTGCGCGATCTAATCATCAGAATTCGGATGATCAGTTTCGTTATATGGCTCATTAAACTGATTTTCCGATGGAGTTCACATTTGTTTGTACCTGGGTTCTTAGGCAGTGCTATGAAAACAGATCTACTTGCGTTCCAGTATATCACCGCTGTTGTAGATTTCATTTATTATTTCTGTCATCCTGTCTATGCCGAAATCGTCTAAAGCCCTCACCATTTCTATTACAATTCAGTTTGGCGCTGCCCCTTTTTTTCTGTTCAATGTGGCCAGTGCTATTTCCAATTCAGATTTTAATAATTTCGGTCCGTCATTATTTCTGTGAACTGCTGAATGTTCTTTCACAGTAGAAGAGTTCTTTTTTATGAATTCATGGAAAGATAAAAGACATGCCTATTCGGTATTATAACGTGAACAAAGGAAAACATTAATTTATGACTGAAGACAGTCATTGCTAGGATGACTTATTCAGTATTATGATGGTGATAAAATGAAAGCACATTAATTTATGACTAAAAGAAGGTCTTTGCTGGGAAGATAAAAGACACGCTTATTTGATATTATGACTGTGATAAAAGGAAAACAAATTAATTTATGACTAAAAGAAGGTCTTTGCTGGGAAGATAAAAGACACGCTTATTTGATATTATGACTGTGATAAAAGGAAAACAAATTAATTTATGACTAAAAGAAGGTCTTTGCTGGGAAGATAAAAGACACGCTTATTTGATATTATGATGGTGATAAAAGGAAAACACATTAATTTATGTCTAAAAGAAGGTCTTTGCTGGTAAGATAAAAGACACGCTTATTCGGTATTATGACGGTGATAAAAGGAAAAAATTAATTTATTACGTGTGTCTTCATAATTAATCAATAAATATGTAAATACTAAGAAGGACATGAAGACTAAATCAATTATACGTCGGTAAATTTATTGTTTATCTTCCTCTGGACTTCGTCAATTAAGATCGAATAAAATAAAATGTGAATGCAAGATGTATATCCTGTATTTACATGTTTTGTTAGCATATAGTTTATTAAAACGGCTAGATTTTGAATTCCTTGTGACGCAACAAAATTCGGTACAACTAAAAAAAATAAATCGCACGCCGTCAGCTCATGCAGATAGTTGTAGGCTATTAATATTTAGCGTGAAAATCAATAAACAATCCACATATGTCAAAAACCTGGCTTGCTTAGTCAACTTTGAGTACAGATTTGAAATCAGAGTACTCGTTTTAATCTGTCGGGTTACTTCCTCTTAATTTTCGAAACCTCTACTAGGAGACACTCTCGGGACTATAAATATTCGGAGATATTTTCTCATTCTCTTTTCACTTAATCCGCTTATTCGTCAACATGTAACCTCTCGCGGAGAACGCGTTCTCCTTTTGGGAACGCATGAACAATACATACACACACCCCCGTACGTACGAACATTCACTCACTAAACATACTTCAGACCATTAGGTTTTCACATTCATTTGACACACACATCTTTGTCACTTCTAACCCTTTATTGTTAATACATTATCATTTGTTGTACATATATACTGGTTCTTGTCGTTTCTTTCAATTTATTTACGTGGACTCACATCCCAAATCTGCCATGTTTGTTGTAGGCATTTCAGGAGACACATGTGTTTATCTCTCAACGCATACACCGGCCCGCAACAAATCTAATGTAGTCAGTATTTTTTGTTGCCCATTGTAATCAATATAAGACAAGTTGTCCCCTATCATATGTACTTGCATACAGAAATATTCGAGTACAGTTTCGAAATCTGCGTACTTAGTTAAGTTGAGAAGTTTTTAACCCAGAAGTAAAGACATTGCTGTCTGGTGTAATTTGCAGTAGAAAATCCATTTTCGTTTGAGCTGACTCGCTATCTCTCTGGCCTAAATCTGATGCTTGATGATCCCTAAAATATCTACGGGAAGAAGTTATATTAAGCATCTACATCCCCAACTTGTAAAACACTCGCTGATACGTCTGAATGTCGACAACACACAAAGGAAAATTTAAATATTTAAACAAGTGCAAAGCTATCAACCGATAGAAAGTTTGATAAAATCTGATCAGGTTTTGAAATCAACGTATATTATATAATAGAGAGTTTCAGTTAAAACATTCGTCTATCTCGTCGGTTGCCGCTACCGATAAAATACGGTGTCCAGTTTTGCACACTTTCAGACCTAAAGACGCCATGTTCGAATCCAAAACCTCCAGGGAATGAAAACAACACATCGAATTTCAGTAGACTTATTCAAAATGTATCTATATTCAGAGGTATCGTTTGAAAAAAAAAACAAACAAAAAAAACAAAACTAAAAAGACGTTTCCTGTAACACCATTTCACATCTCGCTTTTCTTTTAGGCTCTTAGAAACGTTTTAAGAAAACTTGCGCAGGCGCCAAAGTTTGGCTAATTTGTCCGTATTTCCAGTTTAGGCAAAACTTTCTTTGTTTTCGTTTTATATTGACTTGTGTCATTTGTCGCTCTTCAATATCTATCTATCTATCTATCTATCTATCTATCTATCTATCTATCTATCTATCTATCTATGTTTTAGTCATTTATATCTATCTATCTATCTATCTATCTATCTATCTATCTATCTATGTTTTACTCATTTCTTTCTTTCTTTCTTTCTTTCTTTCTATCTATCTATCTATCTATCTATGATTTACTCATTTCTTTCTATCTATCTATCTATCTATCTATCTATGTTTTACTCATTTCTTTCTTTCTATCTATCTATGTTTTACTCATTTATTTATTTCTATCTATCTATCTATCTATCTATCTATCTATCTATCTATCTGTTTTACTTGTTTCTATCTATCTATGTTTTACTCATTTCTTTCTTTCTTTCTATCTATCTATCTATATATTTATCTATGATTTACTCATTTCTATCTATCTATCTATCTATCTATCTATCTATCTATCTATCTGTTTTACTCATTTCTT
>OZ038488.1:91256016-91341016 GCA_964036315.1 Acanthosepion esculentum
GGATGTGTATCTGCGCCTAATCTCGGATTGTTTATATGGGTGTGTTTTTGTGAACTATAATGCGTACACCTGTATGCATGTACTTCCTCCTCCCACCACGAAACATGATCAAACACAAACAAGCAGAAATAGATTTAATTGTTTAAAAATAAACCAGTTTGTCTGATGATAGCAAAAGCATGAAATCCAGGGTCACAAACTCATATCTATACAACTGAATATATATGTATATATATATATATATATATATATATATATATATATATATATATATATATATATATATATATATATATATATATATATAATGTATGTATGTATATATATATATATATATATATATAAATAAAAAGATAGAACAGTCAGATATATAATTCTTATAGATATATTTATTTTTACACAATAGTGCTCAATGTAAATTTACAGAGCATTAATATTATAAATTAACTGATTTAAAATATGTTTTTTTCTAAAAGAATAAAAGCTTCGAATTTAATTTTGTTATTAAATTAAAGACATTAGTTCCATTTCCTCGTCAAGCAAATTTAGGAGAAACTTATTTTTTTAAATTTACAGTTTTAAAGGCACGGTAAAGATTCATAATTGAGTTTCCGAGGATACAGAGAAATCTACTCATTATATATATATATATATATATATATATATATATATATATATATATATATATATATGTATTATTATATATGTATATAGGATTATAGGATTATATATATATATATATATATATATATATATATATATATATATATATATATGCTAGTTAATTTGTCACTTTGCTGATTGATGTTACCTTCAGCATCCTGACATCAACAGTTATATATATATATATATATATATATATATATATATATATATATATATATATATATATATATATAGTGGTTCTTTAAACAACTAAAATTCAAAAAAATTAACTAATTTACAAAACAAAAAAGACCTTTTTGGATAGCATGAAAACTTTACCGCACCCACCTATATATAGATATATGTATTTGTGTGGGTGTATGTATTAGTTAGAGAGAGAAAGAGAGAGAGAGAGAGAGAGAGAGAGAGAGAGAGAGAGAGTCAGTGAGAGATAGAGAGAGAAAGGAAGAGAGACAGAGAAAGAGAAACAGACTGTGCTGAAAGTTCCTGGTCGGATACATTATCCCACTGTTTACCACCTCCTCATAATATATCTATATATATATATATATATCGGGTCTAACATACCGGGTGTAACAGCAAAATTGTTCAAATCGTGTAACAGCAAACTAATTCTTAGATTAAGCTTTGAACCGTTGTATCTTAGAAATGATTAAAGATATCTTACTGGATTTCTCCGATGTTTTTATAACACTACTGGACTGTGAACAATAAGAATGTATTTAGCTCTAAGTTGGAATGATGATCTCTCTTGCTGTTGTGACCTCATGATCCAGTTTTCCTCTCTACTCTTCCCTCTTTTTTAAACTTATTCACCATTCTCTTGATAGTTCTTGAATGGACATTGAAGATGGAAGTCAGAGTATGAATCTTGGTACAATTACTGAAGGCTTGAATGATGGTTTTCATCTCACCATTTCCTAGTTGAGAAGACAGTCTGACGCAAAACCTGTTCTCTTTAAGGGTTTTTCAGTGATTCTCACGACAAATGGTGTCAAGATGGCCAAACGTTATACCTGAAAACCTGGAAAAGAAAACTCAATTAGTTTAGTGGTTTTTGTAGATATTAAACATTTTATGGGATAGATAATTATCGCGTGCTGTAACACAGTTTGGACAATTTTGCTGTTAGACCCGGTGTATATATATGTATGAAAAATTTCTCAGAGTTAACCTGTAGAAAAATACACTATTTATAATGGTAAAAAACAATAAGAAAACTGTATTATCAGCCGACGCGTTTCGTCTAAAGAAAAAGTCCACATTGAAATAAATCCACATTGGACGAAACGAAACGCGTCGGCTAATAATACAGTTTTCCTATTGTCTTTTATATATATATATATATATATATATATATATATATATATATATAAAGTTAAAAATTTAAATATATATATATTTTTAAATATATTTTTTATTTTTATTTTTATTCATATTTTTATTTATTTTTTAATTTAAAAAAGAAATTATATATATATATATTTATTAAAAACAAGGATCATAACATTCATCGAGTGCTTTGTAGGTTAATGCAACTTTAAAATTTGGTTTGCGAAGAGTTTTTGTATGAATGATTCATTGTAATATAAATTGCACTTCACCACATATTATTTTATATATATATATATATAAATATATATATATATATATATATATATATATATATATATATATATATATATATATATATATATATATAAATAAAAAGGAAAGAACAGTAAGATATAAAATCAGGTGTTCTTATAGATATTTTTATTTTTACACAATAGTGCTCTATGTAAATTTAAATTTACAGAGCATTAATATTATAAATTAATAGATTTAAAATATGGTTTTACCGCTACACAGTGATAACCATGTTTCAGAAATGGAAGCTAAAGCCCCTGAATTTAATTTTGTTATTAAACCAAAGACATTAGTTCCATTTCCTCATCAAGCGAATTTAATATATATATATATATATATATATATATATATATATATATATATATATATATATATATATATATATATATACGCTATTGTATGGATATAAGTTTGTGACTCTGGGTTTCACGCATTTGCGATCATCAGACAAACTGGTTTATTTTTTTTTTAAATTGGATCTATTTATGCTTGTTTGACTATGTTTGATCGTGGGAGCGGGAATTTCCTTCCGTACTCGCTCGGGATGACAGTTTTATACACACTTAAACACAGGTGTACGCATTTTAGTTTACGCAAACTAACCCATATAAACAATCCGAGGCCAGGCGCATATACACATCCATGCGCTCGTGCATACATACATACATACGCAATTATAGTTCTATTTCGTTGTCGGGACCGTGGCTTTTTATGTGTTGCGATGTTCCTTTCAATGAGGAGCTGGTAGGGGGTGTTCTTGACATTTTTCAGATCTAGCACCTGCGTCGTCAGCGACACACACACACATATATATATATATATATATATATATATATATATGTGTGTGTGTGTGTGTGTGTGTGTGCGCGCGCATTTCGAATATGTTTTTGAAATGTTCTGATTCCTCTTGAATGCACACACACACACATATATATATATATGTAACGTCATTTTAGTGGATACTCGTATTTAAGTAGACGTGAACAAGCTTTTTTTGTGCGGTTGTTAAAAGACGAGAGGAAAACAACATGTTGCTCATATTGTATTTATTTCTGAGTACTTTCGACATAGCGTAATGTCATCATCAGGGTATTGTTAAATATAGAGTAAGTATTTAGCGTTCATGGTTGTGAAGGACAATAACCGCACAAAATGCTTATTCGTGAATATGAAACGATCCTACCGACAATAAGTAGACAGCACATGTCTAAATTATTTAACGAAACTTTAGTATATATATATATATATATATATATATATATATATATATATATATATATATATATTTTAAACTCTTACTAACCACTTGTTATTTTCTCTGTCTCCTTTTTGTTTTCCTTAGTTGACTGTTATTCAACACGCGCGCGCACACACACACCGTACACGCGTACACGCACAGAGTTAGATCGCAAGGAAACACTTTTATTTTATGTATTATAATTAGATACACTTAAACTTTACTGTTTCAATATTAACAGCTAACTGTTTAACCATTAATAACTTTACGGCTATTTTTTAAATTTTCTTCCTAGCGACCGCTCTCTGTTGATAACGACTCGAAGAATTCCTTCGGACTATTATTTCTTTTCTTTTTTTTTTTTGATAGTTTAAGAGGAGAAGTTAAACAAAACAATGTTATTTACTTTAGGTCAAATTTAAGACTACAGTAGTAGACTTGACCTATCGGAATATTAGCTGTGTGATTCCGTTGTGCAAATTTGCGTTCCCACGCATGAATTGGCCACAAATTGCGGGTGTAATGTATCACACATATTAACAATGGGATCAGTTCATCGTTTCACATTATGTTAATGCAAAATTGATAAGACAAAAATGTAGGACTCAGATTGTATTCCTCCGCACGTCATAGTATCATCCATCACCATCATGTATAAATAAATAAATAAATACTCTCTCTCTCTCTCTCTCTCTCTCTCACACACACACACACACACATATTAAGATAGAGAGAATGGACAGGGGGAAGGGACTGAGTGTTAAGGTTTTCCAATCTGAGCCGAGAGTTCCTATTAGGTTGTTGGGAAAGGCGAATGGATGGAGGAACGACGCTCTCTTTTTTTAATGGTAAAATTATTGCGTGGAGGTATTTTACGAGGTGAAGAGGAAAGAGGACGTTTTATTTCTCGAAGGCATTCCGTCTAATGTGTACAATAGAATCTGTTTTTATTTACTGGAGAGAAAGTTGGTGGAAATGAGGAAAATAAAGGAATTCGTTCACCTGACACGTACTTACGGATTTTTATTTGTATTTTTTTTCATTTTTAAATCTTTAACATGACAAGGCTAGTGCTGAGAAGTTCTTGGCTCAACCGAAAACTTCGTTAAAAAACAAAAACAAAACAAAACTCCTCTTAGGAGATATGAGTCAAGAAGAGGATTTTTCAGCACCCCCTTTCTATATATGTTGATGAATTAAATTTTAAAATAAAGCTTTGACACAAAGTTACATCAAATCTGCCCAGGTATTGAAATCAGCGTACCACATTTACTCGCGTTTAAGCCGAGATATATATAACAAAAATAAATAAATAAAATAAAATAAAATAAAATCGGTGATAAAATAGTGGGTGGACGTATATTCGAGTTCAATATGACTTTGGTCAATTCAACATCAATGAAAAAAAACCCAAAAAAAACCCCAAAATATTTGACGTGATTACTTCACAACGAAATACTCTTTTTTTCTTAGATTTTAGAAGCATTTTATGTAATATTTTTATGTGTGTTTGTAGGATGTACAATGTGTGAAACAAAAGTGAAGCTGAGGAAACAAAATGGAATGTTTTTTAAAAATTTAAAAAATTTTTTTTTATTAAAGACGCGTTTCGCCACCGGAGAAAATGTGTATTCTCTTTGGCTACTTCACTCTGATAATGAAAGAAAGACAAAATCATTGTGAAGGAAAAATGTCCTCATCAACAAAAAAGGCCATCGTAGAACAAATTTATTGCTCCATTTTATCACCTCATGATTTAGGCTTGAACTGAATCTGTTGGGCTTGTTTGTTTTTATCTAGGGACCTCCATTTTTTTGGCATAAATTTTCGAATCCTAAGGTTTAAAATTAAATTTTAAAAATGAAAAATCTTACTTGAATATTTCATTTTAGCTTTAATTGAAAGTGTAATAATTAAATTTATTATTTCCAATAAGTAAAATATTCTGGTGTATTTCAGATAGAAATTATATAGATTGGAATGTCAAATTTAATTTTGATTTCTTAAACTTTTCTTAAAAGCGGCCATTTTCTTAATTTTAAGAATTTTGTAAACAAAACAAGTTTTTCTATTTTAAAATTCATTTAAAAAATAAATATATATTTCTGATACGTTATTTTAGTAAAATTAGAAAATGTAAAGTTAAATTAATCTGATTTGAAATAAATATTACTTACTTATAACATAAAAAATATACAAACAATTATTAACGATTGTACCTGTTTATCTGATCCAACGTTTGATGGATTGCTGATACGAGGCGATGACAGCTACTATGGATGGCCCCAAACAATATATATATATATATATATATATATATATATATATATATATATATATATATATATGTCTGTACACAATCATATATGCACATGTGCGCTCCCATATATAAACGCACGCACATTCATGAAACCATACAATATCTTCCACAATGTAAATAGCTGATTCCCTAATTAATTTCCATTTATTAAATGTTCAGATGGATTTGTATTTATACAGATGCTCCTGAAAGATGGATCTTTCTTGTAGGATGTTAAATGATTTTGAAATTTTTTTAAGTCACACGTTTCATTCAATTTGCATGGCAAAGAAAATCCAGTTACATTCGGAAGATGGCGATAAAGTTGTTCTGCTAAAACGAAGGAAACAAAAGTTCGAAAAACTTCTTGAAACGTTGTAAAACAGAAAAAATGGCGCAAAAAATATCGTTGTGTAATGTGTGAAACAAAAAACTATACTCTAAATGACACTTTTAAAACGACTTTTCTTTGCGCGATTTTTATCAGTTCAAATATCTATTTAAAAAAACAACAACACCAAAATATGTTTTACAATGAAACACTGTTATACTTAGATTTTAGAAGCGTTTTAAATTTTTTTTAAATTTCGTGGCCAAATCAGTAATGCGTCATCCCTGTAATACGGATTCCCAAGGATATTAGATGCGAAAATCTTTGGTGCAGAGTTTTCATTTTATATCTGTTTCATATTGTATGCTTACCTGTCACAGAATATATAATAACCTGGGTGCTGAGATAGAAATAGCCGTATATACTCGTGTATAAGTCAATAAATATGCGACAAAGCTCGATGATAAATGAGGGGTAGGCTTATATTCGAGGTCAATATTTTGTCGATTTTCACCAACTTCAACATGTATGTAAAATATAAAGTGATTGCCTTTACAATGAAACACTGTTTAAAGTTTTAATATTTTTAGTGCTCACGGTGTTTATTTATGTTTTTATTCTACCAGAAAAAAAATATATACTCCATATAGCACTTAAAGAATCATTTCACCCAAGCAAGGCGATAAAAGCCACTAGGATACGAGTGGTTACTGCGAACGAAAGAAACAGATAGGACAATTAAAGAACAAGTTTCAAGAAAGACAGAAAATGACGACTGATACACTATTTACATTACTCGGACTATTGTCCTCATCTTTATTGCCATGTTCATCACAACGTTTCGGCCGTTGTACGTTCCGGCCTTCTTCAGGTGGTTCGAATGTCGAACGGAACGATTTATTTCGCTCACTGGGGTAGACTGTTCTAGTTCCACTTGCTATGGATAAAGACGCAAGTACCCAAAATGTGAGTTCAATACCTAGTTAAGGCAGTGGAGAACTTGCAGAGGGGAATTAACAGGAGATAACTTATATCCATTAGACATGACATGTAGAACAGGAACAGAACTTTATTTCTTCTATCCGTCTTTCTTTCTCGCAGTTCTTTCGTTTCTTCCATCCGCCTTATCTTTCTCCCTGTTCTTTCTTTTCTCCTATCCGTATTCTTTCTCACAGTTCTTTCTTTTCTTCTATGCGTTTTTCTTTCTCCATGTTCTTTCGTTACTTCTATCCGTCTCTCTTTCTCCGTTCTTTCTTTTTTTGTATACGTCTTTCTTTCTGCCAGGTCTTTCTTTTCTTAAATCCATCTCACTTTCTCTCTGTTCTTTCGTTTCTTCTATCCGTCTTTCTTGTTCCTTCTTTTCTTCTGCCTGTCTTTCTTTTTCCTTGTTTTTTATTTTCATTTATCCGTCTTTCCTTCTCCCTGTTCTATCGTTTCAACTATCCGTATTTCTTTCTCCTTGTTCTTTCTTTTCTTCTATCCAGCTGTCTTTCTCCCTGTTCTTTCTTTTCTTGTATCCGTCTCACTTTCTCCCTGTCCTTTCGTTTCTTCTATCTGTCTTTCTTTCTCCCTGTTCTTTCTTTTCTTCATCCCCCTTTTCTTTCTCACTGTTCTTTCTTTCCTTTTATCCGTTTTTCTTTCTCCCTGTCCTTTCTTATCTTGTATCCGTCTTTCTTTTTCCCTGTTCTTTCGTTTCTTCTATCCGTCTTCATTTCTTCCTGTTCTTTCTTTTCTTCTATCCGTCTTCATTTCTTCCTGTTCTTTCTTTTCTTCTATCCGTCTTCATTTCTTCCTGTTCTTTCTTTTCTTCTATCCGTCTTCATTTCTTCCTGTTCTTTCGTTTCTTCTATCCGTCTTCATTTCTTCCTGTTCTTTCTTTTCTTCTATCCGTCTTCATTTCTTCCTGTTCTTTCTTTTCTTCTATCCGTCTTCATTTCTTCCTGTTCTTTCTTTTCTTCTATCCGTCTTCATTTCTTCCTGTTCTTTCTTTTCTTCTATCCGTCTTCCTTTCTTCCTGTTCTTTCTTTTCTTCTATCCGTCTTCATTTCTTCCTGTTCTTTCTTTTCTTCTATCCGTCTTCATTTCTTCCTGTTCTTTCTTTTCTTCTATCCGTCTTGCTACAACAACCGAAACATCAAGAATATTTCAATAAAATGAGGTCAACAGTCCGAAAAATGTGAATAGTGTAAATAGAACTAATTTTAATTCGAGAAAATGCACTTCTATCATTAAGCCTCTCTGGACTTGATGCCTTCTCCACGGAAGTTGATGCCCTTCCACAGTAGTTGATGCCCTTCTCATAGGTAATATCGTTGTGACAGACCCTTTTCTTGCTCGTGGCACCTCTACTTCAGAAGTTTGTGACCTCTGGTATCTTCTCACCGGATTTATTCAACTTATACAACTTCTATCTATCTATCTATCTATCTATCTATCTATCTATCTATCTATCTATCTATCTATCTATCTATCTATCTATCTACATACACACACATGTCTATATAAATATAAGTTGTAATGATAAATTTCAGTAACAGGTAAATATTTTTCTAGTTTGAATCTATAAATTGCTCGTTACACTTAGTATTACCTAGTAAATTAGTAAATCTAGGTACCTCCATGAGATCGCTAAAAAGAGTATAGCATGACGAAAAAGACGCCAAACTTGATGAAAACTAAACTTTATCATCTAAATGTTTATGTTATTAATAAGAGGAAAGATCAAAGTATTTTTGCAGTATTTTTTTTACATTTTTTAATCGTTCCTATCACGTCCAAAATTTTCGTTGTGTTTTTTAGTCAGCAAAATTGTCAGATAATCGATCGTCAGCCATTTTTTTCTAATTTATGAAAAAAAATGAAAATCTCAAGTTTGAAATTCTTTTAAAAATCAATTATAATTTTTTCAAAACTTATTTTAAGAAAATCAAAAATTTTAATGTTTATTGAAAATATTTTGAACCAAGCTTAATTAGTTTCTGCTTACGTGTGGATAATTCCTTCTAGGGAATGAGAGATGTGAAGTTATTTAGATTTAAGTGAACAAATTATTTACCTCGTTATTTTTAAGGAAAACTTTAAGCGCTGTAATTTTTTAATTTTTTTTTTGTACTTAGCTTTCCCCTTTACGTTTACGATGCTTTATTGGAAAATATATTATAAAGAAATTAAAATAAGACTGTTGAGAGTGAGATTAAATTTCATAAGAAAGGTATCTAATTAATTTATAGGTACCTTTCTTATGAAATCTTATCAGAAGTGTACATAAAATACAAATTTAAATTTCATAAGATGATACTGATACTTGTAGGTACCCTTCTCAGTTGAAATTGAAAAATCAAATTATCTTCTCCACACGTGTTTCGCAAAAATAAATCCATCTCAAAAGGATATTTACGTAACTGAATGCGGCTTTTAACTAATTTTATAATATTTTAACAACTTAAATGTAAAAATCTATTATAATTAAAGAAATAACAAATAATTGTATTAACAATTCAGTATTTAAATTAAATACTAGACAGAAACTCAATCCACGTGACGTTTTTTTATTGCACGCATGATACTTCCGGTCTTCCTTAGATTTGATTTACAGTGTTATTATTGACACAAATTATATTTTTTTATATACTGTTGTTCGTTAGTTTGTAAGAAGCTTTGGAAATTATATTCTGTAAATATATATCTATTTAATAATAACATTCGTTAAATTTTACAAATTTTCCCCTAATTTTAGAAGAATTAAAAACATAATGTAAAAATAATAAAATATTTCAGAAATAACAAATAATTGTTTTAAAAATTCATTTTTCATCGAAATATCTTTTTGCTTTCAGAAAATATTGTCCATGTTCATTAAAATAAATAAAAGCAATTAAAAGCTTTTAAAATTAAATAATATTTTTGTTTTATCGAGTTTTGTATGTTACAATTCAGAGATGATTTTCAGGTAGAGGTGGTCCAACTGAAAAACAAAAAACAAAAAACAAAACATGATTTGGTTTCCTCAGAGCCTTGTGCTTTTAACTAATATAATAACTAATCTTCCCAAAATTGAAATTATAGAGTTTTCTTACAATTAGTTATGGTGGTGGGTAATACATATTAAAAAAATATTTTTGCCATGACTTTAAAAAAGAAAAACATATTCATAAGTTCCATCATTTGTGAATAGTTTCTAAAAGTTTCATTAAAATCCGACAATTATTTTTATTTTTGCAAGATTTTCAAAATTAATGTCTGTCATACAGAAAAAAATGCGCTGAAATTGTATATGTTATTTTACTAGTTCCAGTGACACAAAGAGAAACAAGGTTTTTTTTATTAAAATTTAGAATGTTCTAAAAAGAAGGAAAAATTTTAAAAAATAATTAAAAAATACTTTGATCTTTCCTCTCAATAATAACATAAACATTTAGACGCTAAAATTTTGTTTTCGTCAAGTTTGACGTCTTTTTCATCGTGCTATGCTCTGTTTTTAGCGATATCACCGACGTACATAAGTAAATCTAATGAAATTATTACGCATGTAAAGATTAACAAAGGATTTCGTCAAAAACTCGATTTTTACATCAGTCTATACAAAAGTCAAAATCAAGCAAATACAGAATTTGAACTATCTTGGATTTTATTTTATTTCATTTATTTTTTACGGTTCATCAATCCTTTATGGATTGATAAACCGTAAAGATTTTCTTACTCGTGGCACCTCTCCTTCAGAAGTTTGTGACCTCTGGTATCTTCTCACCAGATTTATTCAACTTATACAGCGAGACGATTCTCGGAAAAGTATAAATGCTATCAGTATTTATTAACAATATTAACAACCTAACATACGCGAATTACACCGTCTTGATGTTAGACACAGAAAACAAACTATAAGCACTCCGAGATAATATCAAATTAGTAAAGGAAAGTGAGAGGAAAAGAACTAATGGTCAATAGAGAATGTATAGTCTTTAATAAGAGGGACAATTCCAGATACGAATTACGAATTGGGGTCGTCAAATCTATGTAAATATCGAAATTTAAATATCTGGGAACTGTTATAACACGTGATAGAAAATATAACTCAGAAATCCGAAGGCTCATTGGAATAGCGAATGACGCCTTCCAAAAGCCAAGCAAAGTATTAAGAAACAGGAAAATGTTGTTAGAAGCAAAGAAAAAAGGTATTGAATTGTTATGTAATATCAGTTCTTTTATACTACAGTGAATGCTAGACAATCTAACATTAACCTAAACATTTTATAGACAACAAAAGCAACAAAAAACAATGGGTCAGTCGTTCGAATAAGTTTGCGGATAATAACGATTCTCCTCAAAATCAGAGAACTGTTATGTGATATCAGACAATCCCCTCACAGATGAAGAAGAGACATAGGGCAACAGAAATGTCGTGCTACAGGAGGATGTTGAGAATGCCATGGGTAAACATGTGAGCAATGACGAAGTTTTAGAGAAGATGGAAACAAAAAGGATATTTATACTTAACATCAGAAAGCGACAGTTGAAATTTCTACGGCAAATAGTGAGGAAAGAAGGCTTAGTAAATTTTCACTCGAGACATATTCGAAGCAGGAGAGGCAGGAGAAAACAGCTAGTACCCTGCCTAACGAGCTTGTGTAAATGGTTGTGGTTGGCAGAACAGAGATTAGTAAAGATAACAATAAGACAGACTTTACTAAAAGGCACAAAGGACAGGAAAAGATAGCAATAATCGCCCACGTTCCTGAAATATCATGGCAGAGAGGAGGAGGAGGAGAAGAAGAAGAAGAAAAAGAAAAAGAATGGTGATATTAAATCTCAAAAAGTCTTCGTCAAAAAAAAAGTTTTAATTATTGTTGTTTATTGCACTGATTAATTTATGATTCATTTTCTTTAAATTATCGCTAAGTCCATCGTAAGCTGTTCCCTGGCTTGCAACAGGATACAGGAAAAAGACCAATCTTAAAGAAGTTGTTTTCGTCAAAAATATAAACTTAATCTCCAGGATTGTGGTAATCTCTAGCAATTAAACTATATAATCCTTAAAGTCTATTTTTGTATGCCGGTATACAAGTTGTCGAAATAGTACATTGTAGCCATATGTGTCGAATTAAAGTACCTCTAAAAGCCTATACTGGGAAGTGTTCTAACAAACGATGGGAAAATGTGAGACACAAATCCGAAGGTGAATTGGAATAGCGAAATATGCTAAGTAACATATTAAGAAACAAGAAGTTAGTGAATTGTTACGTAACATCAATTCTCCAGTATGAAGGCAGTTTCCTCACAGATGAAGAGGGACTTTTTAGGCTACAAAACCAGAATACTATAGATGGAACATGCAAACAATGGTGAAGTTTTAAGGAAAAAGGGAACGAAAAGGACACTTTTGATTAGAATCAGAAAGAGACAATTGAAAATTCTGGAGCACATAAAGAGGAAAGAGGAATTGGAGAATTTGACACTCACAGGGTATATTGAAGGCAGGAGAGACAAAGAAAAACAGCGAGTAACCTACCTAACTATTATATAGGAATAAAGTGTCGCTGCCGACACTGGAGTTTGAACACTGATCGCCAGAGAGCCAACACAGGCGATCCCATTTTGAATAAGAAGATCACGTGAAGGTAAAGGAAATCTATATATGGGAATTAGCGTGGCGTCTAAGTGACCACTATCTGGATTACTTCGGAGGTGTGCTGGTCAAACTCTCTGCCTCCGGGCAGAGAGGATCCCCAGACGAGGCTATGTCGAAGGGCAGAGTCTCGGAGAACAGCTAACCGACCTCGTTTTTACGGGGTCTACGGGGAATTTTTGCGGGCTCGGATACTCCTTAATAAACTTGGTCTTGTGCCACATCCGACCGCGTGGGGCGGTTAGTGAATATCATCACTATACGGATTATTATTCGGATCACTATTCGCTGGTTACTATTCGAGCGAGTATTATCGAGCAAGTACTATTAGTGCGAGTGTTATTCGAAGGCGTCTAACACCAGCACTGTGCGACAGCGTTACTATTGTTTATATCTGCGATTACAAACTCTCTACTACAACAAGCATTCCGAAACTAACAAGCTTGTATCGATAGATAACAGAAGAGGTACTAGGAGTCATGGATAAAAGACAAACCTTAGTACGCGCTACAAAGGATAAGAAGTAGTAGATAATCCTGTTCACCCACGTTCTGAAGAGGCACGATACATAACAGAATCCCCATTGTAAATTTATAAATTTACCATTCGTCCGTGCATTGAATATTGCTGTCATATCTGGTCTGGTGCTCTAAATACTTATCTCGGGACTCTTGACAAAATTCAAAGAAAGCTCTGTGATGTAATCGATCCTGATCTGAAATCTCGAATTTCCCACTGACCTGACGTGGCTTCCCTCTGTCCTTACTACAAATATTTTCATGACAATTGATCTATTCTCCTCAGTGCCTCGATTGCAGCAATTTAAGCGTGCTACTAGATTGCCAACTAGGTCTCACCGTTTTACTGTTGAACTAGCTAGATGCGACCATCAATTCTATTTTAATAGTTTATTTTTTCGTAATCCTCGCTCGCGGAATTACCTCCCGTTTTTTCTTTTCATTCCTGTTATCTACAATCTTCAAAAATTTAAATACAAGGTCAGTTACCATATTCTGCCTTCCTAAATACTCTTCCTTTATTGTCCGTTTCCTCACTTTTCTTCGCTAAAGTTTTCTCATCCTCTCACCCACCTCCAGTAACCCTGCTGCGTCCTAGTGACCTTGTCACCTTGCTTGCGCTGAAACGATAAAAAAAAAAAGAAAAAAGTGTATTTTTGGAAGAAAATGTTTTTAGGAAGCAGTCATCGTAATTCTAGATATAAATATTGAAGCAGAATACATTAATAATAATAATGATAATAAATAAAGAATACAAAAATAAACAATAACCAATATAAAAATAATAAAATATAAATAAAAATAAGGCCATATTTTATTATTTACTACTACTACTATTACTACTGCTACCATTAATAATAATAATAATAATAATAATAATAATAATAATAATAATAATAATAATACAGAAATAGGACCTCCAACATTTTTATGGGATTTTACAATACACAGCCAGAACAATCAAAGCTAATCGCCCAGAGAAAATCTCATAATATAGTTCATGCGCTGCTTTCATCTGTCCGTCTTGTCTTCAATATATCCTGTGAGTGTCAACTTTTCTAAACTCTCTTTCGTCATTATGTGTCCTAGAAATTGCAGCTATCTTTTTCTAATTTAAATATGCGTTTCCTGAGTATCCACCCAGAATGTGGCCCAGTATGGGAAGGAAGAATGTATCTGCTTAATAATAATAATGATAATAATAATAATAATAATAATAATAATAATAATAATAATAATAATAATAATAATAATAATAATAATGATGATGAACTGCAAGAAACATCTTTCAGACCTGGCTAAAGAAATAGGACCTATAACAATTTTCTTGGACTTTACAATACACACAGAAAGAACAATCAAAGTTAATCGCCCAGACATCGTGATCAGAGACCACAATAGAATGTGCTTTCTTACTGACATGGCAGTCCCTGCAGAGTGTAATTTATCTTTGAAGATCTTCAGAAAACTATCAAAGTGCTAGGACCTTGAAATCGAAATCTCATAAATATTGTAGTTGGAGCTCTCGGTTTTCCTGGAAAAGTTTCCGATAGATACATTGAAGGGATCCCTGGTCGCCCAAGCTTTACAGAAATACAAAAATCTGTACTCACAAGTACAGCTTATACTTTACAAAGGGCTTTATCTATATAAAATGTGTGTGATCTTAGGTAAAAATAATGCTCAATGGAAAATGCCATGATGCCATTTCTGACCACAGGTCTCTGGTTGGGACCCGGAAAGAAATAAGTATACATCAAAAATCAAATGAAATAAAATAAAAGATAAAAATAATATCAGAAAACCGTGACATTTACACTATGTTAAATTCCCACTGTAGGATATTAAGCACTCTATTGGAAAATGTAACGATAACTTACATTTAATTAGAATTAAATTTAAATTAAATAATTAGTCGTATGAATATATATATATATATATATATATATATATATATATATATATATATATATATATATATATATATATATATACGTGTTTGTGTGTGTGTGTATCCAGGGAATTATTTACTAAGCGTAGGTGGCTATTCTGCCTAAAACATAGGGCAAATCAACGAAAGAGAAAAAAAAAAAAAACAACGGAAAAAACTTCAAAATTAATAATGAAAAAGAAATCTCTTAGTATTCAAATAACTTAAAAGCAAATTGTAACATCGTAAAACAGAAAGCTGCAGGAGAGGAACACCCAGTATGGGTCAGGTTCATTAAACCAGAAAATTAGTTTGCAAGATGCACTTACTATCGTGTCACGGTTATTGACATATTCATGCTCAGAGAAGCATGTATATATATATATATATATATATATATATATATATATATATATATATATATATATATATATATATATATATATGTGTGTGTGTGTGTGTGTGAGAAAGCGATGTGTATAAGTTTTATATGTCAAGAACAATTTTAGGTAAATCTATGACAAAGAGGAAAAAATTCTAATTCTCGTGTGATGCGTTTTGTCCTTTTCATCGGATTAAAGCGATATTTACACACGAAAGAGACGGGATGCTGAGAAGTTTAAATTTATTTTTTTTAAATATATTTTATTGAATATAAAGGTTGTTCATAAAGTCTGGACACAGGAAATCTCATTAACTTTTTTTTTTTACCTCCACAGATTAAATATGGTTTTGTCGAAAAATGAAAGAATTGACTTCGTTTTCTGGGGTATGTTAAAGGAGAAGGTGTACTCAATGAAAATCACAGATGCAACACACTTGATTGAACGTATAAAGAGGGGATGTGCTAAAATTGGCGCCAATGTGGAGTTATTGTATCGAGTTCGTGTGAATCTTGCAAAGCGCATCAACCTTTGCATCACAAATGATGGAAATCACATTGAAGGTTTTATTTCTTAATATACCAATAAAATGTTGAGAATTTTATTTCTTGAAAATATGATTTTGCCTATGTGTCCAGACTTTAGGGACATCCTGTAGACTCACTAGCCGTGTTTTCAAATAGTACAGGAGAAAGATAACTCTAAATGAAAACGCGTATGTGGGCTTGGTGGGGCACATATTGCGTTCATTTTTACCCAATTACAATTAAGAAAGGCATGAATCCATCTCTTCTCCTCCCAGCTATAGGTTAAATAGCAGGATAGATTACTGGGTGTCCCTAAAGTCTGGACACATAGGAAATCATATTAACTATATTTCTTTATCTAAACAGATTAAACGTGGTTTTGTCGAAAGAAGAAACTACACAAAGAAGGGAAACTTATTACAAAGTGGAAAAAGATTTCGAGTGACGCGTTTCGTCTAAACTGACGTTTATGTTGAGGCGACTTCACGTGCATACAAAGGAGAGGAAACACTGAGAATTTTAAACTTATTTATTTATTTTTTAAAACTCTGTCCAAACTCATTACTTTGAGCAACTAATGTGCTGTGTGTTTTGTTTTGTGAAAGTTTAACACACTCAGTACATTAGTTGTTTCAAGTAATGAGTCTGACCATAGTTTTCATTTAAAAATGCTTCATTTTCTTTATGTTTCAGGGCGTAGGCGATCGTGGCACAACTTCCCGCCCCTTGAACTTCTTAATTATATTTGCCTTTCTCTTATTTCTCCTAAACTCTGTTCCGTCATCCATTTATTCACGCTCACTAAATATGTTATGCATTAATTTCTTCTATCTCTCTTGCCCTCAATCTGTCCTGTGAGTATCAGATTTTCCAATCCCTCTTTCCTCAATATGTACCCTGGAAACCTCAACGGTTTCTGCCTGATGTTAAGTATAAGTTTCCTTTTTTTTTCCATTTTCTCTAGGACTTCGTTTGTTGCTCACATGTTCGGTCCAAGGTATTCTCAGCATCCTTCTGTAGAACCACATTTCTGTTGCTTCAAGTATCTTCTTCAGCTTTGTACAGCACGCAGGCGGATAGATATCACGTACGTTTTTCATTGTTTCAATGCTACTCGAATTAAAAGAGAAAGCATTCGTTGTTGTAGTTAAGTAGAACACTATTTACATTATTCGGACTATTGTCCTCATCTTTGTCGCCATATTTATTACAACGTTTCAGCCGTTGTACGCTCCAACCTTCTTCAGGTGGTTGGAATGTTCGAAGATGAGGACAATAGTCCGAATAATATAAATAGTGTGCATAATACCTCATCTCAGAAATTTAGATAGATACTGAGCGGATTTAAGTTTTTTTTTTTTTTTTTTTTTTTTAGGTTCAAATTTCCCACTATTCAACGCAGTTAAAATAGTTGCAAAAGTAATTCTGTTGTTCATATTTAATTCAAATATAAAATTAAAATTTTTTTTAAGGCTATTCTCATTTTTTTCCTACGTTGTTAGTACAAATATGTCTTCAATTTGACACGTGATGATTTTTGGTTGGAATGTTTTTTTTAATGTTGTTTTCTGGGACTGACATATAACATCCCGATATTGTTAGAACCATAGATGGAGCCATGGAGATGACACCAACTGGTACATAAATTGACTTACTAGTCAAAGAAATAATAGACATAATAAAAATGACTACAAACACCTATCACTCCCTCACCCCAAAATAAGCTCAACGACCCTTAAAAATGAATACTAGCCTGTAAAAGTTCCCATCTATGACCATCGAGGAAATATTTGTACTCAAATCGACGTGCTCGCAATGTTTACTTCTCACCTCGACAATACCTGAATTTTATATTAACCAACAGCGCAGACCTTCGTAAACATTCAGCAAGAGTCAAGGATTATTAATGGAGGCATTTCTTTTTCAGTATAGAAGAAATCAATGACACAACTTTGTTTCGGGCTTACTTTCATATCAGACGCTATTCTGTCAAACTGCCATAAAGCTGCAATAGAATAAAAGGCAATTATGGGTTATTGTTGGGAAACTTCACTATATGCGGAATTACGTTCCGAATGACTCGTGCATGCGCGCACACATTTTTTTTCTCTCTCTCTCTTTCAGACACACACAGGCATACACACACATACACACCCAAACGCACAGAAACACGCAATCATACACGCTCGTAAGCGCGGGTACGAACCCTACCTAAAGATCTCCAAATGTTTATTTTTGAATCTGATATTGAGCTTGGATTATAATCTCGTGGCGTTTGGATATTAGTTTGTTTCTTTTTGCAAAAAAAAAGAAAAAAAAGAAGAAAATTAAACTTATTCAACTATTGCCCCACCTGAGGCATTTTACTTATCCATTGTAATTTTTTTAGCCGCAGGCTCCGTATTGAATTGTACTGAAGAGAGGATGATCAGTTATAAAGGTCATGAATGCATAGCAGTTTTGGACTTTTCTTTTTTCTCTTTTATGAGAAACATGAAAAACTGTGTTTACGAAGAAAACATGACAAAAAAGGGTTATATATTTCCTTTCTTTTCGAAAAATTATTTTGCTTTAAATCAAACAAAAAATTGTTTACTTCTCTGTGGACTTATCTATATAATTTATTTATAGTTCTTTACTGAATTGTAAAACGTACATGGCTTTAAATATCTCCGCGTATCTGCAACAGTAAAAATGCTTGTAAAATCGGATAAAGTTCTTCTGAAAGTTTACATATTAAATGATGAACCTATTTTTTTTTATTAGATCCAAGGTAATTATATTTTGTTCGTTATTTAAAAATCTCAAAACTGACGAAAGTTTACTTTAAAGTTTATAAAGAAATAAAGACAAAAAAATAATAAAAAAGACTTATATTATTTAAATTTCTAAACCAAAAAACAAAAAGGGAATAAAATATTTAAGAAAAGCGATTCTTAATAAACTCAAATGGCCAATCATTCCTGTCAATTGCGATCTTCAAAAATTTGCATGTAATATCAATCATCTTATTTCTACATTGATACCGTTCTTTTATTGTCCTATCTGTTTCTTTCGCTCTCAGTAACCCCTTGAGTCCGAGTGGTTTTTATAGCCTTGCTTGGGTCGAAATGATTTTTAAAAAGTGTCAGTGTTTCCCAATCTTTTATTAACCAGCGGCCCCTTCGGGCACAAACTTTCTTGTCAACGTTCCCTGTCAAATTAAATTTCGAATATTATACTGAATTCATATTTCATAGCAAGATTACACTTAATGCAAAAGTAATTTTAATATTGCTTTCATTTCTATTATAAATGTTAATTATTAAAATATTAAAAAAAAACTTTTATTTGATAGCTTATCTCAATGTTTTCAATAGCTGACTTTGGTGATTAATGGCTGACATTTGGTGTTTAATGGCTGGCATTTGGTGTTTAATGGCTAACGCTCTTATTCTAGGTTCCATGCTGCTTAGAAGTAATCGTAGATTTCCTCGTTTTGTAATTTGCAGGCGTTTTTTTTGTTTTTGTTTTTTTAGTAAGAAACTGTGTAACTGCGTTGAAACCACATTCAGCCCTACCAGTTAGTTATGTGCCATGCGTGATAGACGCTTAGGCGATCATGTATCTTTCGATACATAATTGACGAGGCTGATTTTTCCCGCAGTAGGTTGCTGTTTCTTTCTGGCAACCCGGGCTATCCTGTTATTTACCCCTAGCTAGGGGGAGAAGAAGATTCATACCTTTCCCAAGGGAATGGATTCAACTAGAATTCGAACTCGGCCTTCCGATTCCTCAGTCCGAGCCACTCTCCATGACGCGCCCCTCTTCCTCAGGCATATAGGAAGTTTGAAAAGCAACGAAGAAAAGGTTGATTTCCTTTTGTAGCCAATATTGAATAATCTTTGAAAATTTGAAAAAAAAATGGATAATTACTCACCCCCCCCTCCCGAGTATGTTCACCGCCCTCCCCCAAATGAAATAAAAACTCCCAGTGTTCCCTTTCGACATAAAAGAACCCACAAGAGGGCGCTGGCGCCCATATTGGGAAACACTAATTTAGAGTATAGTACTATTTTACAATAGTATCGTCTTCCAAATGTTTACAGGATTTTCTTTGTCATCCATCCATCCATCCAGGTCGACCGTAGTCGGAATGATCGGACGATCCTAAACTGTATAGTATGTGCTAAGCCAGGGCTACATACAGTTTTGAATTCAGAGTTATTTTTTTCTAGAACGGTTGCCACCCAAGGTTATAGAACCCATTCTGCTATTTTACCCATAGCTGAGGGAGAAGAAGAGGATTCTTATTATTCCCAGGGGTATTAGCAGGTTAGTGAATGTAATGAACCAGAACTCGGCCCTCCTATTCCTCAATTCAATCCGCTATCCATTACCTCACCGTGCCCCCTTCTTCGCCATACAAATTGAATGAAACGTGTGAATTAAAAAAACTTGGAAACCATTTAACGTTGTACAAGAAGATAGACTTTTGTGGAGCCTCTGTATAACTGCAAATTGACTTTAACATTTAACTAAATTAAAATTAATTAGGGAACCGACCACTCACAGGCGAGGATTGTGGGCTAAAACTGACGTTAAAGTTTAATACTTCCTGCTTCTTTATTTCTTTTACTTGATCATCTCATTAACTAAATAATCTTTAGTTCTATTAGCCAATTGTAAACTTTTTATATGTGTTTTGATTTTAAACATTATATTGTTGTTTGTTATATCTTCTGGAATGAGACCGATAGAGTTTCATCGCATATAACACTTATATAAGAGGTTAATGATTATTATATTTTTTCAGTTTTTGTATAAGATGTACATTGGAATGAAAATTGTGGATAAACTGTCCGTATATCATACTGAAGAGATCATTTCCCGGTGCGGTCTAGATCATCCAAATAATATAAAATATTAAAACTAATCCACAAAGAGAGCTCAGTGTATTTATTATAACAGAGCATATATAAATAAATAAATTACGTAGAATAGGTTTTCAAAATTACCCCATTTGAATAGCTATTTCACCCTGCAAGAGCTTCCTTTCAGGATTTTTCAACACCGAGGACTGAAGAAATAAAATAAAATAGTAGGTCAAAAATTTTAAACATTGAAGAAGAAGAAGAAGAAGAAGAAGAAGAAGTGTTGAAAAATCCTGCAAAGAAGCTCTTGTAAATAGAAATAGCTATTCAATGGGGCAATTTTGAATTTAATGTAATATATATATATATATATATATATATATATATATATATATATATATATATATATATATATATATATTAGAGAGGGGCGGCTTAACCGAAAAACCCACTTTTTCCGGTTTCATTTTCATACTGTGAAACAGCATCGAAATTTTTTACGAAACCAAAATCGTTTGGTTTTTTAAGTGCTATACTACTGAGTGATCATATCCAAAGAAACCCTATGAAAAAGACTTTCAGATGTTAATAAAATTAAATTTTATCAACATTTATACCATTGTAAGAGAAAAAGATTGAACAAAAATATGTTCAAATATTTAATTGACTAGTTTTAGGAAATAAATGTGAAATCCATTTGTTTACAAAAGAACATGAAACACGAAAAGAAGGAAATACAGCATGATATCTGAAAATTATTTGTTTCAGTTTTCAAAAAAAAATTGTGGTCAAATTAAGTTAACAACAAAATAGCGAGTAAAAATAAAAAAAAATAGTTGCCAGTTTCCTCCTGATGTTAAATTTTGTGAAGTCGGATATTTGGTAAAGGTTTTAGTAAGCCAGTATGCCAATCACGAAATAAAGTTGTTGTAAACAAGAAAATTGAAGATTTTTTTATGAATACATTTGTTTTTTTTTATCTAGTAATAAAATTAGATATTAAGAATAATTAAAATAGTTCTTAATTTCACTTTGAAAATGCGTATATTTCCAGATATGCGAGTCTCTAGTGTAAAATTGTTTGTCTTCTGAATATAAAATTAAGTTTTTATCCGGGGAATACACAAATTAGATGTTAAGAATAATTAAAATAGTTCTTAATTTCACTTAAAATGTATATATTTCCGGATATGCGAGTCTCTACTGTAAAATTGTTTGTTTTGTACATATAAAATTATGTTTCTATCTCGCGAATCAACCTAAAATTAGATATTTAAAAAATAAAGTAAGTTTTAATCTCAGTTTTAAAATGTGTATATTTTCAAACTGCAAATCATTTTTCAAACCCAAAGTAAAAATTATTCTTTTTTTAGCCACCAGTGCTCGGTGGGTGTTTTACTGTTCTGCCTATAAAATTCTTCTATACAAGAAAAATTAATTCATTTTATTTTTACAAATATCTTTATGGTTTTATCTGGCGAATACACTTAAAGATTATATTAAAATGATAAAAATAGTTTTTAATTTCACTTTTAAAATGTGTATCTAAAAAGAACAGGTGATGCTCGCAGATTTGAAAATATATTCTAAAATGAAATTAAAAGCTTTTAATTATTTTTAATATTTAATTTTATGTGTATTCGCTAGATAAAAGAATACATTTATTTAGGGGAAAGATAACTCATTGATTTTCCTTGTTTAGTAGAAATTTATTTGCAAAACCCCAATAACACCAACAGTTGACTGGCGTACCAGAAAAGAATTGCCGTATTTTTAATTATTTTAAACATGTGGGGATTAATTTTTTGGCTTTTTAAAAGCCACATCATAAACTATTTTCAGGAGAGCTACATCATTTTCCTTCTCAAAAATGTGTTGTCCAAAGACACAAATGTAGATATTTTATGCAATGATTTATTTCGTATTTTACCAATTTACTAATAAATATGTTAGTTATTTATAGTTGACAATTCATTCGAAAGTTTAATAAACTTTAATAATCTAAGTCATGAATTCTATGACTAAATTACCTTTAAAGTCTATAAACTGACTTTAGGTGAACAATCCCTACTTTATTACCCACCCCGCTTCGCGATTTTCGGGTCTTCAATTCCAGTGATCTTTAACGCATGTCCGTAAATTTTTATTACCCTTAAAGCCAAATATTGACCCCTTACGCACCAGTTAAGAGACGTTTCAAAAAACAACACTCGAAAGTCGAAAAGTATATGGGGCGTTTATTTCACGCGACAAGACAGTAGTTTCAATAATTTGAAAGTTCTTTTACCACACATACTATCAATCAATCTTTGTTTCTTTGCTGCTTACTTTATAATTTTTGAAGAAATTCAGGGGTCAGAGAACATCATGTAGTTTAAGGTGTTTTCTATTTGAGTGTACAATTTCAAGATTATTGATAAAGATTGGTTACTTTGGTTTTACGAAACAAAGTAACGTGTAAAATTTTGTCTAAAAAATCATATTTCGCATTTTCGGCTGTTTAAAGCAAGATACCGTTTTAACTCGTTGTAAAAAGAATAATTCAATGAATAAAAGCACATGCAATTTATATATTTAGAAAGATTATATTATTTTCTTTCCAGCCATATGAAAATTTTTAAGATTGCACCAGAAATACTCGAGAAATTGCGAGTTGAACGGACTAAGTTGCAAATTTATCAATCTCAAACGAAATCAGATATCAACTGGAAATTCTATTATTACATAAGAAAATGAATGGCCTCCTTAGAAAGCAAAAATACTAAATTAAAAAACTGTCCGTCCACTCGTCAGGGAGTATCAACAGTTGACTGCTTATACTTTTCAATTTTTCTTTTTTATATGCACTTATCATTGGTGCAAGTTTTTTTTTATAGTGTATGTGCGCGTTCTCGAGCGTGCCCACACGCGCGCGTAGGCGCGGATGTGCGTACGTGTAGAATGTTGTCTTTTCCTCGTGGTTTTTTAAAATTTATTTTTTACTTTACACTCCTTAACCTTTTTCTTTTCTCTTTTTTTTCTTTTCTTTCAATTGTTCCCATTTGATGTTCGGTTTTTTCTAGACAGACTGTCTACGAAAATTATATTTCATTTCTACGTGCGCGCACACACACACGCATACACACACACGCATACACACACGCATACACACACGCATACACACACGCATACACACACGCATACATACACACACACACACATACACACACACACACACACACATACACACACATATATATATGTATAACCCGGATATAAGAGACCCGGATATAAGGTAAACCCTGATATAAGAGTGATTTTCTCTGGTCCCAAATTAGAGCCTGTGTTAATAAAACAAAATAGACCAAACCCGGATATAAGAGAAACCCGGATATAAGATACTTCTTCTCCGGTCCCGACAACTCTCTTATATCCGGGTTACACTGTATATATATGGGAGAATATGACATAAAATTCTTCATATCAGAACAGTATTAGGCAATTGAGTGACAACGTAGAAAAGTTTTGTGTAATGTTTTTTTGGATCCAGAAAGACTTCATCTCATCCAATGAATTCCGTCTGCATTTTAAATGCAAGTATCATGGATTATAAAAATGGCATAAAATACTAAATACTATTTTTATTACATAACTGATATAGAAGAGTTCAAAATATCATCTAGGATTTCGAAATTTCCATACAGCTATCTGATATATCTATTTAATTTATTCAAGTTCGTGTTGTCGCACATCCATAGCAATCATAATGTTTCCGATTGACTACTGTCAGCCATTATTAGTCATTACCAGAGTAATTTTATTAGATTGATATGAGTACTGTTTTTGAAGAAATTCGTTAGTGGAATTGAAACTACATTTATTTAGTATGTATTTAGTTGCTACTGAATGATCATTTCTTTTAATTTTTGGGGGTGTGGAATTTGTGAAATTCAGGAGCATACTGAAGTGTCAGGTATAATCAGATATTTATATATTCTAATATAAGTAACCAGGGTAAACATCGCCCACACTTTTGTGGTGATTTATGGATTTGATTTCGTCCTTGTTGGAGGTAATCATTTTATTTATTTTTTGAAGGGGCTAGTATTAATTTTGTTTAGTTCTTAAAATTAGTTTTGTCGTCAAATCTACTTTTGTATTGTAATTAGTCCTCTTTACAACAAGAAACATGTAAGATTTATCTCTTTTCCGAATTACAATGTCATTGATATTTCTAAATCTCCATAGTGGTGAACATTTTGAGAAATGTAATATCTTCGCACTAAGGCACTCTCAAATGTTGTGATCACTAATCAAAAACAAAAAACAAAACAAAAAAACCCTAAACGTCCGAGACATGACATCACTTTATTACTTTTATTAAATTAGAAATGTTGCTCTTAAAATGCTAGGATGAAGTAAATAAACATTTTCTCTACGCTACTGATGGCATTAATTTTATTATGATTATAAATGGTTGAAAGTAATAGAACCAGAACATTATAAAAAATGGAACAATTTCTCCACAATTTTGATTAGTATGTGCGACAACTTATATGAACAAATTAGAAAAATATGTAAGAATAGACTAGAAAAGACATTTTTGGAATTAAGTCTTGTTACCAAAGATATATATATATATATATATATATATATATATATATATATATATATATATATATATATATATATATATATAGCATGATGAGAGGCCACGTATACCTTCTTGATATGTATATAATATATGAATAAAATAACTGAAAACAAAAATATATGAACAAATTAGAAAAATATGTAAAAATAGACTAGAAAAGACATTTTTGGAATTAAGTCTTGTTACCAAAGATATATATATATATATATATATATATATATATATATATATATATATATATATATATATATATATATATATATATATAGCATGATGAGAGGCCACGTATACCTTCTTGATATGTATATAATATATGGATAAAATAACTGAAAACAAAAATATATGAACAAATTAGAAAAATATGTAAAAATAGACTAGAAAAGACATTTTTGGAATTAAGTCTTGTTACCAAAGATATATATATATATATATATATATATATATATATATATATATATATATATATATAGCATGATGAGAGGCCACGTATACCTTCTTGATATGTATATAATATATGGATAAAATAACTGAAAACAAAAATATATGAACAAATTAGAAAAATATGTAAAAATAGACTAGAAAAGACATTTTTGGAATTAAGTCTTGTTACCAAAGATATATATATATATATATAGCATGATGAGAGGCCACGTATACCTTCTTGATATGTATATAATATATGGATAAAATAACTGAAAACAAAAATATATGAACAAATTAGAAAAATATGTAAAAATAGACTAGAAAAGACATTTTTGGAATTAAGTCTTGTTACCAAAGATATATATATATATATATATATATATATATATATATATATATATATATATATATATATATAGCATGATGAGAGGCCACGTATACCTTCTTGATATGTATATAATATATGGATAAAATAACTGAAAACAAAAATATATGAACAAGTTAGAAAAATATGTAAAAATAGACTAGAAAAGACATTTTTGGAATTAAGTCTTGTTACCAAATATATATATATATATATATATATATATATATATATATATATATATATATATATATATATATAGCATGATGAGAGGCCACGTATACTTTCTTGATATGTATATAATATATGGATAAAATAACTGAAAACAAAAATATATACAAAACACAGAAACACAGAAATAAATACTTTCATAAAAAAATACCCAATTTTGTTTTCAGTTATTTTATCCATATATATTATATATATATATATATATCTATATATATATATATATATATGTATATATATATATATATATATATATATATATATATGTATATATATATATATATATATATATATATATATATATATATATATATTAAACTACTAGCACAACTTGTAAGTCTATCAAAACCGAGAAAAATATTGGAACAAAAGAATGAACAAAAAACTATTGGAACAAAAGAATGAACTAGAACAGGGCGAAATAAATCTTAAGTTTCCATTCCAAAGAAAAAAACCCAAGCGAGTAATAAAGCTAAAACGTAGAGTGCTCAATGCGCTAAGTAAAACAGGGATAAGTGGATAAATCCTAAAGAGCCAGGAACAACCTACCTAGGTTTCACCTAAACGGATCTTCATGGTAAGGTGGCTCTTTAGGATTTATTCAATATATATATATATATATATATATATATATATATATATATATATATAATATATATATATATATATATATATATATATATATATATAGTTTAAAACTATGCTATATTTATGGGTAAAAGTAGTCAATATCTGAGATTGAGCGTACGTAAATGTAAAATTGGACAGTACTCTCAACACCAAGCGGTGACAGTCTGTCGAACGCAATCTCCTGGTCAAAATGTTGAATTCCGTGTCCAATACATACATATATATATATATATATATATATATATATATATATATATATATATATATATTGTCATCCACAGACAGACTGTTTCGCTGTATCACAGCTCATCAGTGTGGCTAGACGTCCGGTTGCCTCTGGCTAGGTTCGAAAACCGGCTGAATTCGCGTCAGTCGGAAATTTTACCCTGAAGCCGTTGGCGCACGGCAGAGAAGAAGGTGAATTTAAGCGTATTTATTTTTAGATAAACACACAGTGACTGAGAGAACTCGATTCGATTTACCGAAGAGTCTTGCATTATTAGCCGTAATAGTCACTATATATATATATATATATATATATATATATATATTTATAAGTATGTATGCGTCCGAATTTTAGTTGTCACTTCCCATACACAGACAAAAAATAAAATAAAATAAATGGAACGTGATATCCGACGAATGAAAACAAGCAGTATAGATTCCGATATACCGAAATATTCGCGGCGTTACACTCATTCCCAAAAGGTTTCTGATGAACCTACAGTAAAAGTAGGGAAAGACATCAAATTTATAAATGTTGTCCTATTTGTTCCTTATTTAGTTATTCTGTCGGATTTAATCCATATTTTAGAATTCATATATATATATATATATATATATATATATATATATATATAAAAGTAAATATATATATATATATAAAGTAAATATATATATATATATATATATATATATATATATTTACTACGTTAATAACATATCAAAAACCGAAAAGAATAAATAATACAAATCCAAATGAAAAACAAATAAATTAACCCGAACAAATAAATAAATAAACAAACAAGCCACTCCTATATAAATAACCGCCAGAATAGATTACCCACAATGCACCACTGAAATACCCAACATTCGCGGCCTGACGATTGTGCCCAGCATGAAATAGCCTGTCGCCTCTGACTGTTGACTTCAATGTTCTCTTTTATATTTATATTTACATACGCTCTATCTCTGATATTGAGCACTTTATCCCATAAATATACTACACCTTAAAACTATATATATATATATATATATATATATATATATATATATATATATATATATATATATATATATATATATATATATGGCATTGCCATATTTTCTATGGAAGAATTCTTGGCATACTAGGAATCAGGTGCTTCTAATAAACGTAATTCAGGCAGATAATGTCAACAACACACATTGAAAATTATCCCCGATCTAACAAACAATATAATTATTTTGTTTTCTAGATAAATTCAGATAATTTCATACAACGTGCCCGACTACTATTGCTGCCATTGTCATTCTCATCGAAAACATCTTACTTTTCATTTGATTATTATTCTCTTTATTGGATGTGCGGGTGGTGTAATGGCTAGAGTCACGTAACGAGAAATCGTAAACTCGAGTTCGAGTTCCTGTCAAGATCGCTATGATCACTTACGCAGAAATATTCTTGAGAACGATATGAATCCATCTCTTCTCCTCTCAGCTATGGCCCAAACAGCAGCACAAATTGGAATTAGCCTTGGTTGGTAACTAGTATAGGAGATGGAAAACTCTCAATTTAAACCGTATGGGGGGGTGTACTTGAACAGTAAGTAAGGTTCGCTCAGCATAGTTGTAATATAAACCACAACATGGCTCTGTGGTTTTTACAAAGGGATCAGAGTTGATGACCATGCACGGAAATTAGCAGCCATTCTGAAGATGAGACATCACACTGATTTGCAGTCGAAACATCTCTGTTGGTGATGCTTATTTCTTCGAATATATTTATTTATTATTCATATTGTTCTGGTAATAATAACAAGATATATAATAATAAAATATATATTATAATAATAATTATTCTTATTATTTAGTGTTTATATCAATTATAACTAGTGGTTTGTAATGTAACCTTCGTACAGATTAACAGAAACATGAGACGACATCTCGCATACATTTCATTGCTTATTCAGCACCGGTCAGTTACTGTCGACGATTGGGTGTGTGCCTTTGTTTTGTTTTTTCGAACATGGATTCTACATCCCCACGAAGATGTAAGAGGCTCTCTTCACTTCCCTTTCGGGTAGTTCTCGCATACGGTTTGTCCCATATGTTTACATTCTAAGTGTAGCGGAGTCAACCATATATACTTGTCCGGGGCAACCACTGACATCTAGACAATGCGCGGATCTTCACCTGGCTGCTAGACGCTGACCTCTCAGGTCAACCAGCTGATGTAACTGGCTTCTCTGATGGACTGTGAGGGAAAACATTATTCTGGTATCATCTGAGATCAGTCACAAACATATTTGTATTCAATCTGTTTTCAGCACCGCTGTCTTTTTGATTGTCCAGATTATTTCCTCTGTTTTCGAATTCCCCCAGCATTTTTTTTTCTTTGGGCTCTTCAGAACCATTCATCGCGTTCGACAACGGATGATACGACTGTCACTTTTATGCTTCTTAACTCTTTCAGTTTCGTAGCAAGGTCAAGATACTTATCCATATTTTCCTTTTGCTTCAGTTCCATTGTGGGGTCTACCGGAAAAGCGAAATTCACTAATTGTCATGTTTTCTTTTCTTGTTTACAACTACTAGATCCGTTCTTCTGGCATGAACTGGAAGATGCGTTCGAATTTTAAATTCCCATAGAAATCTGTGTTTTATTCCTGACGACACGTTATGATCTGTGTAGATACGATCGGTCTGTGTGTTTAAAACGCAATAACTTGCAGAATTAACAGTGGATCACCTTTCCAACACAGTCACGCCTATTCTTGTATTATTTGTGGCCTGATGTGCTATATTGTCTTATGTAACAGTTTTATTTTATTATTTATCCTATTATGATATCTTATTTATTTTATTTGATTTTTTTACTGTGGTCCATTTTACTTGATTGTTATTTAAAATTGTTCAGAAATGATTGTTCAATTTTTATTTTAGTAATTTCTTAGGTAAGATGTTAATATCTGGTATGCATTGATAGCGGACTACAACTAGCAGCCTTAGTTGTCACTTAATCTTCTGTTTCTAAGTGTTAATAAATTCACAGATTATTCTTGCCTAAGAGGTTTTCTTTCTGTAACAGTTCCACTGGCCAATTAATGCCAGTTTTCTTTATCCATGTTTCTATTCTGTCGATCACCCAGTCGAATGCACCAATTGTGACCTTCTTCAACTTCCAAATCCTTGAGAGGTCAAATTTTAATGGGTCATAATTAATTAGTCTCTCGTCTTCCTTTTGCTCTATTCTTTGATGTAAATGCCACGATGTCTTCATGATTAATCTTTCTTTTCCTATTGTATTTTCCACCCATATGTTCACATTATTGTGATCCAGTTTCCTACCTTTTTCTATTGAAAATCCCACACAATCTTATTTAACTCAGATTTCTCACGTCCTAGGTATGACGATAAACTACATCCGGCAGCAAGGTCAGGAGCTTTTGAGGAGCGTGGAACCACCTTTTAATTGTTGAGGGTCTCATCTATGAAGAAATAGCTAACTCCCAAACTGGGGTCAGATTTTTATAGTAAAAAAACAAGCAAAACATTTTTGAAAAAAAATATTACCAGCAATACATTAAAAACCAAAAATTACCAGCAATACATTTTTGGAAAAAAGAAAATATTACCAGCAATACAGTTTTGAAAAAAAAATAACCAGAAATACATTTTTGGAAAAAGAAAATATTAAAAGTTTTGAAAAAAAATTACCAGCGATATATTTGACTCTTGACAAAAATCCTCTTTGCAAAATACGTTAATGAAATTGGATCTATAAACTGATATTTTACAAAGAATATCTATTCTATTCATACGAACCTATCCTAAAAATCTCGTCCGCATTAAATAACCCATTGAGGTGTTGATATGCTGTAAAACAAAATAAACCAAACCAAACCAAATATTTCTCAGGTTTCTGGTGGTAGAATTCATTTTTTTCGCTGAGAATTCCACTTCTCATACAACTTCTAATGAATGTTTTGGTGACTTGATAATGTCTCTATCTTTTATGCTGAGCTAAACTTAGACATTCACTGACGATGTACAGTAGTTTCATTGAAATTACCACATATTCAGCATAATTGGTAATATCTCTTTGTGGACTTGCTTCCAGATCTTGAACTGTTATATTGTTTTCAGTTTCCTTCCGCGAAAAACCATTCGTAATAAATTCCACGTCACTTTGCCTCAAGCTTTTTCAAACTCTCCAAGCAATATTTTCTTTTTTTCTTGTTACCTTATGTTCTTCAATTCCTTATGAATCTACTTCACTTACGACTCCTTTCCAAAACTTATTCCTTTTCACACTTTTCATCAGTTTCGCCTTGTCACTCTCTATGTAATACAAGATTGTTCCATTCTCATACAATCTTCAACTGAAATAAGTCCTCTGCCTCCGATATTCCCCTTAAGATACAACATATCAATATCACCTTGTGGGAGGATATTGATATCTAAATCCCACGTCATGTATTGTTAAGCAATTTGTATTTCTATCCAGTTCCTGTTATTTTGCACCAATCTAGAACACCTGCACTATAACATATTATCGACATAAATTTTTAATTGACTAGACCTGAGTGTTGTTATCTGACACTGTGTTCCCGCCATTCAGTTTTAACATCATTGTTTCACTGTTTCGCGCCAATAGTAAATCCTGGTAGAACTTCTAGTTCTCTCAGGATCGTCTCGATATTTAATGCTATATTTAATGCTTTAAGAATCGTTGCCATTGCTGCTGCTACATCTGCTACGACTAAAGTTACCTTCACGATCTTTAATTAAAAGTTTTGAAATTTCTGGCAAACTTTGGACCGAGAAAGTCAAAACCAAAACAAAAAGCAAAAACAGAAAACAAAATAATTAAATAAAATACAATAAAGAAATAAAGTAAAAATTTCAATCTGAAAATATTCTACGGATTTACGATTTAAAGAAAAAAGAAGATAAACTAGAGTAAATTTCGTTGCAAATTACGATGCAGGTTTTTTAAAGTAAAAATCTAAATTCTTTAGATGGAATTTCCATGCATAGTAATAGACTGGAATTCCTTATTAATTTCGACTTAAAAAGCATTTCACATGATTTTCAGTTTGTAATACTTTGTTCATGTTTATTTTAATTTTATTTAAATTAAATTTTACTGTAGTTATTTCAATTGAAAATCACTAGTTTTCTTTAGATTGAAATACTTTTTTTCTTTTCTTATGTACACAGGATGCGATGGGTAAATTATCGCCATTATATATTTTATTTTCGCGCATGCGCGTTGTTTGTTTTTGATTTTGTCGACTGCACAGTATAGTAGGGTCAGTTGGGCACCGTCTGTGAGAAATTTGGAAACGGTATGCTGTACTGTTTGTCATTCGCGCCGGGAGCTCTAATACGAGCATTTCAAAGGGCTCAATCTGAGAACGGTACAGAGGATTCGGAAAGAGTTGGATGATATATCCAGTCAAAATCATGGTGTTTGGAGTGATCACTAGTGATAGCAACATTGTGCCTCCATTCATCTTCCCACAGGGCCTCAGACGCAACACGGAAGTCTACATCGTGCATTGACGAGGTAGTGCTGCCCTGGGTCAAGAGGGTGGCTGCTGGAAGACCCTTTGTCTGGCAACAGGACTCTGCATCATGCCACACAGTCAGGAGAACCAGACGATTTCTGCGACTATATACATCTGGCCACCTATCTCCCTAGACTTAAAACCTTCTTTATTATTACGTGCGTGGCGCAGTGGAGCGAGAGACCAACAAAACTCCTTGTAACACCAAAGATGAACTGAAGACAAGGATTATGGCAGCATTTACTAACTTAAATAAGACCGTCCAGAAGAGATGCAGGCGATACCGAAGTCTTCTGGAATCGGTGTTTGAAGCCAATGGCGATTTCATTGAATAAACTTATTCGTTAGTATTTCAAGATATTTTTTTCAATAATTTTAGTAAATATATCTGTTATATGAGTTGCCAGTATTATTTTTTTAATTTTTAATTTATTTATTTATTATTATTGTTATTTTCTTTTTTTTTTTTTTTTTTTTACATAATTTAGACGACAATTTATCCATCGCACCCAGTATATGTATTTTTTAAGGAATGGTTTAAATCCGACATATTTGTTAATTTATTTGTTTAAACGTTATTTTTAATGGATACACATAATTGAGTTTATTTTTTTTTATTAAACAGTATATTTATTTATTTCCATCTACCGGCCTGAATATTCGAGAAATCTTGTTAGAAAAATACGCGCCCTCCAGAAAAATTCGAACCCGTGTCCACTAGGTGTAACCGTCATTACATAATGTCATATAGGAAGAAAATGAATAACTACCGACACCGAGTTTCAAGCGTGATACTCTAGACTTATGAATATGTTTTCCGCCAGGTGTATAAATAGCGGTGTCAGGCTACTGACTGCTGTGATTATTGGGAGATTATTAAGTGACTATTGAGTGGAACTATCCAGTCGAGTTAGTGTGAATTATTTTGCGTCAGTGATTTGGTTTTGATTTAGGATTTACCAGACGTTAAGCCGAGCCGCGCTACTAACAAGGTATTCACTGAAATGGTTAATTATCTTATGTTGATTTTACTTCATTGTTCTTGTTAAGTATTTACTTACTTATTTTAACATTGAAGTCTTTAGTTATACTTAATTATTAACGCCCACCGTACGTCACAAAACATATGACGTGCCTTGACCTCTCGGCCACGTAGGACGTCCTGATCAAACAAAGTCCGTAAAATGTTTTTGAACACATATTTTCCCGATTCTCGGAATATACCTATAAGGGTTTGTTTGATCAGGAGGTCCTACGTAGCTGAGAGGTGAAGGCACGTCAGTTATAATGACGGATTCTAGCGTTTGAATCGTACTCATTGCGACACTGCACTACGGTATTCTCTGATATTGTATTATTATTCCATGCTTCTCATGTGATTAAACCTGTTGTTTAGTCAACCTTTTGTCCCAGGGTTTCCTTATTGACCAGAACTACGAACAATATACAAACTTTATAACAGTCTTTTTGCTAATCTCCCCTAATCCCTGTTCTGCCAGCGATTTACATAAGCTCGTTAGGTAGATTATGCGCTGCTTTCCTCTGTCCCTCTTGCCGTCAACATGTCCTGTGAGTATTAAATTTCTCAAGCCCTCTTTCTTCGTTATGTGTCCTAGAAATTTAAACTGTCTCTTTGTGATGTTAAGTATAAGTGTCCTTTTTGTTTCTATTTTCTCTAAACCTTACCGGTGCGAATAGAAAGGCATGCAATAATTTCATCATCCCGGATGTGCGGATGGTGCAATGGATAGCGGCCGCAAAGAAAAATCGGAGAGCCTATTTCGGATTTCAGTCGCGTTTCGTTATACTCACTTTTGAGCAAATACCCGTGAATCCGCCCAGCCATGAGTTAAATAGTTGGCCTGACTGGTTCCTTCAACAATGACTGGCAACCAGTCTAGAAGAAGACCGCATGTAGCCATGGCAAAGCACATACTATGCAGTTAATGAAAGGAGCGTGGGGTTTGCAATGACTCTATGATACCGACTGTAGCCGGCTTTGGTTGATTTATCATCCCTGGTACTCTTGTCGATCATTATGAAGCATTTTGAGTGTTATTAATTATAAAGATACTAATCATCCCCGAAAATTTATTATGGAATTCATTGATACCTAGCCACTATTTTCGTTATTATTGTTGTTCATTACTATTCGCAATTGATTATTATTATTATTATTATTATTATTATTATTATTATTATTATTATTATTATTAATACTACTACTACTACACTCTTTCTCCAATTTAACTCATTCTCTTCTCTTCCGGTTCGTTTATTTCTTCATCCTTCGAGTTCAATGTTTAATGTCTTTCCCATGATGCACCTTGCATGCCAGTGATGCGCATATTGTCTGAACGACGCCAAAAACTTTTGCAATAAATAAATAACTAAATAACAAGTAAAAAACAAGAACAAAAGAACAAAAGAAACTTTCTTTCAAATCCAGAGCCACTTCCAATCCAATGCGTAGCAATCAAGGAACGTCTTCTTGTCGGGGTCACTGGGTGCAGAATTTTCTCTGTCGGAGAAAAAGAAGATGAAGAAATATAATCCAAGGACCGACATAAGATGACGTCACAAGAAAATAGAACGCACAAATAAGAAAAGGGGAGGAGAAACGTGAAGAGGAGACATAGTTAAAGAGAAGAAGAATCCGGAAAAAGGAGAAAAAGAGATGGGAAGGAAATAGGAAGAGAAGAAGGTAGAGGAAGGAAGGGGAAGGAAGTAGGCTAAGGAGGAGTCGATCAGTTTCTTTGTCTGCGTGAATATGTTTGCGCATGTGCGTTTGAACATCACTGTACGTATATATTGTTTTTTCTAGCGTATATGAAATAATAAGTATATATATATATATATATATATATATATATATATATATATATATATATATATATATATATATATATATATATATATATATATATATATATATATATATATATATATAAATGCATATATGTGAATAATTTCGTAGATGCATATGTAAATACACAGGTGAACGGTCGCATATTTACATGTGTTACATAAGAGTATCAAAGAGGGGAGAAGAGAGTTAGGGGAGGCTAAAACGAAACCGGGAGAGTTGTTTTCTTTTGTAAATGTTCAAACATAAGTAAATAGAATGAAAACAACATAGATAAGTAATTGCAAATTCGTGATGTACAGATCTCACACGCATATATAGGATTTACATCATTTCCCAACTGTTTCCACATACAAGTGAATGTGTAGTATGTATAGACAAGTAATAATAAGAGTGTTTCAGTTTGTTCAGAAAATATTTACACACACACAAACACACATATATTTGGGTAGAAATCCCTTTTTTATGCATTTAGGAAATGATTTTCTTTTATCATTTGCGTATATATATATATATATATATATATATATATATATATATATATATATATATATATATATATTTTAGACTTGGACATAGTCCGACAATTTATTTTAAAGACATTTATATATATTATGTTTAACGTTCTTTTTATAGATACAAGTATTTAAGCAAATGCTCTGTTTTATAATAAACAGGCCGGTAAATGTTATTTAATACGGTTTATTATAAAACAGAGCATTTGCTTAAATACTTGTATCTATAAAAAGAACGTTAAACATAATATATATAAATGTCTTTAAAATATATATATATATATATATATATATATATATATATATATATATATGTATGTATGTGTATGTGTGTGTGTGTGTATTTATACATATGTGTTTGTGTGTGTAAAATAGATAGGTTGGTTAATAAGACAAGGGCAAACGAAAAGGTACCAATGTGATCTGTATGAAAAATATGAAATATATTTATTAAATATTAATTATTAACCACAAGACAAGTATGCAAAAGTTGTCCAAATATGCTGCATATCCAAGGGCTTTCGGCTATTCTTCTAGTCATTATCAACGGCGATTTTTATTTTTCATTTTTAACTGGATGTATGTTTTTTTTTTATATATGTGCCTAGAGTTATAAAAATGTTTTATTTTCCAAACACGGTCAGCACGTTGTGGCCTTGTTCATATTTGATGTTATTGAGTGTTGTTTTTTTTCTTTTCTATTATTAGTGATTCTGTTATATTTAGACATTTTTTTTACATGTGGATGAAGCTATTATTCTTGTATTTTTACAATTATGTTGCGGATGTGGCTTGGTAGGTGTATGTTTGTGTTTTAATCAGTGTATAAAAGCCAAATACACGATAACTATAGGCAAGAAGTCGTCCAAAACATGAAAATTAAATTATTTATCTACTATAAAATAATTAAAAACCTCATCATTAACTATAGCAACCCACCTGCAAGATTTAAATTACAGAGAACAAATATTATTTATGAATTCACGTACCCCTTAAGGAAGTACGTTTCTGATCAAATCAATATCATGAATAATTATATTGGACAGACTACTACATGCCTATCTAGAAGACTCACATTACATCTATCTGGCCATAGCTCAATTAGGACTCATTTAAGTAATAGATCTTATATCCAATCTGCTTTCCTAAGCGAGAAGTAATTTGACCAGGTTACTCAAACATTTGCCTCACAAGTTATTCAAATTGGTTGGTTGATTTTGTTTAGAGGCATATAAACTTCTATGTGTTATTTAATGTTGAAATCTGAATATTTTTTATAATAATTTTATAGCTTCAGTTAAACATATTTTGAAAGCAATTGTCTGCATTCAACAAGTAATAAAAAGTATTGTTGGTCATTTTGCTATAAAATGTATTGTTTATATTTTTTTATATAATAGTTTACTGCGGATATTTTTACTATAAAAACGTATTTCTATACTTTCATAATGTTTTGTTGGGGTGGGTCACTAATTGCCCTTAGCTGGGACCCTAGCAGGTGTTGCCACCCCGTGTCAGGGTGGGCCTGGGAAAAACAACAATTAAGAGGTAGTTCCATGCTCCTCAAAACCTCCCCAATTCAGAGGCCTTTCTGCTGGTTGTAGTTTAATGTTATACACAGGACTCAAGTTAATCAGAGTTTCCTGTCTAATGCCGTATATTCATATTATGAGGTTGAGTCTTCAGTAGTTTTCATTTTTGGGAACCAATTTTAATGACCAATATATTATCCGATTTAATCGTTCTTTAAATACATCATAATAGGTGATAGAAAATGGGTTAGTTGCATGGAAGAAAGGAAAAGTTGTGTTGTGGGATAAGTGGGGTATTATTCCTTCAGATTACTTAAAACGCAATGGGCCACCCAAAGGCACACGTTTACATCCAGCAGCTGCAACGTGCCAATAAAGGTTTGGTCGAAATGGGCCCTGCGCTTGTCAAACGTGTTTTCAAGGCCGTATTCGGCAAGAACAACACAGGAAAATATTTTGGAACTTGATTGGTCTTTTCTACCCCACTTGCCATATTCCCCTGACCATGCAGCAACCTATTATTATTGCGTAAAGGATTTGGTGGGAGGGAAAACTTTCTCTAATGAAAGCCAGATTCAAGAGATCGCCGCAAACCTTTGTCACATAAAAACCTACGGAATTTTACCCAAAAGTTGTCTAGGCTTAAGGCCATATCATGTTGAAATACCAGTTCTCGTACAATCACCGAACTTAATCAAGGTCGAGCCTGCTCAGTATCTAGATAAGTGACTACTTGGAAGTATCAGTTGGTGTAAGCGTGTATGTGTGGGTGGTGTAATGGATATTGGTACTCTATATTCATATGTAGGAGCAATCCATTGTCACAGTAGTAGAGAAGCACACTGCGTCCTGTTCTACAACAGTGCTTCTCAAACTATCTGATATAGCCGACAGCCATTTTTTTCTCAATGTGTCATGTACCTGTAATATTTCGTGGTAATTTATACTGGAAACGATATATATAATAAATACAATAAAAGTTAACTATTTTTTTTTCTTCCATTTATTTTGCAAAAAGTAATTCAATATCAAAACATATAAAAAGTAATAAACAAATAAGGAGTTTATTAACACAAAAACAAAAATTATATAATCTTAATGATTCCTTATCATGGCCTGGACACTGGCCGCGTAGTGGGAGCTGATGGTTCGCGTATCGGCACCAGTCCGCGGACCCCCACTTTAAGTAGCACTGTTCTGTAACACACTGAAATTCACCCCTGAAAATAAGTTTAAATGGGTTAAAATCTAAAATTTAATCTCTTTTCGCAAATTCTGGCTCTTCACTGCGGACCAGGGTTTCTAGACCTTTGACCCCCATTTTTAAAAATTAAGAAATGTCAATGTTTTGTTTTAATCTTCCTCTTCAGTACATATAACATTAACAGAATTTCAGAGTTGAGCTGAAAACCATTCACCGTGCTCAAAAATCACCAATATTCACTTGACTCTAGTCTCAATCTGAAATCTGTATGTGTGGGCTCCAGTCGCTTGAGTTCCCGTACGATCACCGAAGGTAAGCAACATGGTCAGTATCTAGATGGTTGACCATTTAGGAATAATAAGTGTTGTAAGGTTGGATGCGCAGGTGGTGTAATGGATAATGGCTCGGAATTGTTAATCAGAGATCAGAGTTCCACTTCCCGTTGGCTTTGTTATATTCACTTACGGGCAAATACCCTTGGTAAATCCGTCACTTCTCCCTCCAGCTATGGATTAATTAGTAAAACTTGTATCACTAGAACTATTATTCTCTTCGAAAATGAAATGCGTACAAAATATTAAGATTTTGGCATTACAAAACCCATAGAGTTGTTGATATGCCTCTAAACAAAAATAACCCATAAAAAGTTGTTGCAAATAATGGTCAATATATCATTGAATAAAATGAAATTGTACTTTATATTTTGAAGAATAAAGTTAATAAACACAAACGAAAATCATTTATGACGCAAGCGAATATATTAATAAAGGATGTTCCAATAACTTGGACCGATTTTAAATGTGAATTAAGTCTAATAATTTTTTCTTTTTCTTTCAGATTTGGCGGATATTTGGGCGATATTATTTTTCACACATAATTGCCATGACTTAAATAACATGATCCAATAGAGAAATAAATAAATTTTCCACCAATAACATTGATTTATTTCCTGTTGACTTTCATCCGTTTTAATGAAACACCCTTATATATATATATATATATATATATATATATATATATATATATATATATATATATATATATGTAAAGGCTGTTCCAATAACTTGGACCGATTTTAAAATTGAATTAAGTCTAAGCGTCTAATGATTTTTTTCTTTTTCTTTCAGATTTGGCGGACATTTGGGCGATATTTTTTTTCACACATAATTGCCATGACTTAAATAACATGATCCAATAGAAAAATAAATAAATTTTCACCAATAACACTGATTTATTTACAGCTTACTTTGATCCGTCTTAATGAAACACCCTTATATATAACCCATCTTAATGAAACACCCTTTATAAATAGCATAGAGAAAAAAATGAAAGAAATGTGACTGTGATATTTTGAACATATTTGTGCGTGTTTTTGTAGACAAGAAGGCATAAAGGAATGTCATCCTAATGTTTTTACCCATAAATAATTTGGTTGGGAAGGTCTGTTGATATGATTGATATATCCATGTCCCTATGCAAAGCAAATCGGCGCACACACGCTATTTACGTTCTGTCCAGAAATTATAAGAATTACTGGAAATTTTTCAGAATTTTTAAAAGGAATTATTTAAAAGGATTTTTTAATTTTTTTTTAAAAATTATTTCACCTCAAACTTGGCGGGAATGCTACTAGTACAAAGAGGGTTACAGAGAGTGGAAATTAGAGAAAAAATATGTATAGGGGTAATTGAGGAAAGGTTAGAAGATGAACAGGATTCAAGAAGACAGAAGATGGCGATTGACGTTGCATTTAAATTTTTGAAAATTTTAGTTTTCAGGAAAGAAAGTAAACAGAAGTGATTTCCACTGGCGGGAAATGCGAGAAAAGAAACTGTTGGCGTAGAAGTATTAGTTACATTTAACTATTTCAACAGAAAAAGTTGGAACGTAGATGCCAGTCTGGTGGCACCTGTAAATTCATGTAGTTGGGACAACAGGGAAAAATCTCGTCAAAGCAGTTGTCATGAAAATATTTGTAGAAAAGACAGAGGGAAGCCACATCATGCCTTTGACAAAGTGTCTGAAGTCGAGATGGCAGATCAGGATTGATTATATTGCAGATCTTTCTTTAGAGATTTTATTAAATGTTTCTCGTTTTTTAAAGCATTTTTTGTATCGTTATAAATTCACAGTTTTATTCTCCATTTTGAGAGACATTTTTTTATATAACAACTTGAAGAAAAGAACGCTGTGCAGTAATTATAATCATCAGAACTGTTTCAAATTGAATGCAACCTGGGAATTAATGCGATTTCTCATCTTCAGCAGCGAACATTAGCGAAAACTGGGAGAGCCGAGTTCGAATTCCAGTCAGGTTTGTTACACTCACTTACGCACAAATAACCTTTGGAAAGGTATGCATCCATTTTCTCCATCTAGCTATAGGAAAAATAGTAGGATTGTATCTGGAAGAATAATTTTTATTCTCACATAATTGTTACAGAAAAGAACGATTTTTACAATCTAAAATAGGTTTCGGATTTAAATCATTCACAAAGGGACGATAAGACATACAAAATAACGAATCAATCAATTTCATTTCCAACATGTCCTCTCATTTCCGAGTATGCCCATCTGCTCATCTCTAACTGTATTTCTTCTGCAACCACAGAAACAGCATGTAATATATACTGCAACTGTGCACCAGTTACGGTTCAAATATGTGCTCCACCAAACCGACATATGCATTTGAATTTAGAGTTATCTTTCTCCTGTACTATTTGAAAACACGGCTAGTGAGTCTACAGGGTGTCCCTACAGTCTGGACACATAGGCAAAAAAGCATATTTTCAAGAAATAAAATTATCAACAACATTTTATTGGTATATTAAGAAATAAGAACCTTCAATATGATTTCCCCTCATTTGTGATGCAAAGGTTGATGCGTTTTGCAAGATTCACACGAACTCGATACAATAACTCAACATTGCCGTCAATTTTAGAACATACCCTCTTTATACGTTCAATCAAGTGTGTTGCATCTGTGATTTTCATTGAGTACACCTTCTCCTTTAACATACCCCAGAAAACGAAGTCAGTTCTTTCTTCTTTCCACAAAACCATGTTTAATCTGTGGAGGTAAAGAAATATAGTTAATATGATTTCCTATGTGTCCGGACTTTAGGGGCTACCTGTATATTCGCGAATATAGAAAAGAATGATTTTCAATAAAACATGAGTATTATTTGGAATGAAGCTTTTGAGGATGACAATCTTGCGAATTAAAACAAATTATTGTATAGGGTGGTCTGAAAGCCTTGTCAACCATACAAAATATAATTTTCTATTTCAGATGGCTGACACGTGCGTCTACAATTTGGAAGAGAAGTGGAGAGTGACAAGACTTTTGGACCACCCTGTATATGTATTCCATTTTTAAAGTCCATCAACATTTTCTCTTCTTATTAAATTTGTAAAACTCTTCTATAAAAATAATCCATGTAAATATACAGGCTGTCCCAAAAGTCTGGACACATACATAAAAATTCATATTTTCAAGAAATTAAATTTTCGACATTTTATTCAATTGGAATAGTAACAAATAAGATCTTCAGTATAATTTACCCTAGAAAAAGAAGTCAATTCTTTCGAAAAAACTATGTTAAATCTGTGGAGGTAAAAAAAAAAATAGTTAATGAGATTTCCTGTGTGTCCAGACCTTAGGGACACACTGTAGTTTGCCTTGCTATTTAACCTTTAGCTGGAAGGAGAATAGATGAATTCATACTTTTCTTAACGTTATTTGGGTAAAAATGAACGAAACGATCTCATCCAGAACTCGAACCCGGAGAGCCGATTTCTCGTTACGAGCCTCTAACTATTATACCACCTGCGCATATAAAGACAAAAAAAATCGATATTTTTCTTTTATTAAGAAAAAAGTTAATAATCTGTCAATACTTTTGGCCTTCAAAATCTGTATGATATTATCTGTCACCAATTGTTGAGCGTTGAATAAGAAATTTTCTCCCAAGCTCCTTATTAGTTGAATATTGCATGTTGCCTGGGTACAATTCTTTCAATAATTGGCTCAATGCGAGGCAAAGAGCCAGTTAAGATGGACGTTTACTGAATAAGGAGTGCGCTATTAGTTAGAGGAGGAAGTATGAAGTGAATATAACAAGGATATGGCGGATATATAAAGATTGACCTTAGATGTGTAGAGATTAAGATTCGGTAGTGTATCAACGCGAGTGTGTGTTCTCCAAAGAGCTCCTGAGAGGGAGCATTCTGATTGGAATATACTTCTCACCCAATAATTAACAAGGAAATGAGTGCGATTTAACATTATGGCCGCAACAACGCTGGTCTTGGCTGCGGAGATTTGAGTTGCTGTCAGTATAGAATGAAGACTGTATGAACATTTGCCATGGAAGTAGGAATAAAGTAGTGAGAAGCTTGCGACGTCGGGTTTGTGGGTATTTCGATATTTTCTTATTGTTATGGTTCAATATCCTCGTCGCCACAGTTATGGTCCAAGGTTAGGACCAAGGAAGAACAACACGAACACAAGAGTAGAAATAACAAAGATATATTACAACAGAAATATAATACAAGAAGTTGAAGGTGTTAGTATGACTGTCAGTCTGGTTTGGAGTGAACTACTCTTGGCTCGACTCGATCCCGTCTCGACTCGTTCCTACGTCTCTCTTGAGAGGCGCAGTATTTATAGTGTCAGGAAGAGTTCATTCAGTCGTTATAGGTAAGTTCCCATAACACTTATAAAAATTCTTACTATCTCTTGTGTACATTTCTATATTTTCCTGTAACATTTCTTATTAGTTCTCTTTTGCACATTTCTATATTTTCCTATAAAATTTCTTCTTAGCTCTCTTGTGCGCATTTCTATATTTTCCCATGACATTTCTTACTAGTAATTTTGTGAGCGTTTCTATGTTTTACCTCTAGCATTTCTGAACAGTTTTCTATATTTTCCCATAGCATTTTGTAACATTTCCTATTAGTTCTCTTATGTGCATTTCTATATTTTACAGTAGCATTCCTTAGAACTTTTGTGCGCATTTCTATATTTTCCTACAGCATTTCTTGCTAGTACACTTGTGAGAGTTTCTATTTTTCCCCTAGCATTTCTTACTGGACATTTTGTGTGCATTTCTAAAATTTTCCATAACATTTCTTAATTGCACTCTTGTGCGCATATCTATATTTTCCTATAACATTTCTTATTAGTACTTTTGTGCACATTCCTATATTTTCTATAGCATTTCTTACAAGCTTTCTTGTGCGCAATTTTATATATTCCTTTAGCATTTCTTACTAGTTATTTTGTGTCTGCATTTCCATATTTTCCAATAGTATTTATTACTAGATCTCTTAATCGCATTTCTATATTTTCCTAGAGAACTTTTTAATGGCTCACTTCTAGAAGAACATTTCATTATTTCCTATAACATTTCTTATTAGATCTCTTGTGGGCATTTCTATATTTTCTTATAATATTTCTTACTATTACTTTTGAGTGCATTTCTATATTTTCCTGTATCAGTTCTTACTTGCTCTCTTGTGCGCATTTCTATGTTTCCCTATAACATTTTTACTAGTACTTTTGTGCGCATTTCTATATTTTCCTATCGCATTTCTTACTAGTAATTTTGTGAGCCTTTCTATGTTTTACATTACCATTTCTTACCAGTTCTTTTGCACGCAATTCTATATTTTCCTATAGCATTTTCACTAGTTCTCTTTTTTGCATTTCTATATTTTCCTATAGCATCTCTAACTAGTACTCATGTGAGAGTTTCTATATATTTCCTATAGCATTTTTAATAGTTCTCTTGTGCGTATATTTATAGTTTCCTATAACATTCCTTACTAGCTCTCTTGTGCACATTTCTATATTTCCCTATTTTCCTAAAGCATTTCTTACTAGTAAGCTTGTGCGCATTTCTTACTAGTAAGCTTGTGCGCATTTCTATATATTCCTATAAGATATCATACTAGATCTTTTTTTCGCATATCTATATTTTCCTATAGTATATCTGACTAGTTCATTTGTTAGTATATCTATATTTTCTCGAGCATTTCTTACTAGCCCAATGTCGCTCAGTTCCACATTTTCCCATAGCATAACTTACTATCTCTCATGTGTGCATTTCTATATTTTCCTATGACATTTCTTACTAGTTCTTTTGGGCACATATCTGTATTCTCCTATAGAATTTCTTACTAGCCCTCTTGTACACATTTCTACATTTTCCTATAACATATTTTACTAGTTGTAAGCGTTTCTATATTTTCCTATAACATTTATAATAGTTCTCTTGTGTGTATTTCTATATTTTCGTATATCATTTCTTTCTCGCACTGTTGTGCGCATTTCCATATTTTCCTATAATGTTTCTTATCAGGTGTCCTTTGCGCATTTCTATAGTTTCCTATAACATATCTTACTAGCTCTCTTGTGCAAATTTCTATAATTTTATAGGATTTCTTATCAGATCTTTTTTGTGTATTTCTATATTTCCTTCTAACATTTCTTACTAGCACTCATTTTGCGCATTTCTGTATTTTCCTGTAACAGTTCTTACTAGTTCTGTTATGCGCATTTCTATATTTTACTCTAACATTTCTCACTAGTTCTCTTGTGCGCATTTCTATATTTTCCTATAGCATTTCCTACAAATTCTCTTGTGCATTCTGAAATATGTGCTTTCCTGCTCGCTTCGCCATCAAACATCCTTAAAAGGTGAACTCTAATCACAGGAGATATATTTCCTGAACCTGAAGTGTCCTTGTACTATCATCATCATCTATTTCTGTTCCAAGTACAAATGCTGCATCTTTGATGCAAGCAATTTACCTTTCGGAATTTTGCTAGAATCTCCTTCAATGTTATTATTACATAAAATCATCCAGGTACTAAATCTTTTATAAAGTCATGAAAAATTAGTATTTACTTAAATAACTCAATGTATGTGTTATGGTCCAGGTTCCTTGTACCACGGTGATGGTCCAAGGTAGAACCAATGAAGAATAACTCGAACACAGGTATGGAATAACACAGATATATTACAAATAGGAATATATACAAAGAAGTAGAAAGTGTTAGTAATAACAATCAGGTTAGGTTAGAGAGAACTATGTTGTCTCGACCAGTATCACTATTCCAATGCCTTACAGTAATCGTCTGACGCGACTCTGTCTCTGACTGACTCACTCTTACTACTGCTTCCTCTTGAGGCGCAGTATTTATGGTGTACGGGATAGTCCATTACTATTATGGGTAAGTTCCCATAATAGTATGGATCTCTCATAATGAATTTAATTTCGCAGATATGACCGTTGAACAAGAAGAAATTAAGTTGAAAATCGGCAACAACATCAAATCCGTCCAGGAATTTGTTTACTTCGGCAGCAACATCCAGTAGTCAACGGAGAGAGACATCAAAATCCGCAAAGACAAGGCCTGGGCTGTCCTTGATGGTCTGAGCACCACCTGGAAGTCCTTCCTCTCTGGCAATCTTAAGAGGGGCTTGTTTAATGCCACGGTAGAATCTGTCTTGCTCTATGACTCTACACTGACGAAACACCAAGAAGCATCACTTGACGAAACATACACAAGGATGTTACGAGTTGCATTGGATATCAGTTGGAAGAAACACCCCAAAAAGAAACGCCTGTATGGACACCTTCCTCCTGTATTGTCACTCTTGGAGAAGTAAGTCAGAACTTGTGAGTGACGACCTCTTATAGAACCCACTGCGCGGCAAAAGATCAGTTAGAAAACCTCATCACGCCTACATTGACCAACTTGTAGTTGACTCTGGATGCCATCCGGAGGACTTGCCGACATCGATGTCTGACAGAGATGGTTGGAAAGAACGAGTCAGGAGAATCCGAGAAGAATTCTCGACCTGATGATGACGATGATATGGTTCGATGCCCCTGTTATTTTCCTGGATTCCCTTGTTAAGATTCGAAAGAAGAATCAGAAATATTATTGGTCCTGATCTGGCGGCTCGGCTTCAGCCACTTGCCCACTGCCGTAAAGTTGCCTCTCTGAGCTTTTTTTAATAAATACTTGCATGAGCTCTTCGTTCTGGTACCTAGACTATATGAATTTAACCGCAATACTAGACTGTCGGCAAGTTCTCATCAGTTTACATTTGAGCATGCTAGATGTAGCAGTAATTTTTGTGCGAACAGTTTCTTTTCTTGCACCTCTCGTCTGTGGAAATTTCTTTAATCTGCAAAAATTTAAATGCATTGTCAATCGCTATCCACTGCCCTCCTGATTTCTCTTTTCTTTCTCCTCGTTACTAATATTTCTGTTAATAATTCCTCCACACTCTGTAACCCCTTACGTGCTAGTGGCTGTACTACTCTGCTTGGGGTGATACCGATAAAAAAAACAAAAAACAAAAAAACTAACTAAACTCCTTCATTAAAACCTAAAAAAATATTCTTATATTTGTGAACTGGAGAGCTGAATCGATAGTAATCTGCCAAAAATAAAAGAAAAATAAAAGATTATTTCTTGGTGAGGTGCGTTTCTGTTGTCAGGGGCGGGGAGTAACTTAATTTATTGCCAACGTTGTCTCGTTATTATTAACGGAACTTCGACAGCATCCATGTACGAAAATAGTGTACAGAGTACCCAGTAAAAAAAGCGATAAATTCAGAAAGACGTGAGACAACCGTTGAAAACTGGTGACAATTTATGCGACTAAAGAATTCAGGAAGAATTTCTGCACATTTCGTCAATCCCCACGTCGGATGTTCTTCGAAAAGTACGATGATAACTTGACGCTCAAAATCGGTGAACTGTTTAGCCATGCGTGAAGAGCAGAACGAAAGATGAAAGTTGTCTGCAAATAACCCCTAAATGGCGAGTCACAAGATCGAGCAGCAATTAATCAATCATAAAAGAACCAATCAGAGTTAAGGAATTAAGCGGGAGTTGAATGATTATTCAAGGTCGTGAATATTGAAGAAATTTATTCACGGTTATTCAAGGTCAATTATTCCTGAAAGATAAAACAGTGATAAATTTGCCACTTTTTTTTTTACTGGGCACCCTGTAGTAGAAAACCTACTTATAAATGTACAAATTAATAGAGAAGAAAAGGAAATGCTTATATTTCAGGAAGACATTGCCAATGGAAGCGCAGAAGTAGAAAAATGTCCAACACCCTTGATTAATTTGATTAAATGGATGGGAAATTAAAATCTATAAAGATAAAGAGAAGTTGTAAAGAACAAGTATTACGGAAAGCACCTAAAGAAGGAAAATGTGGAGAACCATGAACGTTCAAGAACTGAAGAGACATGGTAGATTCTCTATCAGTATAATCCATTGTCTAGATTGCTCCTTCTTACCTCGAAAGAGAGAGAGAGAGAGAGAGAGAGAGAGAGAGAGAGAGAGAGAGAGAGAGGGAGAAAGAGAAAGAGAGTGGATGAAAAAATTGGATTATTTTGATCAACGCGTTAGTTTCCAAAACAGTGGATCATGGCGGATCTTCTAGAACACTTTGTATCGTGTTCTAACCTCATCAGATCGAGAATTTCATATATGGATGTCTGGCATGGTGCCGAACCGGTTCAGAAATATCTAAACTGTCAGCGGTATGCAAACCTTATACAAGCCTTAGCGAAGATCCAATCTTCTTTGAACCCCGCGGACTGACGCTACGAATCACTTTACAAAATAACACGTGATGATTTTCAACAGCAGCAACAACTAAAATGGATAGCACATTTAAATCCAAGAGAAAATAATTATATAATCAAAATGTTGACGTTCCACACTACTTCAAACAAAAGGTTAGGAAAGAAACCTTCCCATCAATATTGGATAGAGTAATAACAGGTAGATAGTTGATTAATCAATTTGTTTTAATTTGATAAATTTCAACCGACGCTAGAACCGGCTGTTCAGTCAATGAATACCGAATGTTTTCTTATATATCTGGAAACGGCTAAATATTATCATTGCCATTTAGTCAATTAGTTAAGGGCCATACGCGACACACGCTTGGGTGATCATGTCTCTTTCGATTGATGACTGACTAAGCAGAAGATTTTCCAGCAATTGGTTGACGTTTCTTTCTGTGGTATACTGGTTGCCAACCAAGGCTATAGGAACCAGTATGTTCTACTATTCACCCCTTACCTGGGGGAGAGAAGAGCTGGATTCATCCGATTACCAGGGAACAAATGTGAAGATACAAGATGCAGCTGCCCATATCCGAATAGCCCAGATAAGCCAGCTGCATCTCCCATAGAACCCTGCCCCAAGATGTTTAGATGCAGACTCGGGTAGAAATTGCATCAATATCTACCCTCTTGACTCAACCTGATCTTTGCCTACCTTTTGACTGAAGTGTAAACTGGACACAAATCTTGATTGTGGTTCAAGTGAAAAGAGTACCTATAGTTACCTTTCAAGTAAGTCCTTAGGATTCTTGCATTATAAAACATTAAATAATCTAGCAAGTGTTGCTAAGTCGTTAACGTTATTTCCGTGGCAAATTTAAAGGCTAGCTACATCAGAGTCCATTTTGTACATTTACAAATCTACCATTTGTCCGTGCATTGAATAATGTTGCCATATCTGGTCTGGTGCTCCTGCTATTCATTTCATGGTTCTACACACAAATCCAAAGAAGGATTTGCAATGTAATATATCCTGACATGGCATCTCGACTCCAGTCACTTTCTCACAGACGTGATGTGGCTTCCCTTTGTCTTTTCTACAAATATTTCATGGTAACTGCTGTGATGAGCTTTTTTCCCCCTCGTGCCCCAACTACATGAATTTAAGCGTGCTACTAGATTGGCATCTAGGTCCCACTAATCTACTGTTGAAACAGTTAAATGTAACGGCCACTTCTACTCCAACAGTTTCTTTTCTCGCACTTGCCGCCGGTGGAAATCACTTCCGTTTAATTGCTTCCCTGATAACTACAATCTTCAAAAATTTAAATACAAAGTCAATCGTCATCCTCTGTCTTCTCGAATCCCATTCATCTTTTATCCTTTCCTCAACCTCCCCTATACCAAGTCTTTTCTCTCACTTTCACTCTCTGTAACCCCCTGCGAACTAATAACATTCTTGCGAAGTTTGGGATGAAATGATTAAAAAATACGTTCACAGCTAGGACCAGCCATGACTCGTACACAGCATCAACTCATCCTCATTCCCTTCGATTCTCTTTGGTAAGAAGTAATTTGCACTCAAACAATTTCTCCAGAAGTATCACTTTGTGGATTAGACTCCCCAAATGATAATTCCCCGATCATGAGTATCTTAACCTCTTCAGTTTCAGGCTCAACCGTTATCTATCCTACATATCCTCATAATATGAACATCTTACCTCCTCTCTTCATGCCCTTACAACAACCTCCTTTAGTCGCTTTCTAACTTGAGTGGCTCTTGGGGGAAAATATTATAAAATAGTTTTAGTTTAATCAACTTAACCTAACATGATTTAGTTTCAATTCAAAGGAGAAAATTGTGTGCAGAAAGAAAAGGAACAAAAGATGGAAGAAATTAATGTGGGATGAAGACGAAGTAAAGATATGAATAAAAATATTAACGGGAATGAAGAGAAAGAGAAGGAATAGAAAGAGCACAAGATAAAAGGGAATATACAACAAGAAGTAGAGAGAAAAGAAAAAGAAAGAAATGGAGGAAGAAACGAAAGTGTAAAATAGAAAGGATGAAGAAAGACGGGGAAAAGCATAAAAAGGAAGAAGAAGCAAAGGAAAGAAGAAGAAGAAGAAGAAGAAGAAGAAGAAGAGGAAGAAGAAGAAGAAGAAGAGGAAAAAGGAAATGGAAGAATACATAAACGAAGAAAATGGAGGAAAAAGAGGAGAAAAGAAAAACGGCCGAAGAAGTAAAAAGCAAAAAAAAAAAAAGAAAAGAACATAGAAAAGGAGGAAGAAGATAGATGAAAAGCGGATGACGAAGAGGGGGAAAAAGGAAAAGAAAAATAAAGATAAATAAGAGAGAAAAAGAGGAAGCGGTTAAAAGAGGAAGAAAAGAAAAATGCGATGAAAAAATAAGAAGAAAAAGAAGAATGAGAAGAAGAAAAAGAAGAATGGGCAGGAGTAAAATGAGCAGATGAATAAAAATAATAATAAAAAGCAAAGTATGAGTTGAAGAAAAAAGAAGAATGACATTAAAAAAATAAAAAGAATGAGAAGAAGAATAGCAAGAAGAAGAAGCAGAAGAAAAAAAAGAAGAACGGGTAGAAGTAAAATGAAGCAATGAAGAAAATTATAAGAAGAAGAAAAGAATGAGTAGAGGAAAAAAGAAGAATAAAATTATAATGAATAAGAAGAAGAAGGACGAGCAGGAGAAGAAAAAGAAGAGGAAAGAAGAAAAGAATGAGAAGGAGGAGGAGAAAAAGAATAAGAAGACGAAGAAGAAGAAGAAGAAGAAGAAGAAGAAGAAGAAGAAGAAGAAGAAGAAGAAGAAGAAAAGGAAGGCGGAGTAGAGGAACGAGGGAAAGCATGAGGAGAAGAACGCTGCATCGTACCTGTAATATACAGCTGCATCGCTGCACACATGCACAGCTGCATATACAAGTGCACTTGTTTGCGAGTTCGCGCGTATGCGAGCAGAGAGAAAATCATGCTCATTTTCTTAAGTGGGTAAGAAAAGAAGACAACAACAAAGAAAGCGGCACGTGCTCTTCTGACAGGATTGGCGAATACAAAGCCCGAATTCTCTGCTGTACTCGGTGAACCTAACCAAACAACACACAAAGCACATTCACCTACATTCAACACGCATGTAGGGTAAGGAGATTGGCTCTTTAACTTATATCAATAAAAACATGGCTGACACAAATTCAGATATGCGGACGAGCGTTCAAACCTCAGCCATGTCTGGCAATATGATTCTGTTATTAATGTGCGAGACACTTGAAGAATAAATATTTACTTATCGAAAAGCATGTGACCTATGAGACATAAACTTATATTTCTAGTACTAGGACTGTTCCAGAATAGTTGTTACATTTGCAAACGCATTTCATACATTTAATGTAATAAATATTTTGGGACAGCGGTAGTTCTATTTTATTAATGCTACCTCCGTCCCAGAATAGTTGCATACATTTACATATACATTCCATACATTTAATGTAATATTTTGGGACAGAGGTAGTTCTATTTTATTAATGCTACTTCCGTTCCAGAATAGTTGCATACATTTTCATATACATTCCATACATTTAGTTTAATATTTTGGGACCGAGGAAGTTCTATTTTATTAATGCTACTTCCGTCCCAGAATAGTTGCATACATTTACATATACATTCCATACATTTAATGTAATATTTTGGGACAGAGGTAGTCCTATTTTATTAATGCTACTTCCGTTCCAGAATAGTTGCATACATTTTCATATACATTCCATACATTTAATTTAATATTTTGGGACCGAGGTAGTTCTATTTTATTAATGCTACTTCCGTCCCAGAATATTTGCATATATTTACCTATACATTCCATACATTTAATTTAATATTTCGGGACAGAGGTATTTCTATTTCATTAATGTTACTTCTGTCCCAGAATAGTTGCATACATTTACATATACATTCCTTAAATTTAATTTAATATTTTGGGACCGATGTAGTTCTATTTTATTAATGGTACTTCCAGCCCAGAATATTTGCATACATTTACGTATACATTTAATTTAATATTTTGGGACCGAGGTAGTTCTATTTTATTAATGCTACTTCCGTCCCAGAATATTTGCATACATTTACGTATACATTTAATTTAATATTTTGGGACCGAGGTAGTTCTATTTTATTAATGCTACTTCCGTCCCAGAATATTTGCATACATTTACGTATACATTTAATTTAATATTTTGGGACCGAGGTAGTTCTATTTTATTAATGCTACTTCCGTCCCAGAATATTTGCATACATTTACGTATACATTTAATTTAATATTTTGGGACCGAGGTAGTTCTATTTTATTAATGCTACTTCCGTCCCAGAATATTTGCATACATTTACGTATACATTTAATTTAATATTTTGGGACCGAGGTAGTTCTATTTTATTAATGCTACTTCCGTCCCAGAATATTTGCATACATTTACGTATACATTTAATTTAATATTTTGGGACCGAGGTAGTTCTATTTCATTAATGCTACTTCCGTCCCAGAATATTTGCATGCATTTACGTATACATTCCATACATTTAATTTAATATTTTTGGACAGAGTATTTTAATTTCATTAATGCTACCTCCGTCCCAGAATAGTTGCGTGCATTTACATATAAATTCCATACATTTAATTTAATATTTTGGGACAGATGGAGTTCTATTTCATTAATGTTACTTCCGTCCCAGAATAGTTGCATACATTTACATATACATTCCTTAAATTTAATGTAATATTTTGGGACAGACGTAGTTCTTTTTCATTAATGCTACTTCTGTCCCAGAATAGTTGTATACATTTGCATGTATATTTCATGTATTTATTATGACATATTTTATGGGACAGAGGTAGTCCTATGTCATTAATACTAATTCAGAATTGTTGATATATTTGCATGTACATTTCATACATTTAATGTAACAACTATTTTGGGACAGTTGCAAAATGCTAAAGGAAAACAAACGTGTATTCTAGTGATTTATATTATTTGGTACAAGGCAAAACATTTATCTTGAATCTGCGAGATCAACTTTTAAACTGTTAAAGTAGGGGCTCCTTTTAACTCGCTTCAGGCCCCAGATGTGCGATATTCAGTGTGAAACAATTTCAGTACTAGCATTAGTAAAAGTCTTCAGTGCAATATAGTATCATTAAAAGCCTTCATCGTGAAACAGTATCAGTTCCAGTATTAGTATGTTTTCTATGTGAAACAGTATCAGTACCAGTATTAGTATGTCTTCAATGTGAAACACACTACCAGTATTAGTAAAAGTCTTAAGCGTGAAACACTATCAGTACCAGTATCAGTAAAAGTCTTCAGCCTGAAACAGTATCAGTACCAGTATTAGTATGCATTCAATGTGAAACAATATCAGTACCAGTATTAGTAAAATTTTAAGCGTGAAACAGTACCAATGCGAGTATTAGTAAAAGTATTCAGCGTGAAACATTATCAGTACCAGTATTAGCAAAAGTCTTCCGCGTGAAACAGTATCGTTACCAGTATTAGTAAAATTCCTCAGCTTCAAACTGTATCAGTACCAGTATTATTAAAATACTGCAGCATAAATAGTATCAGAATAGTATAAGTAATAGTCTTCTCATTTAAATAGTGTCAGTACCAATCTCAATCAAAGTCTACAGCGTGAAACAGTATCGTTGCCAGTATTAGTAAAAGTCTCAGCATGAAGAAGTATTGTTGTCAGTATTAGTAAAAGTTTTCAGCGTGAAACAGTATTAGTACCATTATTAGTAAAAGTCTTCAGCGTGAAGCAGTATCAGTATTAGTAAAAGTCTTTTTTCTCGTACGCTAACCGTTATGACAGGGCACTTATACGTTTTAAAATTAAGGTTAAGACCAAATCTTAGAAAATATGCGAAGAAGATTGTATTGCGCCAGAATTCCAAGTGGTGATGTAATGACTAAATATAAAATCCCTATTTGAAATCTTGGATTTTATCTGGACTTAAGCAGTAATACAAAACAAATACAAGTAAAAAAAAAACAAACTTACCAACAGTTTCTCTATAAATCAATTTTCTTTTGACTGTTGCCTTTTTTTTAAAAAACAAAAAACGAAACAAAAACATTATACAATATTTTTTTTTAACTTCATCCGATGAAAACTTTCGTTTGTTGGTGTAAAATATATTCACAACAATTTTTGCTGCAAAGTGAATTTATTTCTCAGTGTGTCTTTCACAAGTAAAAACATATTTTGGAGAATAAGTTTCCAAAATTCTTTCAGCAGACTCTCTTGTAGTGGATTCATTAAGTTTTCAAATAAATTTATCTGCATAGTAATGTATAGTAAAACAAGCACAAACGAACGCTGCCATTTGTCTAAATGGAACCGTAAGACATCCTCAAGATAATAAGTCAAAGTACTGCTTCTCTGTAGCATCATCACTATCATTGCCTACCGTGACCAAGGAACACATTTCACATTGAGAACGATTAATTATTTTTTTAAAATTTTCTCTAATAAAGAAAAAGATGGTAATAGAAATGTTTCCAGAAGTAATTTGTAGACTTGTTGGGAGGTATAGCACAGTAGTAAGGCATAACGTATTAGTTCTGCGTCCCCTTGGTTGGTAATGTTGTCATTTTTTAAATTCTTTTAGAATTGAGTATGATTGTTCTTCCACCATGTTTTGTATGGAGTTTGGAAAATTTTCTAACATGCTAAATCTTGTAAGTTTAGCATTATGTTCATGTGTAAACCACTGTGGTAACGGTATAGGGGTCCCATCTCATTGGTGCTGGACGTGAAGGCTTTAGTCAATGCGAATACATTCTTTTATAGATAGAAAATATGTTTCTGAGTCAAGAATATTCTATAAATTAGAATAAAATCTTCTTTTATTTTAAAATTCAAAACCGTTAGGATAACACTTTGCTTCTTCCAATTGAACAAAAATCTTTATTGTATCAGCTGAAACAAAACCATATAATTCATCAGTTTGGACCAATCGTTGTTTTGAAGGCTTTCTGAATTCCCTTGTATTCGGGAAAAGAGACGATTTTCTTATTTTCTGTACATATTGCAGGAATTGACTGTAAATCCCAATTTCGTTTTCCTTCCAAAATAAATTTCTCTTCAAAATGTTTCATACATAGAACTGAATTTTTTGTATGATACGAATCAATACGATAAATAAAATTATCCATTTTTCTACAAGGTCGGATTTTCCAAGAGGAAAAAAAATGTCGATACTTTTTCACTGTTAGCAACATATCTAGTAGAACAGCCAAATACAACACATTTGTTAACCATTTTTGTTAAACAAATTATCACAAGAAACTTTATAATTTATGAGTTCGAAAATTTACCTAATAGCGTTCATTTACAAAATGGGCCGTTTACGCAATGGAAAATCCTGAAAGTGAGGTAACTCACAGCCGTTTATAATTCATGGATTAGTAAAAATAAAAAGGTGTAAATATGCATTTTAGTGTTGAAAACGTGTCTAGGGAATTGAATTAATGCCTGATAAATCCTACGTAATTTTACGTTATTAATTTATATTCTAGAATTCAATTTTTAAAGTTACCTCCCTTTTAGATTAGCAATTTTCTAAGCGGCCATTCACATTTTTTTGTTTACATTACATCGGCCTGTTAGAATTCAGCTTGTTATGTGACATGTGGGGCTGTATAATACTAGTTGGCCATGCTGCATCCCACATCTTATACCACTTTTACCAAATTAATGTTGCCTTCAAATGACTTTTGTTTAAAGACGGTTTCTTCGTTGAGATGACATCTTCAGTTCATGTTCTTGAAGTACCAAAAAAGTATAAATCGCACTAATCACTCACATATCTACCAATCTTCTTTCACTGGGCTTTTTACTATCCTGAACAGTCTCCGTATTATCCTATGCTACAGATTTCGAATGTAACTATAGTTTGGTCGATGCAAAACATCTCCAGTACTTTGAGACATCAAGAGAATTTCTGAAATGACGCTTCTTCACATTCCAAATTTCTTAACGATTCTTCTTCTTCTTCTTCTTCTTCTTCTTCTTCTTCTTCTTCTTCTTCTTCTTCTTCTTCTTTATGTGCCGTGTCCCTTCAGGACGTAAACGATCATGGATTTCCACAACTTCCTCTCCCTTGTAGCTCTTGATAACCTTTGTCTTTCTGTTATTTCTCCTAAGCCCTGTTCCGCCATTCATTTACCAAAGCTCATTAACTATGATATGCGTTGTCTTCTTCTGCCCCTCTTGGCCTCTAATTGTCCCGTGAGTATCAGATTTTCCAAGTCCCCCTTCCTCTTTATATGCGCTAGAAACCTTAAATGTCTCTTCCTGATGTTAAGTATTAGTTTCCATTTTGCTTCCATTTTCTCCAAAACTTCGTCGTTACTCACAAGTTCGGTCCACGGTATCCTCAATATCCTTCTGTAGGACTACATTTCTGCTACTTCAAGTCTCCTCTTCATTGTTTACTGGGTCATAATCTAAGACATCTTCACTATCTTCATACAGGTTTCTTTGGAAATTTTCGCCATGATTACAAGTAATGAAACAATGTAGGAATTCGATGTCGGAATTTACTCTACATCGTGGAAAAATTGTTCCTGTTGCGGAAAAAGTATTCGCCTTTTTGCAGTGGCAAACAAAAGAGAAAACAGGAAAAGGTCTGATGGCCGAAAAGATTTGCACGGTTATTTTTGGGTGTTGTCTCGCATCTTCCCTACTCATTTTGCTAAAAGTCTGATAATTAGGTGTGAAAATGACCCCAATAGATTTAATCTGTAGACAACACAATAAAAACATTCACGTATAAGATGGCAATTATTAGAAGCTACTTTAAATGTCGCAATCCGTGCGGAATTTTAAAAACTACTTCCTACGGAGAGCTAATTGGGCTTCCGGCTCAAAACTAAATGGACGTCTGGCCCAGCTTAGGAAACAACAATGCTAAGTTTGAAGAAATAACTTTGAATTCCTTAATTCACGCCATGTAACTTCAAAACCTCACTTTAACTCTGATTCGGGCTATAAGTCGAATTCTGGTCAACAGATCGATTTGAGCCGAAATTCTAATTCAGGCTGAAAATTGAGTTCTTCAAATCAAAAACTCCGTGGAACTTCAATTGAGTTGAGTTCTTCAAATCATAAATTCCGTGGAACTTCAAAACATCACGTTACGAAACCTCTCACTTTAATTCTGATTCCTTGGCATTTTGAAGAAATAAAATTCACAAAGATGTTTTCAAATTTAAAACTATTTTTATTTCTCAAAGTTTTTGCGTTACTTTAAACACAATATAAATTAAAAACTTTTAAAATCAATAATTTTTTCAGTTATTATAAAATCTGAATTTTTAACTGTTCCATACTCATCCGAGTTTCAGACATACGGACAGACAAAATTTGCCGTTTATTTATTTAGATCAGTGTTTTCCAAAGTGGGCGATAGCGCCCCCTTGCGGGCTCTGTTATGTTGAAAGAGGGCACTTGGAGTTTTTTTTATTTCATTTGGGGGCGGTGAACATACTCAGGGGGCAGTGGACATGTATCCATTTTTTTCAAATTTTCAAAAATTATTCAATATTGGCTACAAAAGGAAATTTCTGAAAGTGCTGTGGAAAGCTATCAAACTTTTCTTCATTGCTTTTTCAACTTCCTATATGGCTGCATTTGGTTTCTACGCAGTTAAAGAGTTTCTTACTAAACAAAGAAACCGCCTGTAAATTACAAAACAAGGCGAATTACGATTACTTCCAAGAAGCATGGAACCTAGAGTAAGAGCCTTAGTCAGTAAGCACCAAAGTCATCCATCGCATTGAAAACATTGAGATAAGCTATCAAATGAACCTAGAGTAAGAGGCTTAGCCAGTAATCACCAAAGTCAATCGTCGCATTGAAAATATTGAGATAAGCTATCAAATGAACCTAGAGTAAGAGCCTTAGCCAGTAAGCACCAAAGTCAATCATCGCATTGAAAACATTGAGATAAACTATCAAGTCAAAATTTTTTTTAGGATTTTAATCATGAGCATTTATAATACAAATGAAAACAATATTAAAGTTATTTTTGCACTAATACTTAAGTGTTATCTTGCTATGAAAGATGAATTCAGTATAATATTCGAAATTTAATTTGACAAAAGGTTTATGCCCAAAGGGGGCGCTGTTTGAGAAAAGGTTGGAAAACGCTGATTTAGATTCACAATATTTAAAAAAAATGACCAAAGACTGCAGCACCTTACTGGATATGAATTTGGGCAACTGTCGAAATTCGAATCATTACCGGAAATGAATTCAGTTATTCCCCTACTTAAAAGCTGCTACCGAATTCAAGAGTAGTTTGAAAGGTCTGTAGACAGTTATAAAGTCTATGCCTAGTTGAAACAATATCAAAATTTGACAATCTATCAATGAAAGATCACAAAATGAATTGATGCGGCTATGTTGCTTGGCTTGATTCAATAGTATATAGTAGAGTCATATACGTGGATTAAACGAAGAAACGAACAATCTTCAACACGGTTCTACAAATTTAAATACCATATTTGACAGCATATAAGACGCACTTTTTTTTTAACTAAAAATATCTTTTAAAATTTCCCTGCGTCTTATATTCCCTATGTAGGTTTAAAATTCGCGATAGTCAGCCGAAATTAGCTACCTGGAAACTCCTATTAGCCTAAACTTTAGAGAAACTTTCATATACATATTGTCATTATTTAAAAAGGCTATTATGCAGATTAAAAGTGTTATCATTGATAATATTCATTTTATTAAATTAATCACGTTTAATATTAGTACTTTGTTTCACTAAAATTATATGCAATAAATTGAAATTAAATATTTGTAAAATATATTTGTTTCATTAATATTTTTCTTGCGATAACTTGCATTGGTATAAATACAATCATAATTTTTATATCCTAATTATTGCATTATGACGTTTACAAGACGCAGGTTGTACAGATTATAGGAAAATTTTGACTGAATTTTAATGGTAACTGTACTGTTTTGCTCAATTGTAATAATTGCTTGATTTTTATTTTGTTTTCTTACCTTTGGATATAATAAAGTTTTTATAGGTTCGTTCTTTTTTCTGTTATTTTTCGTTTAACTGTAATCATAATTTGTTTACCCAAGATAATACCTCATAAATATAGCCTAGGCTGTACCATTTACTAATGATTTTACTAATTATTAAATTTTTCTTGATTTGCCTTGCTGAAGTTGGGGTGCATCTTATACAACCGTGCGTCTTATATGCCGTCAAATACGGTGTTTTTTTATTATTGGGTATTAGATTTCTTTCAAATTGAAAGAAATGAATTACAAAGATTCTTTGCGAAACAACTTCACACAAAATATTTTTGTGCATTTTCTTTACAGAAACTGCTCTCATTTACTCACCAAAGCGAACCCTCCCTGCCTCCCATCAGGATAGCTGATGCCCAACTCCACGAGAGCGCCTCTCTGCGCCTTACGCTGACCTTGATACCTGTCCTTCTCTTTATCCTCTTCCCAAACATTCCTCTTTACTTTTACTCTCACTTTCTGTAACCTCTTGCGTGAATATTGTCGATTGATATTACATTTGAAGATTATAGTTATCAGAGAAGCAAGTAAGAGGAAGGGAGTTCCACTGTCGGGAAGTGAGAGAGAAGAAGCTGTTGGAGTAAAAAAGGCGGTTACATTTACCAGTTTAGACATTGAAATGGTGAGACCGAGATGCCAACCAAGTAAGACGCTTAAATTCATGCAGTTTGGGCACCAGAGAAAGTAGCTCGCCAGAGCAGTTGCCATGAAAATATTTGCAGAAAAGACAGAGGAAGCCAGATCACGTCTGTGCGAAAGTGACTGTAGACGAGATGCCAGATCAGGACCAATCACATTGCATAACCGTCTCTAGATTTTGTCGAGGACCTCGAGATGAACTTCGGGGGCACCAGTTCATATATGGCAACAGTATCCAATGCAAAGACGATTGGTAGATTTGTAGATTTGAAGGATGGACGCAGGCTAGAAAAAGGCGCGACGCAGAGTACCAACTTTCCTTGCGGTAGATGTAGCAATTGATTCAATGTAGTTGTTCCACCTCACATCAGTGGAAAACGTTAGACCAAGAAAGCACAGAGAGATGTGCTCGTGGGGTTGAGCATCAGCCATGAGGTGGGAGGATTCTCTATGGTGGGTAAATGAGTTTTGGAGGCATTAAAGTTTACAAGTCATTTCCTGTCCGAGTCAACCACTGCTCGGATGTCCTTTTCGAAACCAACGACCAGGTTAACTTTATCAGCGATGCCTGATTTACTATTGAGACAGGAGTAAATGTTAGTGTTAGATCCCTACTTGAGAACTGATGACATCAAGACGATCGTTGATGAAGAGCAGAAACAGTGTAGGACCCAGGATAGAACCTTGCGAACACCAGAGTTCGTATGAAAGGAACTGGAGGAGAACCCGTTTAGGATGACTTCATTTCACGGTTTGACAGGAATAATTGGATTAAATCAAATAATCGTCCTGTAATACCGTATCCCTGAATCTTACTAAGAAGACCGTCATGCGAAGTGCTTTAGAGATATTAAGAGCCACAGGTTGAGCTTCGCCGTTATTATCAAGAGCTTGGTATACAAATTCTGTTATGGCCGTAAGCGGTAGAACGAGCAAAGCGGAAACCATATTGTCAGAGAGTAGATCATTAGATGTAAGGTGGTTAACCACTTCGGCGTTGATTAAAGCTTCGAAGTCTTTGCCGAAGAGTGGTAGGAGACTGACAGAATGGTAGTTAGATGGTTCAGACGGGTCTCCACATGAGGACTTCCAACAGGCTGGAAAGCAAGAGTCAGTGAGGCAATAGTTATATTATGGCGAGAAATGGAGCCAGCTCAAGATCACATTTCTTGAGGAGTACGGCAGTTATCCCGTCACCACCACTTAATTTATGAGAGTCTAAATTATAGATGCCCAATACCATCGACGGGTTTATGCTCATCTCACCCAATAGAGCCACAGTTCTAGGGGGAAAATCAGTTGTGGGTACTCCGGATCAGTCGAGTGTTGGATGAGAATTTCGAGCAAAGCATTCAGCCTTATCTGCTACAAAATTCGAAACCTTATTTCAAATATCGACTGGGGATAGTGCAGTCAGTTATGGTACTTAATTTTCCTCAACAGAAAAAAAAATCCAAGGTGCACAGGTAATTATTTGATTAGGTCACACGTGTTAAAATTTATTTTGGTAGATAGCGTGGCGTCGAATTTTAAACGAGCTTGACATGAACTTTGCTATTTTAAACTTTGACCTTTACATTGTTCTGAGAAATAGAAGTTGGTACCGGAGGTTAACCATTCAGTGGTGTGTTCCGGAAGTACTTTGGGCAGGGATCAAAGTGTAATATCTCTTTCACGTTAACTATTTACATTATTCGGACTATTTACATTATTCGGACTATTTACATTATTCGGACTAACGCTTTAGGACTAAAGGCGTTAGTTAGATCCAGTGACAGGAGCCAAAAAGTGTGAGTTCAATATCTGGTTAAGGCAGTGGAGAACTTTGAAAGGGGAATTAACAGGAGATAACTGACATCCATTAGACATGACACGTGGAACTAGAACAGTCTACCGTAGTGAGCGAAATAAAGGGATAAATATTTTATCCTGGGATAACAACTCTGTAACAGCACCTTCTCATCTCTCTAAAGAGTGAATGGCTTGGCTGATACCAACGCAGGCGTGATAGTGGTCGCGAGGATTGGGTAGATTTTGTCCTTGGCCTCTACAGATGTTACCATATATTAAATTGATGTTGCACCAAATTATACGAACATGTGGAGGTAGGTAAATTCCTTTTCGCTTGAGTGATTTCGAACATTTACAATTGACTGATCGTGTTTGTGTGTCTGTCAATTTGATCAGCATCACGTCAGACATTGGCATAGCTGTACCTAACGGTGCTTCAGATCGATATTGGAAAAGTGCACGTTAGATACATAATACATGATTCAATAGGTAAACATAATTAGACCTGGATGACCTTTTGCGCGTGCGCATGTCTGACGAATTGGTGTCAGGGTGTGGTGTACAATCTTACGTCGGCGTATATATCCATACGGTTTTTAAACTTTAAGATATTTATTTCTTGCTAAGTTATATTCGACTAACAGTTTTTTATGATGGGGTTGCGTTTGGCCCCTAGAGACAACCACAAAGGCGTTCTTGATAGTTAACAAAAATATAAAAGATATAATTTTGATATTAATTATTTTCTTTGAATTTATATTTTCAAGAATAACCCCTTTTTCTCCCACACTCCGTATTTAAATGAAAATACATGCTTTGCAGCACTCTCTCTCTCTCGCACACACACACACACACACACACACACACACACACACATACACACATATATATATATATATATATATATATATGTGTGTGTGTGTATGTGTGTATGCGTTATGAGAAACTATGAATCGATATTATGCATACACACATATACAGAGCGCGATATATAAATTCTCGCCTAAATTACGCAAAAATGAAAATAACACTGACATCGCATTTTAACAGATATACTATCAAAATTACACGAAATGATCTTGAAATATTAGAGAGTCAATTTATTCAATAAAATCGCCATTGGCTTCAATCACGGCCTTCAGACGATTTCAGAATCTGCTTCAGCTTTTCTCGATGGTCTCCTTGTTTAAGTTGGTGAATGCTGCCAGAATCCTTGCCTTCAGTTCATCTTTGATGTTACAAGGAGTTTTTTTTGTCTCTCGCTCAACTTCGCCCCACACATAATAATCAAGGGGGTTACTGTCTGGGAAGACTGGTGGCTAAATTAAGGGGTGATATCGTCGTAGAAATTGTCTGACAGGCATGACTTGTTTCTGCTGCTTGTGTGGCATGATGCAGAGTCTTGTTGCCAGACATAGGGTCTTCCAGTAGCCACCCTCTTGACCCATGGCAGCACTATCTCCTCAAATCACTTGATGTAGGCCGCCGTCTGGCGCCTCGTCGGAAGACGAATGGGGGCATAACATCACCATCACTAGTGATAATTTCAGACACCTTCGTAATCACCATTAGACTCATCCAACTCTTTCCGAATCATCTACACTGTCCTCAGATTGGCACCCAAAAATTCTAAAATGTCCGTGTTAGAGGTTCTGGAGCGATTGCGAAGCAGTACAGCATGTCGTTTTAGAATTTCTGGCAGAATGAATTGCGCCATGGTGCTCTTTTTCTCACAGGTGGTGCCCAACTGACCCTACTATAATGTTCAGTGAACAAAATAAAAAACAAACAACGCACATGCGCGTAATTAAAAATGTAAGATGGCAAGAATTTTCACATCGCACCCAATATATATATATATATATATATATATATATATATATATATATATATATATGTATGTATAAAGAAATATAGCTTTAAGGTGTGGTATATTTATGGGATAAAGTGCTCAATATCAGAGATAGAACGTATGTAAATATGTATATAAAAGTGAACATTGAAGTCAACACTCAGAGGTGACAGGTTGTTTCATGCTAGACGCAATCGTCAGGCCGCCTTACGATTGCGTCCGGCTCGAAACAGCCTGTCGCCTTTGAGTTTTGACTTCAATGTTCAGTTTTATATTATATATATATATAAATATAAATATTATATATATATATATATATATATATATATATATATATATATATATATATATATATATATATATATATATATAGTGATTTTCTTTCGTGGTTCAGTGATAATGCTAAAAAGCTTATTCAACAATATAAAAGGAATGTACTTAAAATAAATAGACAAAACTTATTTATATTATTTAATGAAACATGCATTAATGAAAAAATGCTGTCTAAATACGCAATATATATATATATATATATATATATATATATAAATATATATAGAGAGAGAGAGAGAGAGAAAGAGAGAGAAGATAAAGTATATATGTATGTAAAAATTAGAAATTTGTAATATATAAACTTAGCTTTTTCGTTTCTATCTATATGTCTCTCTCTCTCTCTCTCTCTCTCTCTATATATATATATATATATATATATATACTTTGCTGGACAAGGAAAAACATTTTTTTGTGTTTCTAATATCCTTAAAGTTTTTCTTTTATGAGGTCTAAGAGAGTGTAAAGACCGTCCGTATTGAATTATTGCCCCTAATGCTTTGGGAAATTTCATTAGTCATTTTCAAGGGTTTCATTGTTTTTCTGTGTTCATGTTCTAAGCTGTGTTATATAGAAATATTAGCCATTTTAAGCCGTATTCAATGGGAGTAGTTATAATTTTGGAGTGCCTTTCGTACAGCTCTAACACGTTTCGGCTTGTTTCAAAGCAAATGATATTAAGGATTGGATTAAACTGCTTTATAAAAAGTGCTTTCATTATCTTGAAACGTCTTTTACAATTAGGTGCATGTTTGTATGAAGAGCAACAAATGTTTTTGGCTTAAGATTCGGGGAAAATATCAGCATAGATTGTCTATACATTTCTATGCATTATGTTTTCTTTCGTATTTTTTGAGTCTCACGTTGTCACATGTTGTTGAATGTCACACATTATCGGCTTTTGTTGACCATGTTCACCATAGTCTCTGAATATAGAATATAGCGCAGTACGTAATATGTTCAATGAAACAACGTTAAAGATTAACACTCACGAGTCAGACACTCGACTGAATCTGACTATATCGCCAATACCACCAGCAGCTGTTCCGTAATTCTTCAGTCTTCGATATCAAAGGCTGGCCGTGCATATTCGGGAAAACATGGCCGCCTTTATACACGTTGCATTGAATATTTTGAGCCTTCTGATTGGTTATCTCTTCTATTGGTGAACTATAAAATGAGTCAGCTCATTTTGTCTGGCTCACTAGTATACCAGGGTACCCAAGAACTCCAACAGCTTTGATGTCGGCTTTTTCAAATGTTTTTCACGCGTCGGTTTTTGTGTTATTTTTATAGTATTACTTATAAAATATATATTAATATGTTTGTCCTTAATTATATAAATTATATAAAAGGACGACACGATACCTCAAACTGTTGCGGGAAGACGCGATATTTGAAAAATCAAAAAAAGCAATGAAAAACCGTCATGTCACCTACCGACATGAAAATTCATAAATCAAAAACGAAAAAAAAAAGAAAGAAAGAAAGAAGCAATATATGCACATAGAACTAACCTAACCAACACATAAATAATAACCCTTTGGAAATGGCTCATAGCTCGTCCGATTACTGAAGTTAAGCAACGTTCAGCCTGGTCAGTACTCAGATGGGAGACCAGTCAGAAATACCAGGTCCTGTAAGCTACGCGACAGGCTGGCGATGGATAAAATCTCACTACTTATATTTATTAAGAGAAGAGCTTAATACGCGGAGTTGCTACTGGATTGATAGGCCATAAGACCTACCTTGAGCTGGGGTGAGTCGTGAGATAATGACTTATGAGCCGAAAACGCTTAGAAGACTTTGGACAATTTATATTTTAATTCTCAGTATGAAATTCAAAAAGAAAAAAATACTTAAGTAAGAAATTTTTGTTGGTCTTCAACCAAACCTGTACAAATTATACTTTTCTATTAACATATACAGAATTATATATTCAGACGATTTCGAGCTAAAACCGATGGTGGGTGAGTAATCTATATATATTTAAAAGAAACACTTGTAAGCAATATTCGGTCTTGCTTGATCGGCGACGCAGTTCGTAGCCGACTGAGTCGAAATCACGTCTGATCTAACGAGGGTTTCTCCTTCAAACGGGGATTCAAGTTTATATCCTGTCGAATGGCGCATCTTTTTCTTTAACAAGATTTCTCGAATATTCAGGCTGATAAATAATAATAATACAGTTTAATAAATAAATGGAATGTCGACTCAAATACGTGGATCCACTAAAAACGTTTAAAAAGATAAAATCTGTCGGCTTAATAAATTTACAAAAACTCATTTCTTTAGAAGTTACTTGGTTTACGTCTGGATACGAAACTGAGCAGATATGAACTTTACACATTATATTTTAAAAAATAAACCCTTACTCTCTTAATATTTAAATGAAAATACGTGCTTTGCAGCACCCCTCATATATGAAATTTTTCACAAACACATGTTTCTATACTATCTCTCTCTCCCACGCACACATGCAATATATATATATATATATATATATATATATATATATATATATATATATATATATACATGGACATTGAGGCAGCACCTAGCGGCGACAGTCTCTTACGTGCTTAAACGCAATCGTCAGGCCATATATATATATATATATATATATATATATATATATATATATATAAAAGCACCTTCTCTGTCGTTTTCAATGAAATGTGCATGAAAGAACGATTGCTACCTAAATACACACACACACACATGTATATATATATATACACACAGACACACACACACACACACACACACACACACACACACACACACACACACATATATATATATATATATATATATATATATATATATATATATATATATATATATAACCAAGTATAGGATTAGTGCAAACGGAATAAATTCCAATAACCAAAAATACTATTCTCAAAAGAGTGCTCAATACAGAGTAAAGAAAATATTATTTATTCAAAAACTATAACATAAATATGTTCTAAAATCATTACAAAAATAGCCATTTTGTTTCAAAACTTCTGGTTTCTACATTCAACACCATCACTTGATAAGACATCAGAAGTGTTAAAACAAAATGGCTCTCTTTGTAGTGATGTTATAACATGTTTATGTTATAATTTTTGAATAAATAAATTTATATATATATATTTGTGTGTGTGTGTGTGTGTGTATGTATGTAATAAAAAAACTAACATTCCTCAAATATATATATATGTGTGTTGTGTGTATATATATATATATATTTTCAGTAGGGTCTTAAGCGTTGACTGTGAATGAAATATCTTGAAATATAATAGGAATAAGTATAATTTTCCTGTCCAGGACAATATATGAAAGAATAATATTTACATGAGGAAGTAGATGTTACTGAAGAATTATTCTGACGCCCAACGCAAAACAAATGCTTTAGTCGATTAGTTTGACAGGGTTACTGGGTACACAACATTGTTGTAACATCCAGTATAAAAAAAGTTGCTTGAGGGATTTATCAGAAAAAAACAAACAAACACCCGACCACATATTTGCCATAGAAAAGCATGTGGAAGTTAGGATGGACAGCGATTTAGAGAGATTGGCATTGTGCCTCGGAGATGTTCATGGAAAAGCTGAGCCAGATTGGGAATTGAATTCAAAGAGCAAGGCTGTTGAAATGTAGATTTAGGGAATGAAAACATCCTCAGTGTTGGCCGCCCCAATTAAAATTCCAGCCCTGATGGTGTATGGGAGAAGCTGTTTTAATGTTAAGCGAGTTTCTTTGCGTAATTTTGGAGAATCAAAGTTTCTGGGAAGCATGTTTAGCATCCAAACTTTTAGATTTAAGTTTGTGGGAAAAATGTTAGGCAGCTCAAGAGAGTTGAGGAACTCAATTAGGTCACCTTTTCACCGACGTAACGTAGCTTCCTTTTGCTAATTCTATAAATATTTTTCTCGTAATTGTTCTGATGGTTTTCCCTCTTTTGTTTCCTCGACTTCATGAATTTAAGCGTAATACTAGATTGGCAAATATGTCTCATAATTCCACTGGCGAAACTGTTAATTGTAGCCATATGCCAGATGCTAATAGTTTCGTTTTTCGTACTTCTCGAATGTAGAAGTTTTTTCCGGCTTCCTGTTTTTCTACGATCTTTAAAGATTTAAATGCAGTGTCAATCGTCAGTTGTTTCTTTGAATCCTGTTCTTGTTAGTTCTCCTCCCTGTTTCTTATATTCTCAGTAACCCCTTGTGGCTTTTATTGCCTTGATTGAGCCGACATGATTAAAAATGTTCTGAACTGCGTCAGCTAACTCGTACAGCTGAATCTTCTCAGGGAATTTGTTACTAGAACTTTGAAGTTACCTAGATTGTATCATTATTTGGGGCCAGAATGCTTGTGACAAAACCATTCGTAATTTCTATATTTCGGTGGCATTGTTTATTTTTAAATTTAAAAGAAGTGAAAAAATTATATTCAATCCTAAATATTTTATCATTTCTAACTAATATTTTCAGTGTTGCACAACATTTTTTAAGCGGAAAACGAAAATTGCACGTTTTTTTTTTTGAGCTCTCTAAGAAACCCTATTTGAAGCGCAAACTGTTTACTGATAACCTTCAGTGATCTTGTGCTCGATTTGAGTCTCAACTGCTCTTTAATTAGCTTCACAAATAGCCATATATCCTATTATCTTCTTCTGTTCAAATTGTCCTCAGGTTCCAATTTCTCTTGAAGGAGTTGTTCGAGTGTAATTCAGAGCAGAAACATTTGAAAATAATTCTAACTCCAATGAACTCTGGTGGCCATAGAGGTCAAATATGACTGTAGTGCCCAATATTTGTTCGTGCTTTATACCAAACTGAATATCTTAAAGTATTTTGTTGAAAATTGTTTCATTCCATTACAAATTGCATGGTCTAATTTTTGATGACCTCTGATGACCTTGTTAACCTTCAACCTGAATCGAATGTAGCCTGTGTCTCAATTCATGTAGGCCACTGAGACTTATCCTTCGAGTATGTCCATAGCACGAACAATAAAAAAGAAACAGTCACCTTTTATATATACACGACTCAGCACAAGCCATCTTCTAATATATATATATATATATATATATATATATATATATATATATATATATATATATATATATATAAAATAATAATAATAATAATAATAAAAAGTTAATGGTCAGAGTTGAATTAGACCAGGAAACAGTAGTATTAAAAAAGTGCTCAATACACATATAAAAAGATAAAAATTTAACATGTGGAGCTTTTAAGTATAAAAAATTAGGAGATCAGTCGATTCCGCTACCTTGGTCTCAAACTTTTGGTATCTTCAAGCGATTTCTTAATTACTTAATCAACAATTACCCCCAAATCGGAATTACATAGAATGTTTGATAAAAACACAGTTAAATTAAGTTGCAGCTGTACTAGTAATTTAGAAACCACAATAAAAAGACCAAACTCTAGAAATTTCAAAACTAACGTGTAGCATAACATCGTTAATAGTGAAATATGCAATTGTAGAAATAAAAATAGATGTCCATTAAATGGAGTTTGCAAAACTGAAGAGCAATTTACAAAACAGAAATAATAGATACAAATAACGAGAAAAATACATAGGTTGTATGTAAGTCATGTCATCTTTTAAGCTAGAAAGCCTTAGAAATTCTACTAAAGTAGCCAACCATGTAGAGAAATTAAATAAAAAGATAAAAAGACCCGATTGTAAACTGGAAAACTAAAAAAAAAAAAAAACACAAAAAAAAAACAAAAAACAAAAAAACAACAAAACCATACAACAATCATAGCAACATCTGCAAACTTTGTTAACAAGAAAAATTAGCTATAATAACATTTTCCGACTAAAAAACCTTTTGAATCAGAGATCGGAAATTATGACCCGTTGTATACATACTAAAAATTACTTTTGAATACAACTCTGACCATTAACTTATATATATATATATATATATATATATATATATATATATATATATATATATATATATATATATATATATACTAGAACAGTCTACACAAGTGAGCGAAATAAAGGATTCAGTTCGACATTCCAACCACCTGAAGGCCGGAGTGTACAGCGGCCGAAACGTTGTAATAAATATGGCGACAAAGATGAGGTCAATAGTCCGAATAATGTATATAATGTACATAAGACCTCATCTTAGAAATATAGACATTTAATTAATCATTTTTTTTCAAGCGAAAACTATAGCGAGAACTTCTTCGAAAAATAGTTATTTACTATTTATTTGTGAGTAAAACTTTATTTACTTAAAAAAAATCTAAATTGATTTTTTTAAGTAAATAAAGTTTTACTTTTAAACATTATATTAAAGAAGGAAACATTTCTCTGTAAAGGAATTTAATTACTATTTTGAAAGAGAGTAAAAGCAAGCAAATATTCATTGAGAATTTAGTTTTGAAAAGCGATTATGTTTAAATTTTAAGTTATATTTCTATTTGAAAAGAAAAGAAAAACTTTAGTGAAATAAAGGTTAGCAGGGACAGACATAAGTTACGGTCAATATTTTATAAAACTCAATTTAAAATGATTTACTTTTTTATGTTAGTTACAAACCAAAAAAAAATGAGGTTTACTTTTTAAAGATTGAATAAAAAAAATATTTTCCATAAGATGGCTGACAAATATTAATGTGTCGATGCAAACATACACATAAATACAGACAAGTGGCCTTTAGGGTGATACTGGGTCTGTATATACAGACAAACATCTAATTAACGGACTAATAGGGTCAGTAAAAAGAATAGATATGAATGGATACTTTTGAGTTACAAAGCCACTATAGTAACTACCAGATGTTATGATCATAATGTAAATACTATAATCATGTATATATGGCATAACCTCCAGGATTGTACCTTTTTGCGCCCTTGTGGGCTAACGTTCTCGGTTGTCATGAGGTGGAAAACTATTTTGACCCCGGCTAAGAAAGTTGGTTCATTGTGTCTTGCTAGACATTCTTTCTCTCTAGAATCTATATTATATATCTATAAGTCTACCTCCTGTCCTTGCTTAGAATGTTTCTGACACATATCGTCCATTGCTCCTGCTAGATATCATTAATAGAATCCAAAGAAGAATCAGCAATATTATTGGTCCTGATCTGGCGGCTCGGCTTAAGTCAATTTCCAACCGGTTTAAAGTCACCTGTCTGTGCTGTTTCTATAAATACTTTTATGATAATTGTTCGAACGAGCACTATGGTAGTTAGGCTTCAAAAATATAAGCGCAGTACGAGACTAGCAACGAAATCTCATCGATATACAGTTGTGTTGGTTAGATATAACCATAAGTTCTATGCCAACAGTTTCTTTTCTCGCACTTCCCGCTTGTGGAACTCTTTTCGGTTCGATGTTTTCCAGCCAACTTTTATGTTCAAAAAATTAAATGCAATATCAATCGCTATCTACCGCCAAACTGATTACTCTTCTTCTGTACTCGCTCCTTAGTGGTGTTTATCCTGATTACTCTTCTTCTGTACTCGCTCCTTAGTAGTGTTTATCCTGATTACTCTTCTTCTGTACTCGCTCCTTAGCGGTGTTTATCCTGATTACTCTTCTTTTGTACTCGCTCCTTAGTGGTGTTTATCCTGATTACTCTTCTTTTGTACTCGCTCCTTAGTGGTGTTTATCCTGATTACTCTTCTTCTGTACTCGCTCCTTAGTAGTGTTTATCCTGATTACTCTTCTTCTTTACTCCTCTCCTTGGTGTTTATCCTGATTACTCTTCTTCTGTACTCGCTCCTTAGTGGTGTTTATCCTGATTACTCTTCTTCTGTACTCGCTCCTTAGTGGTGTTTATCCTGATTACTCTTCTTCTTTACTCGCTCCTTAGTGGTGTTTATCCTGATTACTCTTCTTCTGTACTCGCTCCTTAGTGGTGTTTATCCTGATTACTCTTCTTCTGTACTCGGTCCTTAGTGGTGTTTATCCTGATTACTCTTCTTCTGTACTTGCTCCTTAGTGGTGTTTATCCTGATTACTCTTCTTCTGTACTCGCTCCTTAGTGGTGTTTATCCTGATTACTCTTCTTCTGTACTCGCTCCTTAGTGGTGTTTATCCTGATTACTCTTCTTTTGTACTCGCTCCTTAGTGGTGTTTATCCTGATTACTCTTCTTCTGTACTCGCTCCTTAGTGGTGTTTATCCTGATTACTCTTCTTTTGTACTCGCTCCTTAGTGGTGTTTATCCTGATTACTCTTCTTCTGTACTCGCTCCTTAGCGGTGTTTATCCTGATTACTCTTCTTTTGTACTCGCTCCTTAGTGGTGTTTATCCTGATTACTCTTCTTTTGTACTCGCTCCTTAGTGGTGTTTATCCTGATTACTCTTCTTCTGTACTCGCTCCTTAGTAGTGTTTATCCTGATTACTCTTCTTCTTTACTCCTCTCCTTGGTGTTTATCCTGATTACTCTTCTTCTGTACTCGCTCCTTAGTGGTGTTTATCCTGATTACTCTTCTTCTGTACTCGCTCCTTAGTGGTGTTTATCCTGATTACTCTTCTTTTGTACTCGCTCCTTAGTGGTGTTTATCCTGATTACTCTTCTTCTGTACTCGCTCCTTAGTGGTGTTTATCCTGATTACTCTTCTTCTGTACTCGCTCCTTAGTGGTGTTTATCCTGATTACTCTTCTTATGTACTCGCTCCTTAGTGGTGTTTATCCTGATTACTCTTCTTCTGTACTCGCTCCTTAGTGGTGTTTATCCTGATTACTCTTCTTATGTACTCGCTCCTTAGTGGTGTTTATCCTGATTACTCTTCTTCTGTACTCGCTCCTTAGTGGTGTTTATCCTGATTACTCTTCTTTTGTACTCGCTCCTTAGTGGTGTTTATCCTGATTACTCTTCTTCTGTACTCGCTCCTTAGTGGTGTTTATCCTGATTACTCTTCTTTTGTACTCGCTCCTTAGTGGTGTTTATCCTGATTACTCTTCTTCTGTACTCGCTCCTTAGCGGTGTTTATCCTGATTACTCTTCTTTTGTACTCGTTCCTTAGTGGTGTTTATCCTGATTACTCTTCTTCTGTACACGCTCCTTAGTAGTGTTTATCCTGATTACTCTTCTTCTTTACTCCTCTCCTTGGTGTTTATCCTGATTACTCTTCTTCTGTACTCGCTCCTTAGTGGTGTTTATCCTGATTACTCTTCTTCTGTACTCGCTCCTTAGTGGTGTTTATCCTGATTACTCTTCTTCTTTACTCGCTCCTTAGTGGTGTTTATCCTGATTACTCTTCTTTTGTACTCGCTCCTTAGTGGTGTTTATCCTGATTACTCTTCTTTTGTACTCGCTCCTTAGTGGTGTTTATCCTGATTACTCTTCTTTTGTACTCGCTCCTTAGCGGTGTTTATCCTGATTACTCTTCTTTTGTACTCGCTCCTTAGTGGTGTTTATCCTGATTACTCTTCTTCTGTACTCGCTCCTTAGCGGTGTTTATCCTGATTACTCTTCTTTTGTACTCGCTCCTTAGTGGTGTTTATCCTGATTACTCTTCTTTTATACTCGCTCCTTAGTGGTGTTTATCCTGATTACTCTTCTTTTGTACTCGCTCCTTAGTGGTGTTTATCCTGATTACTCTTCTTCTGTACTCGCTCCTTAGCGGTGTTTATCCTGATTACTCTTCTTCTGTACTCGCTCCTTAGTGGTGTTTATCCTGATTACTCTTCTTTTGTACTCGCTCCTTAGTGGTGTTTATCCTGATTACTCTTCTTTTGTACTCGCTCCTTAGCGGTGTTCATCCTGATTACTCTTCTTTTGTACTCGCTCCTTAGTGGTGTTTATCCTGATTACTCTTCTTTTGTACTCGCTCCTTAGTGGTGTTTATCCTGATTACTCTTCTTCTGTACTCGCTCCTTAGCGGTGTTTATCCTGATTACTCTTCTTTTGTACTCGCTCCTTAGTGGTGTTTATCCTGATTACTCTTCTTTTTTACTCGCTCCTTAGTGGTGTTTATCCTGATTACTCTTCTTTTTTACTCGCTCCTTAGTGGTGTTTATCCTGATTACTCTTCTTCTGTACTCGCTCCTTAGTGGTGTTTATCCTGATTACTCTTCTTCTGTACTCGCTCCTTAGTGGTGTTTATCCTGATTACTCTTCTTCTGTACTCGCTCCTTAGTGGTGTTTATCCTGATTACTCTTCTTCTGTACTCGCTCCTTAGTGGTGTTTATCCTGATTACTCTTCTTTTGTACTCGCTCCTTAGTGGTGTTTATCCTGATTACTCTTCTTCTGTACTCGCTCCTTAACGGTCTTTATCCTGATTACTCTTCTTTTGTACTCGCTCCTTAGTGGTGTTTATCCTGATTACTCTTCTTTTGTACTCGCTCCTTAGTGGTGTTTATCATGATTACTCTTCTTCTGTACTCGCTCCTTAGTAGTGTTTATCCTGATTACTCTTCTTCTTTACTCCTCTCCTTGGTGTTTATCCTGATTACTCTTCTTCTGTACTCGCTCCTTAGTGGTGTTTATCCTGATTACTCTTCTTCTGTACTCGCTCCTTAGTGGTGTTTATCCTGATTACTCTTCTTTTGTACTCGCTCCTTAGTGGTGTTTATCCTGATTACTCTTCTTCTGTACTCGCTCCTTAGTGGTGTTTATCCTGATTACTCTTCTTCTGTACTCGCTCCTTAGTGGTGTTTATCCTGATTACTCTTCTTCTGTACTCGCTCCTTAGTAATGTTTCTGTTTTCTAATTCTTCTACATCCTGCAACTCCTTGTGTCTCAGTGGTTTTGGATAAAAAAAAACCGAAAAAAAACTATCGGTGAAATACCAGAATAAAATGGGCTCTCTACACTTAGTTAGAAGTTAGTTTAGAACAGAGTTTCCCAACCGTTTCTCAACCAGCGCCAACTTTGGGCACAAACTTTTTGTCAAGTGCACCTATCAAATTAAATTTCGAATATTATACTGAATTCATCTTTCATAGCAAGATAACACTTAGGTATTAGTGCAAAAATAACTTTAATATTGTTTTCATTTCTATTATAAATGCACATGATTAAAATCCTAAAAACATTTTTACTTGATATCTTATCTCAATGTTTTCAATGCGATGGTTGACTTTGGTGCTTAGAGGCTAAGGCGCTTACACTAGGTTCATTTGATAGCTTATCTCAATGTTTTCAATGCGATGGTTGACTTTGGTACTTACTGGTTAAGGTTCTTACTCTAGATTCATTTGATACCTTTTTTCAATGTTTTCAATGCGATGGTTGACTTTGGTGCTTACTGGCTAAGACACTTACTCTACGTTCATTTGATAGCTTTTCTCAATGTTTTCAATGCGATGGTTGACATTAGTGTTTATTGGCTAAGGCTCTTACTCTAGGTTCATTTGATAGATTTTCTCAATGTTTTCAATACGATGGTTGACTTTAGTGCTTACTGGCTAAGGCTCTTAATCTAGATTCCATGCATCTTGGAAGTAATAATAAATCGCCTTTTTTGTAATTTGCAGGCAGTTTCTTTGTTCAGTAGGAAGCTGTGTAACTGTGTTGAATAGGAGGTTGAAAAAGCAATGAAGAAATTTTTGATAGCTTTTCACAGCACTGTCAGAAATTTTCTTTTGTAGCCAATATTGTATAATTTTTGAAAATCTCAAAAAATGGATATATGCCCATCGCCACCTGAATATGTTCACCTCCCCCCTAATGAAATAAATAAAAAAGTGCCCTCTTTCAACATAAAGACGAAAAGGGGGGCATTTGCCCACTTTGGGAAACACTGGTTTAGAAGAAGGACAATTCAGATTTTAAAACCATGGAGAAAACAGTGAGAAAGCATTTAACTTTTCTTCCCAAGAAGGGAATTTTAAGAGAGTTACTATAATCATAACGAGATTGCTGGTGTATTCTTGGGGCGGGGTTGCTGTAATCTAATTGCAAGCATAAAGCAATGAATACATTTGATAGGAAAATTAAATGGATAAAAAATAATTATCTTAATCAGTAAGAATACGGTGGAAAATGAATTGAAAAGATTTTGTTATTTAATCGCGACGGAATGACAAGAAAGACAATGGAAACTTATTCACTATAAGCAACAACTTCTATAACCAGGGAGAATACTGAGGAGAGTGCTGGAGTAATAAGGAGTGTAGCTGTCATTTAATTGCAAGTGTAAGGCTCCAGATACAATTACAGTGAAAATTGAACGAGTACAAACTCATTAGCAAAATTAGCCAAAAAAACCGATGTCAGTGCGAGACTACCGAGATGACGTGATGTTATTTAATCGCGTGTGTAAAGTACCAAATACGACGTGTGTGAAAAGTGAATGCGTACAAACAATGGTATCGTTGCAAAGTACTACATTGGAAACAATTACACTGTGATTATACTTTATACTGTGGGGATTTGATTCATTATATTAGCAAAAAGGAAAATGAATGACAAAAATCTGTCAATGGTTTTATATGATCGTTTAGCCAACACAAAGTCGAAGAGCCACTGAAGACTGCAGATTACTGAGTGAGCTTGTTGTAAAGACTAAAAAGGAGGAAGTAAGACATGTATATTATGAGGATATGAAGGATAGATAACGGCTGACTCTAGCCATTAAGAGGTTATTATCATAATGATCGGGGAAGCATCCTTTCCACAAATAACAGATATAAATAAAAAGTTACCTAAGAGGAATTTTCTCCTTACCAAAGACATATCAATGGAATAATGACAAATCGACTTTGTGTACGTGTCATGGCCGGTTCTAGCTGCGATGGCCTGAACTGGTGGAACAAAAGAATGTAGCTCATCTGAACATTTTTTCATTGACATAGCGATAGAGTCATCAGAGGCTAGCAACGTTTCGTCCGGAGGAAAGAGATTGTAGGGTGGGAAACAATTTATTAATCCACAAAGTCGTGTCATCACTCTAGAACTCTGTCAAGGTTGGAAAGGGAGAACTAGGCAGGCCCAGCCCCAAACAGGCCAGCAAATTTCCATTTTTGCTCTGATCGGCAAATATAGATAAAAACGTGATGAGTCAGATACTTTTTGGAAGGTAAGAAAATGGGTTTACAGTCTGGTGTAATGGGCATCAATCGTGTTCGAATTCCAAGCGATTTCGTTACATTCCCTTACACACCAATACCTTTGGCAAAGTTATGAATCCATTTCTCCCTCAGCCCAAGTTATGGGTTGAATAGCAGGAGAGACTTGGTTATTTACCCTTGGTTGGATACCAGTCTACCGCAGAAAGAAATGATAATCTAGCGGGAAAAAGATCTTCGACCTGGTCCGTCATGTATCATGAAAGAGACATAATTTCCCAAGCATTTATCACATATGGCACTTAACTGAACAACCTTCCCCTTTTTCTAGCATCTTTAGTTTTGGTTCGTATATACGACGTCCACTACAGTGAGTTTCTGTCCCAAGAAACGTTCCCGAGCCTCACTGAAAGTACAACCTTTGAACAGCACTGGAGAAAATTTAGCGCCTACTCGGTGGTAATGAAACGTTACTAGTTTGATATTTACTGATAAATACTGCGGTGATTGAGATTACTCCAAATGATTGAAAAAATACTTTTTGAGAAAATTAATTACGGCTTATTACATTGATTTTTCAAATACGTAGACATAGCCGTTTTTTCATTTTTGTCTTGATAGATGTTTCATTGATTATCAACTACTTGTTATGCATAAACTTAGGAGGAACATCATCCATTAGTTAGTGACAGGTGTGTTTGAAATATCTCTAAAATGACAAAGACGCAAAGAATTGTAAATTAGCTTGTTTCAAAACAGAAGTTCCAGTCGTTCGGGTCATACTGTTGAAGTCAATTACAAAAACGAATAATATCGATAATTTTAATCTTAGATATTTTCTTTAACCCCTTCCCTGACAATTATTTTTTGAAAAACGTTTCGTTTTCAGACATTTTTTAAAAATTATTATTTGTGTTTAATATAGTAACTAAGACACTGAATCACCTTGGATTACCCGAGCCGTAGCTAACATTTTTACAAGACGTATGAGTTGACAACTGAACTTGTTTCAAACTCAGAGAGTTATATAAAAAGAATCAAGATCGACGTATAAACACGTCTGTAACTGTTTTTTTGAATGCGATGTTTTTTGGAAGTGTATATTCATTTGTGTCTGAAAAAAGATACTTTCGTTAAAAACGCCGGGAAATTGTTTAAAGCAAACATTCTGCATTCATTGGCCGGGCAGCCAGTACTATTCGGGCTACGATTTTCTGTATTACGTGATCATCGGACAGGGATCAAAGTGTAGTATCTGCTTTCGGACTACATTTTATCTCTCAGTTGTGTTTCTGTCTACGGACGGAGCGCAACTGAAAAAATATTGAGAAGCGCCCAATCTACTGGAACAGCAGTCCGTGTTAGTACCTCCCCCATTACACTAAAAAGCCGGGTCTGTAGTAATACCGATGACAACGCAACCAACCGTCGCGGGGCTGGGGCTATTTTGAGACCTGGCCCAAGTGAACGCGCTATAGATCTCCACATTAAACTGACCTTGTGCCTCATCCAACCAGCGTAAGGCGGCAAGTAAATACTAAGTGTATTCTAACTGTTGTCCTCATCTCTAGTGGTAATGATAATATTAGCCGTTTCCTTATAAGGAAACATTTGACATTGTAGTTTAGTATCCGTGTCCTTTCACTGAAGCATTTCAAGATCGTTTCATCTTCACAACGCTCTAATAATTTGTTTGGCTTAATAGTAGACAAAACTAAGTGTTTTTAATGTCTGCGTAGGTAAATCAATAAGTCTATACCCTAAAAATAAAAAAAATACGCAATAGATACTGCCTTGTCTTTAACAACAGAAGCCTCAATATATATATATATATATATATATATATATATATATATAAAGAAATATAGTTTTAAGGTATGCTATATTTATGGGATAAAGTGCTCAATATCATAGATAGAGCGTATGTAAATACAGCTATAAAAGGGATCATAGAAGTCAACACTCAGACAGGCTGTTTCATGCAATCATCAGGGCGCGAGTGTTGGATTTTCTATCGACTATTTATATATATGGGTCAGTGGTGCATTGTGGGTAATCCATTCTGGCGGTTATTTTGGCGGGAGTTGCTTGTTTATTCATTTATTTATTTGGGTTAAATTAATTTACTAGTTCTTTATTTTCATTTTTTATTCTATATATTTATTTATTCTTTTCGGCATTCTATGTTTTATTAACGTAGTAAAAAAATTGGGGGATTTGTTTAGGTCGCTTATTTAATAGTTTGTTTTGGTCTGGGAAGATTAAGCTATTTATTCGTCCAATTTTTGGATTGATTGTCTTAGTCTATTCTGCTATGTTGGTGGGGGACAGTTTTTAATTTCTTTATTATTTTCTTTCTTTCTTTATTTGGTTTGATTTTTTTTACTTGTTTTTGCTTATTTATGTTTCTTTTTATTAGTTCTAACAGTTAATTTAGCGGGGGCGATTTGTTGATTTAATCATTTATTTATTTGGATTAATTTTTACTTGTTTTTTCTTATTTGTTTGCTTATGTATTTTGTATTTTCGATCTACACTCGCGGCCTGACGACTGTGTCTAGCATGAAACGGCCTGTCGCCTCTGAGTGTTGACTTCTATGTTCACTTTTATATCTATCTATCTATCTATCTATCTATCTATCTATCTATCTATCTATCTATCTGTGTGTGTGTGTGTGTGTGTACGTGTGTGTGTGTGTGTGTATGTATGTGTGTGTATGTATGTATGTGTACGGGCGTTAAATTTCATATCTAGGAAACTGACAATTTCCTATCAAAATTAGTCTAATAAAACGTGTCAGGTAATGGATATTGATCTCGTCCATGTCGTCGATCAATTGTTAACATGATTATTCCATACGCCACTTTTAGTGAACGTGATGCTCAGCATTTTTTTCATATGAAGGTTCACTCAGTACAAGGCTCATGAGTCAATCAAGGTAAAACGTAACTGTTAAAGTGGTTATGAAGAATGAACTGTGTGATATGAACATAAGAGGAGGAAATAGATTATGAGGCTAAGACTGAGAGATAACGATTGAACCTTGCCTTGATTGTAATGTACAGGGAAGTATCCACGCAGGAGCCTGTTCCACTAATAGCAGTTCTTGGGAAAAGCTATCCGAGTGAAATTTTTTTCCTTAAAATTGGAATAACAATGATTTTTTCCTGAACCAAGTCCTATTTAACCCACAGTTGGGGGAGAGTATGTGCGTGTAAGTGAATTTAATGAACCCAACTGGAATTCAAACTCAGCACTCAAATTTCTCATTCCGACCTACTATCCATTACACTACCTGCAGATGCTAGATATGATATGAGCGAGAAGGAGTGATAGTAAGTGAAGATTATGAGGATAAGGAGGATAGATAACAATTGACCCTAGACTTAAGAGAATAATTCACACAGGAGTGTTCCATAAATAGCAGTTCATGGGAAAATCGATCTGAGTGGAATTTTCTCCTTACGACTGGAATACAGACGAAATGAGAGTGATTCGAATCTGTGGAAGGGGTACGGCGTGTTCTATCATTAAAGATCTGGACGGGCGTAGCTAAAGAATGAAACCGATCTGAACATTTGCCATGGAAATAGCGATAAAGAAGCGATAGTCTTACAGTGTTGCCTCTGCGTGAAAGAAGCTGCAGAATGGAGAATAAGTCTTCTCCCAAAAGATCGCGTTATCGGAGTTTTATAAGGATTCCGTGTTATGACATTTTTATCGACTCTTTTTTTATAACTGCAACACTTGTGTCTCCCGCGTGTCATTTATATCCGTTAAAAATGAAAAGAAAAGTAGCAATTGCGTTTTTATTGGCAGTCAGTTTTAACGTGCATTTCTCTCCAATTTTATTTTATTTTTTTTGTGATATGTTGTCGTGCCACTTGAAAATAGTTGCAATTCCGAAGAACGCGGACTTTGGAAGTCTTTAAATTCACTCAGTTCCGTTCTTATTGCTGCCAGATGGCGCATTCTTTGTTGCTGACAACCACACTTGCATTTCTGAGGAAACGTCTCGCAATCTGTATCTTTGGATGTCTTTCTGTCCTTGTTTGTTTTTTTTTGTTTTTTGTTTTTTTGAATTCCTTTTCTTTTATGACTCATCACGAAGTGATAGGTTGGGTTAAACTTTCAGAATAAAAGAAACTATGATTGATTGAAAGCAGAAACAACGGGTATAATGATGTGTTTCTCGCGTCTAAAGAAAAGCAAATATTCACGCGCAAATATTTTAACTTATTTTATATAGCTACGTTCGCGAAAAGACAGCGGGAATGTAACCTCAGATGCACATTAAATAAGTAAAAGTAAAAACGGAAATTTGGAAAATTAGGAGCTTTACCCTGGGGAATAAATTTTTACGATTAGTACAGAAAGGGCGCTTACTGTAGAGTAATGGTGAGGTATTTAGTTTTAAATACCATTGTAAGTTTTACTTTTACTGGGTGAGCCCACATTTTTTTTTTAAAGCTGCGTCAAACTTTGTAAATATTTACGAATGGAGTCTGTAATCGACTGCTAGTGGATATATTACTATCGCAGTCCAGTGTTCGTGAGTTCGATCCACACTTGCGCCAAGACAAGATCAGCGTTTTAAATATTTAAAAAAATCTGTACAATCTTTGTATCCATAATCGTCGATGACGGGTTCGCTTCCTGTTTGTTCTTACAAGATTCTTGGAATTGAAATGAAAGTGGTGATGACGGTTATCAGTCAGTTATGTGTCATGCGTGATACACGCTTAGGCGATCATGTATCTTTCGATACATGACTGACGAGGCAGATTTTTTTCCCGCAGTAGGTTGCCATTTCTTTCTGCTATCCAAGGTTATAGAAGCCGGTCTGGAGGGAGAAGAAGAGGATTCATACCCAAGGGCATTAACACGTAAATGAATTCGAACTCGGCTCTCCGATTCCTCAATCCGAACCGCTATCCATTACGCCACCGTGCCTCCTATGACACGTACCCTAAATCCGTCATAAAACTTCAGAATATAGAGTTTGTAAATAATGGCTGGCCACAGGTATCCGGGGATGGCCGTCTACTTAGACGGCGAGTCAATCCCCGTTGAAGACGTTTGCTCAGGTACATTTGTGTTTGTTCAACACCCACTGTGACCACTTGGGGTTTATACTGCAACTATGCTTAGTTACAGTTTCTGGGAGAGAGCGCGTTATCTAGCGTGATTAACAGTCTGTAAAAGGCCAGCACGCTTAAACCTTCGGTCACGATGACTTGTGACTTCGTGCTAGCACAACAATCGACGGTTCCAAAAGTAATTCCGTCTACTCAGTTTCACTCACAAGTCTTGGTTCAAGGTGCCGCATGGTGGGGTCGCCTACCCTAGACCGATAACATCAAGAAGTCACATTCCTGATAAATCGACTATCATGAGATTTGGGGATCATGGCCAGAAAGCCAACCTTCTAACCACTGAGCCATACTAAAGACTTAAATACACAAACGTATGGATCAGTCATAAGAAAGGTTAGAATTCGAGATAAGGAAACTGAAAAGGGAATTGGCTGCGCTTGAGGTAGTTTCGCCCAACACCGCCAATTGCTACAAAAACAAAACATTAATCTAAAAAAACTCAAGCCATGTACTTAAATAGTCCCTTTAGACCGACACTTTAATGTAGACGTTATACATGACGCCAAACTCTTTAGCAATTATTTAAACTATGAGCCGTTTACAGACGCTTTCTCAGATCAATGATCAAACATAGTTTCGAGCGAATGAAGCGTGAGGGTCTTAGCGAGGACTATACTTCGAACTTCCTTGATTGCCGCTACAGAATCAGAAAGAATGAAAGAACTGTACCAAATAACAGAAGACACGACACTTGAGGACTTTCAACAGCAGTAACAATTAATATGGATATGTAACTTGAATAGACAACAATGACATAATCAAGATATTGATGTACCACACTACTCTAAACAAAAGGCTAGAAAGGAAACTCCAATATATACTGGAAAGATCGATAATAGCGGAATTGAGAAAAACATTTTCCCTGAAAATTTTTTTTAATAGAAAGCTTATATAAAAATCAATCACTGGCTGCTAGGTCAATGAATGCCGAATGTTTCTTTATAAGGGAAAAACTAATATTACCATTACTATAACTAATGTACTAGTCCTGGGTATGACGATAAACTACATCTGGCTGCAAGGTCTCTGATCAGGAGGTTTTGAGGAACGTGGAACCACTTATTAATTGCTGTTGTTCTCAGGTCCACTCTGACCCCGGTGGTAGCATCTATTAGGGTCCCAGATATGGGCAAATAATGAACACCCAAACACTATGAAAGTAAAAAAAAAATACGGTTTCATAGTATAAATACCAGCAATACATTTTATATAAAAAATGTTATCAACGATACATATTTATAGTAAAATTAACAACAATGCATTTTTCAAGCCGAATTACCAACAATTAATTTTATAGCAAAATAACAAACATTACGTTTTATCTGTCTAAAAGCAGCCACTCGAAGCCAAGATGTCAGTCTACTGGGGCGGCTAGATAATCCCCATTGCAGACGCCTGATCAGGCACGTTTGTGTTTGTTCAGCACCCACGGAGCCCACTTGTGGTTTATACTGCAACTATACTGAGAGGACCTTAGTTACAGTTTCTGGGAGAGAGCGCGTTATCTAGCGTGGTCAACAATCCGAACAACGCCAGCACACTCAAACCCTCAGTCACGATGACTTGACAGCTCTCGTTTACCAAATTTCACTCACAAGGCTTGAATCAAATCGTGGTATGGTTTTCAGGCACTTTTCACAGGTGACACACGCCTCCTCCAGACCGAAAGCATCAAGAAGTCACATTTCTGACAAATCGACCGTGGTGAGATTCGAACCCGGGTCCCATGACCAGAAAAAATCAACCAAACCAAATCATAGCATAACTCTGAATATCCATCAAATTTCGTTTATCCCCTTGCTTATATTTGGCAGGAGATGTAATATAGGAAATTTTAGGATCGTATCATCCGACCCCCTGTTGTCGATGCAATCTCTCATTTCTAGCCTTTGAACAAAATCAAACAACTAATATGAAAGAACAGTTTGAGGATAATGCATATAATATCTTAAAAATTTCTTAAATCAAACTGAATATCACCGCCTCTAGCAATTATGTCCACACAAACATGTATATATGCACAAAAGCTGAGTAACATCTACCATGTATTCAATTGTGTAAGCAGAATAACATATATCATAATATATTACTTCAAAGCACCCAAGAACATCAAATTTTGGCATTAAATCACCCATAAAGGAGCTGATATGCCGTTAAACAATGAAATCAATCCTTAATCTACTAAATATTAAGAATTTCTTTTACTCGAAGTGGATATTCAAGTTTAAAATTGTTTTAAAATTTTGTAATAAATTGAGTCAAATTGGGTTAACAAAAAATCTAAAATGAGAAAACTGTTGCTACCGACGTAAGCAGCAACAACAAAAAAATC
>OZ038488.1:91346016-91486016 GCA_964036315.1 Acanthosepion esculentum
TAAAATCAGTTCTGAGTAAAGCAAAGATATTCCAGATGAGTCAAGAGCAGATATAAAATATAAGAGAAGATTTGATGAAATGTCGAAGACACGAATCCACTTTTCTATTTTATATATTCTGATACCGAGTTGTAAACTGACAACATCAGGAAGGTCATTGATGAAAATTAAGAAGAATGTAGGTCCAAGGATAGAGCTCTGGAAGACAGCAGCAGTAATGAAGAAAGATCTAGAAGAGTGACCGTTTAAGACAACTTTCATTTCGCGATTAGAATGAATCAGTTCAAAAATTCTCCAGAAATACCATAACCTTTCAACTTGTAAAGAAGACCAGTATGACAAACTTTCTCAAATGCTTTCAAGATGTCCAAAACTACAGGCCGAGCTTTATCCAAAGCTTGATAGACTCTTTAAAAAAATAACCTTTAATTTCTCAGTAGTTGACCTAGAGAAGTGAAAGTGATATTGCTTATCTGAAAGAAGACTCTGTGAGGTGAGATGCTTAACCAATTCAGAGTTGTTTAGAGATTCTAGTACGTTGCCCAAAATATTCAGAAGGTTAATAAGCCGATAGTTAGGAAGATCAGACAGTTCCCTTGAGTTCTTAAAGACTGGAACAACAGAAGAGGATTTCCAACGAGCAGGAAAGCAAGCAGCATCAATGCATTTATTATAGAGTTTAAAGACGACAGGAGTCAGTCTATGAGCACATTTGTTAAGGTCTATTGCTGTGATACCGTCAAATTTAAATGATTTGTGGGGATCCTGTTTAGAGATGATAGCAGAAACCATAAACGGATATATATGCATATCATTCAATAGAGACTCAGTTCTAAGTAAAGCAAAGATGCTCCAGATGAGTCAAGAGCAGATATAAAATATAAGAGAAGATTGAATCCAGTTTTCTATTTTATATATTCTGACACTTAAAAAAAAACGTTACTATATGTAACGCTTATACTTCCTTTCTTTGTTTCTTACGCATGCCTCGATTTAGATTTCTAAGATAACGATATTTAAATCCCAGAACATTCATATATTAAATATTTTCCAAGAGGTGATGTGAAATGTTTAACCAATTCACAGTTGTTTAGAAATTCTAGTACTTTGCCAAAAAGAGCTAGATGGCTAATAAGGTCGTTAGTTAGAAGAATCAGATGGTTCCATTGAATTCTTAAAGACTGGAACGACAGAAGAGGATTTCCAACGAGCGGGAAAGCAAGAAGCATTTATTGTAGAGTTCAATAGATTATTTCTTAAGGACTATTGCAAGGATACGATCAAGTCCATATATTTTGAGGGAATCTAATTTAGAGAACACAGAAACCAAGGACAGAGTTATATACATCTCATTCGACAGACACTAAGTGGAAAGTCAGGCAAAGATACCCCAGAAGAGTCAACAGGAGAATTTGAAGAGAATTTCCAAGCAAAAATTCTGCTTTATCTTTCTTTCTTTTTTATGTGCCATGTCCTTTCAGGACGTAGGCGATCATGGCTCTCCACCTCCTCCCTCTATCCTTTGCAGCTTCTAACAAGGTCCTCCCCTCTGCTTCCTTCCCCAGCCCACGTTCTGTCATCTACTTGCTTAAGCCCTCCAGGTATGTCATGCGATGCTTTCTCTTGTCTCTCTTTCCCTCTATTCGACCCGTGAGTATCAGATTCTCCAGGCCCTCCTTCCTCATTATGTGTACCAGAAATCTTCATCTACCTCTTCCTGGTGTTAAGTATAAGCCTCCTCCTTGTTTGTAACTTCTCTAAGACCTCATCGTTGCTCACACGCTCGGTCCATGATATCCTTAGCATCCTTCTGTAGAACCACATCTCTATCGCCTCGAGTCTCTTCTTTATCTTTGAGGAAATTGTCTAACATTTGCTACCGTAAAGACGGACAGACGTCACATAACAGCTCAGTATCCTTTTCTTTGTCACCAAAGAAAGCCTCCTGTCTCGCAGTACTCAGCATTTGGAATGTGTCCTTGGCCATCCCAATATGTCTACGGATCTCAGTGTCGCACTTACCGTCCTCTATTGAGTGAAGAGAGGAGGGAAAGAAGACTTACTATTATTTAACACGGTATCTCCTACCCACCGGTAGTCACTTGTTAGAGGCTATAAGGTGCCACATTCTATCAGCAAAAATTATTTAGCCTCTTTGAGAACATGTTTCAAATTATTACGAGCAGACACAATCTTCTTCTTTGTTCAGCCGCTATAACCCATATGAATCACTTCTTCCGGGTGTTAGTCAGTCAGTTATGTGCCATGCGCCATACATGCTTGGGCGATCATGTATCTTTCGATACATGACTGATGAGGCAGATTTTTTTTTCCGAAGTCGGCTGCCATTTTTTTCAAGGCTATAGAACCCGATCTGTCCTGCTATTTACCCATAGCTGGAGGATAGAAGAAGAGGATCTCTACCTTTACAAAGGGTATTAGCACGTAAGTGAATGTAATGGATTCGACTGGAATTCGAACTCGGCTCTCCGCAATCCGAGCCGCTATCCATTACTCCACCGTGCCCCCCTTCTTGGTGTACTAACATGATAGTTCTTATCACGCCTATTTACTATCACTCTAGTACACCCGGAAGAAGTGATTCATGTGGGCTATAGCGGCTAAACAGGACGGCGTGAACCAAGGAGAAGATTGAGGTTTCACCTACTATTTACGAGAAGAAACAAAAGCATCGATGCTGTCTTTAACTCAAGAAGAAACCCCTGTGACACAGTTCTCCATAGGAAGGTTAAGAATATCAATCCAAGGAACGTCTCGAAGAAAGTCAAGAAAGTGAATTTCAATCGGTATGCTGTTAGCAGAAAGATGTCTTGTGAATAGGAGGTTAATTTCTAATAGACGACTTTAAAAGAAATATCAACAGATACTACTGCCTGATCCGAATTGCCAAGAGGACGGAGTTGTGATGCTCGACAAGTGATTCCTCTCATGGGAAACTAGTAAAAGTATGAAATTCAGAAATAAAAATATCATGTTATAGGAAAATTTATAAGAAAAATTTAACGTTATAGGAAAATTAGGGGTTTCAGATGTAATTTAAACTTCACCTACCGCGACGCGAATGAGTCCGGACTTTTATTGTCGATAACTCCAAAACGGTAGATTTTTTCAAAATTTCTTTGTTATTTTCGAATTAAGCATGCACCATTAACACCTAAATAGAACTATTGTGGAAGTTTTTATTAGAAACTGAGCACGGGTCTTGAACTGCAAATTACCCTCGAGTTGAAATTAGTTCAGTCACCCAAAATTACTAGTCAAAACCTTTTGGCGAAAACGGATTTTATGCCTTATTTTCTATTTTCTATAAATTATACACAATTTTCGCTTTTCTGTTTAATTTTTGCCGTTCTTGTTCTAACTTCTTGCACATTCATGTCTTCTAATTCATTTTTACTAGCTATTTCTCACTCCGATCAAAAAAAAGAATACTTACAAGACAAATTTGTATTCATTTCCAATATGCATTTTTCTTATTCACCAGCATTCTATCTTCTCTTCCTATTTAAATTCTCATCTTCTTTTTTCACCTCCAATTTCTTCTGCGTAAATTTCTTCTTTCTTTTCGTCTCTTTTGCCCCATCTCTCTTTCTCTCTTTCTCTATCATCCTCATTCACTTTTCACTCCCTCTCCCCCCCCCAAATATTCTGTCACCTTCTTCTGATTCGACATTTCTTAATGCTACCTTTCTCTCCTTGTACACTTTTTTTCGCCTTCATATTCTTTCCTTATTTTCTGCAACTTTAACCGTCTAAAGGCTTCCACGTCCCATCCCGTTCTCCTCATCCCTCTCGATAATCTCGTCTTCGTATTCCCTACCCTACTTTCTGCAATGATGTATTCGGCAAGTACAATTCTCTTCTGGGATTTATACAAGGAATTTTCAGAGTTGTTTAAATTTCCACTTTCATGACCTGTAATTGACTTTGATGCTGTTGGCACTGCCGCGAGCAGTTGTCATTTTTACTGCCTTTGTGAGTAAAATTGGCGCGAGCCGGACACAGATCAAGTTCATAGTCGTTATAAGGCGATCAAAATAGCTGACAACGGCGCATGCGTCGACATTTATGGCGCCCGAAAAGCGGAAGCAGACTTTGTAAAAAGATAAAAATAAAAAAAGAATGAGGAGGAAAGAAAAAGAAGTTAGATAAATAGAGTGTGTGTGTGAGTGAAAAAGAGAGAGAGAAAAAATTCTAATATCGAAATTTGTAAAAAATGTGAAAGAAATGAAGAGGATGTTTGAGAGAGAGAGAGAGGGAGAGGGAGAGGGAGAGGAATTAAGAAGTGAAGAAAAAAGAAGAAAGAGTAGAAAAGTACAGAAGGAAAAATGGACAGAGACTGAGGAAACAACAAAATAAATAAATAAAAAACAACAAGGTGTAAAAGAACGTAAACGGACCGAATAAAAATAAATAAAGGAATTACGAATTTGTTTTTTTTTTTCAAAAATTCAACGAAGATAAATTGGGGAGTAGACTGAGGAAGGATTTGTCACAGTAGAAAAACAAAACAAAACCTGAGTAGCCAAAAAAAAAAAAAGAAGAAGAAAAGCTAATTAAAATCAGAGTAAATTAAAATAGACAAAAGGGCGAGAAGTTGAGGAAAAGCCCAGGGTAGTGTAAAAAAGAGAAACGAGTGAAAAGTGGAATGGCATGAAGTTATGCGAAAAACGAAAAAGCATTAAGAAAATATATTGACGGTGTAGGAAGAGGTAATCGCAATAAAACGTAAGAAAGAAAGAAAAACACAGAAAAAAATGACTAAAGTATATTTATCAAGTGTAAATTAGTCGGGGACAAGGCAAAAGCAGCTGAGTGCTCTTTCGGATCAGATTCCACGCATGGGTGGACGAGAGTAGCTGGGCCCCCAGAAGTTAAAAACAAATATGTATAAGCTTATGATTCGCCTCCCACCCCAATAAAAATAAAAAAAATAAAAAGGTTATGATAATGCTCAATATTAAGAGATAGATCATTAATAGTAATAAATAATATGTTAATTCCTATAACCTTGCTAAGCTCTGAATAGAGATAAGTCAATATTGAGTTCTATAGATATATACAGGGTGCGAAGGATAAATTATCGTCTTAATTAAGCAAAAATGAAAATAATACTGACATCTCATTTTAACAGATATATTTACCAAAATTACACAAAAATATCTTGAAATAGTAAAGAGTAATTTTTTTCAATAAAATGGCCATTGGTTTCGTCTCCAGACGCATTCGGAATATCCTGCATCTCTTCTGGATGGTCTACTTGTTTAAGTTGGTGAATGGTGCCAAAATCCTAGCCTTCAGTTAATCTTTGGTGTTACAAGGAGTTTTGTTGGTCTCTCGCTCAAATGCGCCCCACACATAATAATCAAGGGGGTTACAGTCTGGGGAGTTACGTGACCAGATGTAAGGGGTAATGTGGTCGCAGAAATTGTCTGACAGCCTTGATTGGGTTCGCCTGCATGTGTGTCATGGTGCCAGACATAGGATTTCTAGCAGCCACCATCTTGATCCAGAGCAACACTACCTTCTCAAGGCACTTGATATATTACCATTATTGTAAGAATCACTGAAAAACCCTTTGTGTTATTCCGCTAGAAAGAGAATAGGTAAAATCGTTTTGTGTCAGCCCTACTATGTCCTCCCAAATGAGCAATAGTGAGAGTAAAATTATCATTCAGGCCTTTAGTAATGGTACCAATATTTATACTCTGGCTTCCATCTTCAAAATTCATTCAAGAACCATCAAGAGAACGATGAATAAGTTTAAAAAAGCGGGAACAGTAGAGAGGAAAACTGGGTCAGAAGGTCAAAACTGCAAGAGGGATCGTCGTTTAAACTTAGTATTCAATACATACTTATTGTTCAAAGTAGAGTCCAATAGTGTTATAAAAATATCGGAGAATTCCAGTAAGATATCTTTAATCATTTCGAAGATGCGATGGTTCAAAGCTTAATCATAATTTTGCCGGTACTCGATTTGGACAATTTTGCTGTTATTCCCGGTATATATATATATATATATATATATATATATATATATATATATATATATATGTGTGTGTGTGTGTGTGTGTGTGTATATAATCGTTTAAGTTTAAAGAGTGTACGTTTGACTAAGAGTATAAGGTAAATGTAGACTTAAATATTTATCTGATAATAAGATTGGCGAATATATTTTTAGAAAGTGCTAGTATAGGATAGTTTTGAGTTGGGTACGTGAGTAGATTTAGTTAAAGAGTTAGTATTGTTATGGGATTAGTAGTTAAAATGTGTAAAACATTGGATTAAACTGTGCAAGGAAAAGACCAGCTTACCTCGTTATGGATTCCGGAAGCAGTAGATCAAAGCTAAACCGGATAAAGCAAAAAGACAATACTGCATAGGAGCGGAGCATGAAAAGCCTTGTTTTTCATTGGTTGACGCTGACGGACGTATATCAATAAGAACGGTCGGACTCCTAGCTATGTCTTTTTTTTGCAATGTCAAGACGCGTAGCACGACGCTTTCAAGGAGGCGGCCTGACTCAAGTCGGGGTTGCATCACTGAAGACAACCTTTGACCACCTTTGATTCATCTAAAATGTATTATGCAACACACACACACACACACACACACACACACACACATATATATATATATATCTGTGTGCGTATGTGTGTGTGTAAAATGAAGTAAAGATAACAATTGATCCCAATCATACCAATGGAACAATTATTATAAATTAAACGAAATCTTAATATATGCACATATTTCAAATATTTTACTTTAAAAGTTTATTTTCAGGGCCGTCCGCAATTTTAAACATTTTCTAATATTTTATTTTTCTTATAAGCAGGTTTCTAATATTTTATTTTTTCTCATAAACAAACTATCATTCTCTTACAGTCAATATTCAACTTCAATATTGAAACTGTTGCAAGTAATATAGAAGAAAATTATATTTCTACATCAAAGCAAATTTCTTATTTAAAAAGTTAAAAACGGCTCGGGCTGTGGCTTTAGATAACTCGAAGGCGTTTGTCAGGTTATGGAACGCTGGCTATGGTGTTTTTCGACGAAACCTTGTGTTGATCATCATGACGGTAGTCTTTGAGTATAGAATCCAGAGGTTGGCAGTGAATATTTCGAAGACAGTAGGGAAGCGTAGTTCAGGTTAGCAGTAGATATCTCGATAAAGTAGCAGAGCGTAGTTCTTTCTTCTGTTCTTTTGCCTGACAGGTTGGCACTGGTTATTCGGAGAGAGTAATCAAAATGGCCGCTTTTATACACGACGGATTGAATATTTCACGTCTCCTGATTGGTTAACCTTCTTTTGGGGAACTATAACGTGAGTCAAGTCATTTGGGTTTGCTCACTAGTATATAATGGTACACAAAAATGGTAACACCTTGGTGTAATGCAATAGTTCTTAACAAATGGGGTAATGAAGATCACATTGAACTGTTACGCCCCTACATCATTTAACATCAATAAGGGCTTATATGGAATCTATCCTTGTATCTACTGTTACGCCCGGGGTTTCGTTGGGACTACGATAGCCGGGACGCAACGAGAAAATAAAAAAAAATAAATAAATAGACCCCAAGGTTCGATATAAAAATTAAAAAAAAGAACGTTGGGAAGGGAATTCTCCAATTCCGGACGTCGGTAAACGCAGAGAGTAAATGAACTATATGCAGACATAGAACGATAGAAGACAACACGAGAATATATGATACAAAAGTTTTATTTATAAAATATACAGACAGTAAGAAAAAGAAAAAGAAAACTAAATAATATAAGGGATAGGGAGATAAATTACCTAGACAAATACTAATGCGGCGAAATACATATGACTACAGAGACAGCAGATCATAAGATATAAAAAAAAATAAAGAAACTTACAGATGGTTGGAATCGACGTCGATTGACTATTACCAATGATAAAAGGGTGGGATTTACAAAGTTCAAGTTATGAGTTCTTTGTTTGGCGATGTCTCGTGTTGATGGCGAGAAGAACACACAGAAAAATCACAGGAATGTAGCCGGCTTTGGTTGACGATGTCGTTCCAGGGTCTCTCGTCGTTCCTTTGGGTTTGGTGGCATCTAATTCTTCTAGTGGCGGATAGCTAAGTTTGGGTTTGGTGACGTCCACTTCCTCCGAGGGTCAGCAACTAAGTGAGATTGTTGCCACCTCAACACGAAAACGAAAACTGCTATCAGTTGGGTCACGTGTTGGCCCACACAAAAAAAAGGTGTGTGGGTGTCTTTCGCGGACCCTAATGTTACTCGCCCCTATCTGCCAAACAGCGTTTGTCTCGTCTACGGTCAGAGACTGGATAGGAAATGGGAGGAAGGGGTAAGGTTCCTTTCCGGGAACTGGCCCTGACTTATCTGGACATAAAAATAATATATAACCCACAATCTGCCTACTCAAGAAATAAGGTTATCAAGGGTCATATGTTTCGTCGCAAATATACAATGTACTAAAAACATGCCTATAAAATCCGAGGTGACCGTACAACTATTGGGTCAACGTAACACCCCCTCACCAAAAAAATGAAAAAGGATCGCTTGCGATTCTTTTTCACCACAATAGGGAATGGGATTCACTTTAAAAATAAAGATTTGCTCTCCTTTATTTTCCCCCTTTTTTTTTTATCACGAGAAAAATTCTTTATCACGTTAGCAGCGCGATAAAGCGTCCGCACATACGTTGTCGGTGTTCTGGGCATGATACGTTTTCTTCAGGACTTCTGGGCCTACGTCTGCATGAATAGAGGCATAGAGGGGTCCATCTACGAATAGGATGGGGCTTGGTTTCCCTCTCTCGTAATATGGTTTGATCGTATTAATGTGGCACATTTGTGTTCCTTTCCTTCGGTCTGGAGTGTTCACAATATAGTTGAGGTCGCTAACCTTCCGAGAAATTTCGTAAGGACCGTGAAATCGAGCCTTCAGGGGATGACCAGACAACGGTAACAGCACCAGTACTTTGTCTCCGACATTGAAACTTCTTCGAATGGTGTTTCGATTGTACTGTCCCTTCATCTTGTTCTGGGCTGTTTTAAGCTTCTCTCGTGCCAATTCATAAGCCTCGTGCAATCGGGTTCGAAAACGGGATACATATTCTAACACCGATTCGTTTGTGGGGGTTTCTTGTAACCATCTTTCCTTTAACATAAACAAAGGTCCCCGCACTGTGTGTCCGAATACTAATTCGAATGGGCTGAATCCCAGTGATTCTTGTGGCGCGTCTCTCGCGGCAAATATCAAGAACGGGATACCCTCGTCCCAATCTTTCTGATGATCTGAGCAGTATGCCCGGATCATCGTTTTTAGAGTAGAGTGAAAACGCTCTAGAGCTCCTTGGGATTGGGGATGATATGCACTCGACGTGACTGTCTTTATGCCTAGAGAGTTCATAGCCTGTCGGAATATTCGGGACGTGAAGTTCGAACCTTGGTCGGATTGTACTACCTTAGGTAATCCGACCATAGAGAAGAAATTAGTCAGTGACTTAGTAATCTTCCCGGCGGAAATGCTTCTCAGAGGGATTGCTTCAGGAAACCGGGTTGAGGCACACATGATAGTCATTAAATATTGGTTTCCGTGCTTGGTTTTGGGGAGAGGACCAACACAATCGACAAGAATTCGGCAGAATGGTTCCTCAAAGGCAGGAATCGGGTGTAAAGGGGCAGCAGGGATTTGCTGATTTGGTTTGCCTATCATCTGGCAGGTATGGCAGGTATGGCAATACTTCGATACATCCCCACGGATTCCGGGCCAGTAGAAGCTTCTGCCGATTCGCTCGTGTGTCTTACGGATGCCTAAGTGACCTCCCATGGGTGTTTCGTGGGCTGTCCGAAGCACTTCCTCTCTGTGTCTCCTTGGTAATACCAACTGATGTACACTCGACCAATCTTCCTGGGCGGGTGTGTGTGTGGACCTCCACTTCCGCATTAAGATGTCGTTCTCGACGTAATATCCTGAGGGTACCTTATTCAATTCTTCCTCAGGTAACGTTTCTTCGAACAGGGGGGCGATTTGGCTATCCTCTCTCTGTTCGATTGCCATAGATCTTTCTATGGTGGGCATGACGTCCGTTGTTTCCTTCCGCGGGCTAGGGCTTGATGTCGGGGTCTGTTCGAGCATAGGGTTCGATCCTATCTCATGGCCTAAGCAAGTTTGGGAGAGGTCAACTACCTCGGCCCCTTCGTCCTCGCTTTCCATTCTGACACTCGTCTCCTCGGCTCTCTTCCTCGCATTCGCTCGGGTCACCACACATGGGAATATTCCAGGATGTGTTTCCTCGATCCTCTCAGTCTCCTCTGAGACGCTCGGTTTTTCCACAACTCTCGGATGTGGTACAACTCTTTCTCCAGCCAGGTCATTTCCCAGTAACATCGATACACCTTTCATAGGCAGACTATCGACCACTCCGATGACTATAGTTCCACATACTATATCAGAGTCAAGGGAGATCCGGTGAAGCGGGACACTAACAAAACCACTTCCTACCCCTTGTATGACTACTCGTTCGCCCATGGCTGTCTCTGATCCGCGTGGCATGTCTTCTTCAACTATCAGAGATTGGGTCGCTCCTGTGTCTCTTAGGATTTTGATTTTAACCCTCTTCGTGGGGTCATCCACCGGACATACGGAGCCGTCCGACACAAATGGTCTGTATTCCTCTCTGATTTGACCTTTGATCTTCCTACTGAGATCCTTACGCGACGATATAAACCCTTGTGGTTTATTCGAGACTGCACTTTTCTTCGCGAAACAATTCGCCGCCATGTGTCCTACCTTCCCACAGTAGTAACACGTCATGTTTTTCCCTCCTTCTGTCCGTCGGGGAGTAAAGGAATGAGAATCAAACCGTTTACTTTTCGGGCTGTTCGGGCGATGTGGGTAGTTGGCCTGACCAGGTCTTGTCCTTGGACCAGCGCTAGCCATTACTCGAGGCTTTGTGCTTCTCCCATATTCAGATGGGTCCTCTGATTTATTCTTGCCTCGCTTATGCGTTAGTGCATATTCGTCTGCGAGGGTAGCCATCTCATAGGCTGTGTTGACCTGTTTTTCATTGAGGAATGTTTCGAGGTTATCGGGTACGCACCATTTGAACTCTTCTATTAATATTAACTGTCTTAGCTTGTCATAATCCGCACCTATTTCTTTCGCCGAAATCCATCGGTCGAAATACGTTTCTTTCTGTCTGAAGAACTCTACATACGTTTGGTTTTCGTCCATTCTATGATCCCTAAATCTCTGTCTATATGCTTCTGGTACCATTTCGTAGTTTCTAAGGATCGACGTTTTCACAACGTTGTAGTCGGCACTGTCCGCAATTGAAAGGGAGGCATACGTTTCTTGTGCTTTACCTTTCAGGGCTGTCTGTAATAATGTCGGCCAGGCTTCGATGGGCCATTCTAGATTTGAAGCTATTTTCTCGAAGTGTTGGAAATACTTATCCACGTCTTCTTCGTTGAATGTAGGTACAAGTCGGATTTGCTTGGTGAGGTCAAATTTGTTCCGTTCCCCCTCGTGTCGTATTCGTTCTTCTTCTATTTCCCTGATACGAGTTTCCTGACTAATTCTCGCCAGCTTAATCTGGGTCTCGGCTTCGATCTTAAGCTTCTCCAGTTCAATCTGGGCTTCTGAAAGTTCAGGCGCTTCTGACACAAGGTTGTCAAGAACGCTGCTGTCGAAAACTTCATTATCGACCATATCTTCTGAGACCACTCTCACCAACTGCACCTTTCGCATCGACCGTCTTACATCCAACTCTAGTTTTAAGCCTATCTCTAAAATATGGTTCTTTTTCAGTTTTAATAAACCGTCGAACGTGGGAGAGTTTAGAAACGTATCTATTACAGACATCTCGGTTTATTTGCCTTCCGTAATTCTACGACCGCACTGTTCCTCACTGCGAAGTCTTGTGGAAAAGGAGAAATGATTCCCGGACACGAGCCCCCAATTCTGTTACGCCCGGGGTTTCGTTGGGACTACGATAGCCGGGACGCAACGAGAAAATAAAAAAAAATAAATAAATAGACCCCAAGGTTCGATATAAAAATTAAAAAAAAGAACGTTGGGAAGGGAATTCTCCAATTCCGGACGTCGGTAAACGCAGAGAGTAAATGAACTATATGCAGACATAGAACGATAGAAGACAACACGAGAATATATGATACAAAAGTTTTATTTATAAAATATACAGACAGTAAGAAAAAGAAAAAGAAAACTAAATAATATAAGGGATAGGGAGATAAATTACCTAGACAAATACTAATGCGGCGAAATACATATGACTACAGAGACAGCAGATCATAAGATATAAAAAAAAATAAAGAAACTTACAGATGGTTGGAATCGACGTCGATTGACTATTACCAATGATAAAAGGGTGGGATTTACAAAGTTCAAGTTATGAGTTCTTTGTTTGGCGATGTCTCGTGTTGATGGCGAGAAGAACACACAGAAAAATCACAGGAATGTAGCCGGCTTTGGTTGACGATGTCGTTCCAGGGTCTCTCGTCGTTCCTTTGGGTTTGGTGGCATCTAATTCTTCTAGTGGCGGATAGCTAAGTTTGGGTTTGGTGACGTCCACTTCCTCCGAGGGTCAGCAACTAAGTGAGATTGTTGCCACCTCAACACGAAAACGAAAACTGCTATCAGTTGGGTCACGTGTTGGCCCACACAAAAAAAAGGTGTGTGGGTGTCTTTCGCGGACCCTAATGTTACTCGCCCCTATCTGCCAAACAGCGTTTGTCTCGTCTACGGTCAGAGACTGGATAGGAAATGGGAGGAAGGGGTAAGGTTCCTTTCCGGGAACTGGCCCTGACTTATCTGGACATAAAAATAATATATAACCCACAATCTGCCTACTCAAGAAATAAGGTTATCAAGGGTCATATGTTTCGTCGCAAATATACAATGTACTAAAAACATGCCTATAAAATCCGAGGTGACCGTACAACTATTGGGTCAACGTAACACTACTTTGTTTCTTATCTTCTCCAGCGACCTTTTCGATGTCATCAGATTCCAACGAGGTCTTTATACTGATGCAAAAGTATTTACTTCTGTCTTAATAGTAAGTTCGATAGGTCCGTCAAAGTAAAACTGGCAGCTATTTTCGAAAATGGCCTCCAATCAGTTGTTAATTGGGTCAAGGAATGGCTTGTAAATTCAAACGTCTCTAAAAACGAAACTTTAAACACCATAAAGAACCTTTTTGCCCTCCATTTTCTCACAACTCATTACGGCTTTTCGATGTTCCTCTAGCTTTACTTTTAAGGGCTGATTGTTTCACCTTTATATTCTCGCTACAACTGCAAGGAATCGAGTACGCGCAATTCTTCCCTGTGTGAGGCTTTACACAGAAGAAATTTCTACGTAGAGTAGAACAACTTCTAAATATTGTCCTGATGTCGTATGCACCACAGATCTTCTGAATCTTTTCCAATAAGCCGTTGAAGTAAGGCAGACAGCCCGTGGTAATTTTCTGGTTATCCTTCTTGTCCCTTCTGTTCCCACCTGTAGACGCTGATGTCATTTTTGCCGAGTATTTGTTATTATAAAGGGTATGTCTGATACTGATGACGTTTGTTTGTATGTGTCTGGGCTGCTACTCAAGATTGTTGCCCGGTGTTGTAGGCATCAAACGACACCTTCCTTCACAGTGTATGGGTGGTCGGAATTAAAATTGAGGTCATTTCCGGTGAAGGTTGGTTTGTAATATACAGATGTTTTGAACCCATTCTCTGTGCGAGTTATTACTACATCCAAATAGGCTAACTGAATATTACTTTCTTCCATTATGAACTAGATCGAAAGTCTTACTGAGTTCACATGGTACAGTTGTATTTGTACAGCTTCCTGGTGCAGCGAAACTGTGAAGCTGTCATCTACATATCACAGCCATACTGTTGGCTTTAGTGGTGCCGTTTCTAAAGCCATTTCCTCGAAGTATGCCATGTATATGTTCGCCATCACTGGTGACAACGATGAACCCATGGCCAAGCCTTTCTCCTGTTGGTATATGTTAGACTCTAAGAAGAATGTTTTCTGCACACAAAATGTCAACATTTACATCAGATTATCTATTGGAATGTTAGTAGCGGTCTGAATCCAATCGGTTTCGAATCCCTATCTGGACCTCATTTGTAGTAATTCTGGTGAAGAGGATTACCATATCCAAGCTTACCATCCGATTGTTACGAGAACAGTCTACCCCCGTAGATTAAATAAAGGGTTCAGTTCAGTATCCCCTGTAGGTTATTCAGATCGATATATACCCGAGGAAAGCCGTAGGGCACAACGACCGAAACGTTGTGATAACAACAGCAAAGAGGTGGACAATAGTCCGAATATAAATAGTGTAAATAACGATAACTCCTCATCCCAAAAATTCAGACGGAAAGTATTTTACTCGTAGATCAGGTTCTGGACGGTCACGCCAAGATCAACGCATTGTAAGAACAGCGCTGGTAGATTATATAGCGTTCACAGTATTGATCACAATACGGAACGTGAGGAAACGTTGGCTTGTATTAAGACGACGGGCATGAGTGTCGCTACCCAAGCTTCGGCTTAGTCACAAAATTGTTGCGTGCATCTCCAGTGGTTTCGAGGGAGCGTCAACTGTAAAATCCAATTAATGTATGGTGCGCGTTAATATTTCTTTTTTTTTTTTTTTACAAAAACTTTCGATATCTTAAAATTACTGGAAACGAGAACCTAATAAGGAACACAATTATGGAACCAATTGATTTAGTCTAAAGATAACAGGCCTGTAGAATATGCCGCAGTTCCATGATATTGTGTTGCAGTTGTAGTCGATGATAGGAAATCCACTGGCCGATTTATTTGCTAAGCAAACTTTTTTTTAAATGCGTCATCGAAACGAATTTATTTATTAAATATAGATTACCGATGGAACAAATTATTTATTGCCGGTTCTGTGTAATTCGATCTATGCTCTTGTAAGAGATTTCCTTACAAATTTCTCTATGAGACTCGTTAATATTTACTTTGATAAAAAATAAACTTAACCCATTCACTGCTATCTTCGATATTTAAGCTCTTATTTACTTTTTGAGGAAATTATCATTGGAAATTGCTATAGAAGACAAATTATTCTTTATCTTTAGAAACCAGATTAAAGGGGAGGAGGAGGAGTAATGGATATCGGCTTGAATTGAGGAACCGGGGAGCCGAGCTCGAATTCCAGTGGAATCCATTACTTTCACTTATGTGCTGATACCCTAGGGAAAGGTATGAATCCTCTTCTTCTCCCCCCAGCTATTGGTAAATAGCAGAACAGATCGGGTTCTATAGCCTTAGATGGCAACTGGTCTACCACAGAAGCAAAAGGCAACCTACTGCGGGAAAAATCTGCCTAGTCAGTCATTTTATCGAAAGATACATGATCGCCTACGCGTGTATCACGCATGGCACACACCTGACTAACTATGCTTTATCTTTGGAAACCAGATTAAATTTGACGTATTCATTACCATCTTGGTTTACATGAATCCTTATTTATACCGTCGAAGTATGTTTTTAGATAAACCTAGTATTATAGGTTTCTATATAAAACTATTTTTTATGGTAAATACTACTGCTGGTAAATCTGATGCAATGATGACGTTGAGCCCACGAGAACCACTTGTCTCTTCAGCTTTCATAGTCTTGGTAGAGCGTCGGAACATCCTCCAGTACCAGATTAATCTACTGGAGGTCCTGGTGGACGACGTCCTCCCAGCGGCTGCAGTGGTTTGCCGCGAGGTCGTCCCTAGTATTGCAAGTGGTGGCACGAACTGTAAAGCTGGTCCTCGGGTCCTTGTATCATTCGTGACCGAACCAGCGAACGCAGCGCTGAACTATAATGCGGGAGATGTTCGGCTGGCCGTTTCTACAGCGGAGTTCTTCATTGGACATACGATCGGACAAGTGCATCCCATCGACGGTCGTGGGGGCGCGAGACTCCAAGCCATAGACATAGAATTTTGGTAAATACGATTATAGTCAATATATTCACTGGTCCGTTGTGTATTTCAATGCTTACATAAAGCCATCTATATTTATTAGACCTACAATTAGAAATACTTATATAAGTCTCGTTATATATTATTTCTGGAAATATAATTAAACTTAAAAATAAAGCACGAGTCCGGTAATTTTTCCCCATAGTGACATGTGAGGCGGATGTATATCAGAAGCAATAAGCAATATACTACATGTCGGATATATGCCTCATGGGGTAGTGGTAGACATCCGTTTATCTCGCGCGATAAATGTAGCACCTTGTTTGGTCAAAATTCAGTCCTTTGGTGGTGAGAATGGAGTGATCTCTCCAGGACGCACGCCAAGGTGATGGGATATGATTATTTACCCGCTGCCCCACGCAGCAAGATGTGGCACAAGGCCGAGTTTAAAGTGGGGTATCCGAGCCCGTAGGCTCGGGCAAAACTTCCCTATAGACCACGTAAAAACGGAGTCAGTTTCCCGAGACGAGACTCTGCCCTTCGACAGAGCCTCGTCTGGGGATACTCTATGGGATATGTTGGCTGTGCGGTGCCCAAACCACACGTCTCCTCCACTTCCGGTCGTATCGACAAGATCCAAAGGAATACAAGACATTAAATTTGTGGTAGGCTTGGCTGCTGGAGTTGCCAGTAGGGTGTCAGTGTTGACAGCGAACTGCCTTCGGGCCTTCATTCCCGATTTTCTGTTTCGATTTACTTCCATAGCCTTTTCTCGGAGATCTAAAATCAGAGTTTTTCTTCCCCTAGAGGGATGAGCTTCAGGCCTAACGATCTCCAATTTCCTCGAAATACAACAGCAAATGTATCAAAATAAACCATAACAATGGCATTGTTCTATAATTGATTAAAATTTAGTGTGTGTTCTGATTGAGATTATTTGTATAACGTGGACAACCATTTATCCCTTCCAAATTCGATTAAATACGTCACTTTATATTTTCTCTGATTTCATCATTATTCGGAAAAGAAAACAATATTCGTACTATCGATTATTAAACATAGTTTTTAATCGTCCCTGCCCAAACAAGGCGACAATGTCACTAGGACACAGAGGGTTACAGGGAAGGAAAAAGAATAAGAGGTCTTTACCGAGAAGTTAGGAAAAGGACAATAAACGAACAGCATTTAGGAAGACAGAAGCTGGTGATTGACGTTGTATTTAATTTTTTTAAGATTGTACATGGCAGAATTGAGGAATCGGAGAGCCGAGTTCGAATTCTAGTCAGGTCAATTACATTCACTTACGTGCTAATACCATTGGGAAAGGGATGAATCCTCTTCTCCCCCCCCCAGCGTATGGGTAAATGGCAGGACTGACCGAGTTCTATAGCCTTATATTGCAACTGGTCTACCGCAGAAAGTAATGGCAACCTACTGCGGGAAAAAATATCTGCCTCGTCAATCATGTATTGAAAGATACATGATCGCCTAAGCGTGTATAACGTATGTTACATAACTGAACTGATGTGGCAGGGAAGCAACAAACCGAAGTGGATTTCCACAAGTGAGAAGTGCGAGAAAAGAAACTATCAAAATAGAACTGATGATCGCATCTAGCTAGTTCAACAGTAAAACGGCGAGACCTAGTTGCCAATCTAGTAGCACGCTTAAATTGGTGCAGACGAGTCACTAAGGAGAACAGATCAGTATCTGTCTATATTTCTGAGATTAGGTATTATGTACATTATTTACATTATTCGGACTCTTGTCCTCATCTTTGTCGCCGTATTTATTACAACGTTTCGGCCGTTGTACACTCCGGCCTTCTTCAGGTGGTTGGAATGTCGAACTGAACCCTTTATTTCGCTCACTGGGGTAGACTGTTCTAGTTCCACGTGCCATGTCTAATGGATGTCAGTTATCAGTTATCTCCTGTTAATTTCCCTCTGAAAGTTCTCCACTGCCTTAACCGGATATTGATAGTGTGTGTGTGTGTGTTTGTGTGCGTGCGTGCGTGTGTGTGCAAATATATAGAAAAATAGGAAAGAACCATTAGGTTAATAATCCGAAGTTCTTTAGTATTTTTGTATTTATTTAAAAAAAATAACAGTGCTCAATATACAAGTATAGCCTAAAATATAATTATTTTTTTAAAAATACGATTCCATCGCTACATAACAGTTCTCATGTTTTAAAAACAGAAGCTAAAAACTTTAATTTAATTATAGAAATTAAATTGAATTAAAGTACCCAGCTCTGTTTCATCCTCAAGCGAATTTTGGAATAATTAATCTTGAAATTTACGGAGCTTTATAAGCATATATTGGACGCCTATCGTTTTCGACTTGTTAGTTCCAAGCAGCTCAGTTCTTAGAACCAACAGCCAGACTACCTGCACATATCATTTGATTATAGTGGTGAAGGCTTGTGCAGAACCAGTCACACTTGTAGGAAATACAGAGAACTGGTGCACCGTATGCCATAAGGTTCCCAAACGACCCTCCGCAGGTTTTGAATTCAGAGCTCTCCTTCTCTTAGACCGCTTGCCGCCCAAGGCTATAGAAATCAGCCTGTTCTGATATTTACTGTAGGGAGAAGAGATGGATTTATACTTTTCCTAAACTTATTAGGACGTAAGTGAATTTAATGAACTCAAATAGAATTCGAAATCAGCTCTCCGACTCCTCAATATGAGCTGCTATCTCTTTCTTTTTCTCTCTCCATCCCTCCCTCCATCCCCCTCTCTCCATATATATATATATATATATATATATATATATATATATATATATATATATATATATATATATATATATATATATATATATATAAGTAAAAGTTTGTCATTTAGTTGATCGACGTTACCTTCAGCATACCGACTCAAGAGTTTCGCAGGCGGGCCTGTTCGTCCATTCTTTAAGCTTATATATATATATATATATATATATAACTATGAACCGAAAGAGCCAGGCAAACCTACCTAGGTTTCACCTACGCGGATCATCAGGGCACTTAGCTTTGTTATTTTTCTTTTACTCGTGTCGGAGGTTTTTTTCTTAGGACTCTGAGCTTGGATTCTGGTTTTCGCCTGAATTTACATGCTCTTAGTTCTTTCTGTTTTTTATCCCTTATTTTCCCCTGGGTATTGGTTTGTTCATTTACAAGCCAAAACACCTAAGGTTTTTCCAGACAAAGATAATTACTTATATTTATAAGATTATATATATATATATATATATATATATATATATATATATATATATATATATATATATATATATATATATATATATATATATATATATATATAGATTATTATAATTATTGTTTATAATATTATTCCATATCGAGTAAACGTAAAGTATTTTTGTTCCTATTTCATATGTAACTTTTATTGTACATTTAACGCTGTAAAATATCTCGGAAAGGAACAGTCTCTGGAAATTCTAAGAAAGGACTCGCTACAACAATCCCAAGAGGCGATCCCATCTGAAATACGAATTTCTGTTTAAAAAAAATCATTGTCGAAAATTTCAGCGGTGTTCTCGCTTTGGAATAATGTAATAATTATAATATTGATGGCAGCCATATAAAGGAAATTTATCCTAAAATGACACTAGAAGTTTGAAAACGCAGTTGCGTTGTAAAGAGAGTTTCAAGCAGACGGGACTCCATGAAAACTGTTAAGTGGCGATTCCATCGGTAATCCGTATTTCTGCTTATAAAATAATTGTCGAAAATGTTGGCGGTTTATCATGTCCACAGCATGACTCTGTACATCGACGAGTACCACAGAGCAAGAATCTTATCGCCAGGATTATAGAAAATCTCTGCGGGAATCAAATCCATGCTTTCAATGAAGATAATCCCGCTAAGATCCTTGTGAAGATGTGTATAAGATAATCCCGCTAAGATCCTTGTGAAGATGTGTATAAGATAATCCCGCTAAGATCCTTGTTAAGATGTGTATAAGATAATCCCGTTAAGATCCTTGTGAAGATGTGTATAAGATGCATACTTTCCAACAAAGATTGTTCGGGATTGAGGAGTTTCAATTCACTGCTAAAATTGCAGTTAATGAGGATATAAGAATCTGAATATTATACAGAAACACCATGTTAATTTAGCAGGAGTTGCAGTGTGCTGCAGCGTATTATCAAAAGGGATTCATTGGAAGATTATTTTTTTCAGTACTATGACTAGAACGGGTTTACTGGAGCCTGATGCGGCAGGATGAGATAGCCATTCTCTATCTTCATGATGCAAGGGCTTGTCTTGATGAGATTTTGCCAAACTGGTGAATTGGACGAAGAGGTTCAGTAGATTACCCTTAACGTTCACCAGACCTCAAAGCACTAGACATTTTTATGGGGATACTTAAAAGATAAAGTTTATGGCATACAGGGCCCCCCAAAAAGTCGAGGAATTGAGGGCAGCGATTGAACGAGAATGTACAAAAAATGTCGAGAGACATAATTCTTGATGTTTTTGATTCTAGTGCTTCACGTTATCAGTAATACCAGGGCCGGATACGTCATCAGTTTTAAAACTGGCGTAGACAGGAAAAAAAATGATATATTTTTCGGCAGATTTTATGAAATATTTAGAATGAAATGTGTTTTCATAAATACTGATTTCATCATTATTGAAAGTATATATACATTTTAGGGACCCTCCCATATATATATATATATATATATATATATATATATATATATATATATATATATATATGTGTTTGTGTGTGTGTGTGTGCGTGTGTGTGTGTGTGTGTGCGTGTGCGTGTGTGTGTGTTGTGTTGGTGCATAATTATCAGGCGTTTTTCTAAGCGAGTTATTTGTTAATAAAAATATCTGTTTTGTTTGCTTCTTTTTAAGAAAAATATTTTCTTTTCAGTTTATAAAAATGCGTGTCGATAATCATACGCCCCGGAATAATAATTTAAAATGCTATTGTTGAATTATCATGTTTCTTTTTTCATAATGAATATTGTTTAAAAACGCCTGATAATTATGCACAAACCCAATATATATATATATATATATATATATATATATATATATATATATATATATATATATATATATATATATTATGAAATGGACAAAGTCCGACAATTATTTTTAAGACATGTGTGACGTCATTTGTTTACATTTGGATACGCATCGAGCAGATATGAATTTATGAGAGAAAAACATGGAGAACTGTAGTTTAAAAACTGTAAAAATCGACCTTGCTAACCGAAACGCACTCTGTGGCTCAATCGGTAAAAGCATGTCAGGCTATATGACGGTTTCGTCTAGGATACAGGTAGCGTTGTCTGCGTAGATGCCTACTTGAGAGCTGATGACATCAAGACGATCGTTGATGAAGATCAGAAACAGTGTAGGACCCAGGATATAGACTTGGAGAATACCAGCGTTCGTATGAAAGGAACAGGAGGAGAACCCGTTTAGGACGTCCTTCATTTCAAGGTTCGACAGGAAATCAAATAATCGTCCTGTAATACCGTATCCCTGAAGCTTAGGAAGTAGGCCGGCATGCCAAACCCTATCAAACGCCTTAGTGATATCTAGAGTTACTCTTCGAGCTTTGCCATTATTATCAAGAGCTTGGTATAGAAATTCAATTATGGCCATGAGCACGTGAGCGGTAGACCGGGCAAAGCGGAAACCATATTGTTTGTCAGAGAGTAGATCATGAGATGTAAGGTGGTTAACCACTTCGGCGTTAATTAAAACCTCGAAGATTTTGCCGAAGAGTTATAGTAGACTGATCGGATTGTAGAATTGTCCCCAGCATTCTTAAAAACATAGACAACAGAAGATGACTTCCAACAGGCTGGAAAGCAAGAGTCAGTGAAGCAATAGTTTGGAGTGAACTTGCGCTTAGAAGCACATTTTAGGACTACGGCTGGTATCCCGTCACCACCACTTGCCTTATGAGTGTCTAATTTAGAGACGAGGTTATCACTCAATAGTGCCTCAGATCTTAGGGGAAAATCAGGTGTGGGCACTCCGGATAAGTCGAGTGTTGAATTGGATGAGAACTTCCGAGGAATCATCCATATTGACAAAACACTACTTGTATTTATTAAAAACATTTCAAAAATAAAATATACCTTTACGAAATTTTACTTGAGGAAGGTTAGCTAATTTAAAGTTTAATTAATTTGATTAAAAAAAATATTACTTACGTTTAGTTCAAAATATCGCAGAAAAACATTTTTGACACTGTAGGTGCTGAAAACTCACTCGACAAACTTGGTTTTGGGAATCTTTTTTTGAGGTGGAAATAACTGTAAAAATTACCTGATGAATATAACGTGAACGCCATGTTTATATATAATTTTTAACTACCCAATATTAAATAATAATATTTTAAAACTATTACTTTTTGGTGGCAGTGTATTTGGCTCAGACCTTCTGAGGCTGACCTTAAGGTCAGATGTTAGACAAAATAGGGATATCGATTTTGATTGGTTGAGCCGAACGTGGGAATATTAGAGTGAGAAAGTGTTTTCGAGGAGTTAAGATTTACGCGTCGAAGAATGCAGACGTGTTAATTTCGTGTGCGGGGAAATTGCTCCCCAGTGGAGGTGATAGAGCGAACCCACTGGCTAGTTAGAAGCTGTACACGTCGACGTGTTTAATAAAATAGAAGTTTTTGTTGAAGCTCTCATTTGATCTCCAAACAAACCAACTAGCGATCACCCGACAGGAAGATATATATATATATATATATATATATATATATATATATATATATATATATATATATATATATATTCGAGAATAAAACATTTACCCCTCAGGATTTTGAATCCGTCTGCCAGTAAGAGCCAACTAACCAATACGTCTGGCTCTGCTATTGCTGAGAATATAATAAATGGTAGGAAATGTCTGGTTAATTTTAGTGTGGATTTTATCTAGGTCCCACTCCACATTTCACCTCAAGGTTCTAGAGTCCTTGTATATCAGATCCCGTAAGCCCCCCCCCCCACTTTGTAAACAGAGGGAATGCTTACTGGATCTGAATGTTATTGGACTCTAGTTTCATTTTTTTCTCTCTTTCATTCCATTCCATTCGTTAATTTAATTTACACGCTTTTATAAATTTTCTATTCCCAGAAAAATAAACTTGATAAGTCCTGGGACGGTTCCTGTTGTTTTTTTTAATCTTTTCCTATCTATTATTAAATTCTGTACCATAAAAAACTTATATATATATATATATATATATATATATATATATATATATATATATATATATGTCAAAAAGTCCTATAGAGTTATTATGTTTAAGGAAAGTTTATGGTAGATGGTGCTGTGTTGCTATGAGGACTAGGTTACATTTGTCACTCGCGTACATTCGTGGCTAGTATGTCTTCAAAGATTAACGTGTGTAGTACTGAGTTAATTGAGAAAGGTTCAGTTTAACCATAGCATGATATTCATATCGTGAGCAGGAAGATATGATTTTTACATACGGCCATGCCAATGGTAATGAACGCAAGTCTGCACGGCTGTATCATATTGCGTTTCCAGAGAGAACGCAGATGAGTCATCCAACCTTTGCTGCTTTTTTATCGTCGCGTTGTTGATACAAAATCCGTGGCATCACAAACCATGGATCGAAGAAGGTCGAGATCCTCTCTTACGCCTGACCACGAAGAAAGCATTCTACAGTCTGTCGGAAATGATCCTGGTATCAGTACACGCCAAGTAGCCCTAGCATGTCCTACGCCTCATAGTACCGCATGGAGGGTACTTCAAGAGTAGCTCCTGTATTCGTATCATTTGCAACGCGTGCAGGATCTTTCGCTCTCTGACCACTCACCAGTCTTGTTTACGGATGAGGCAACATTTGGAAAAGATAGAATAGCACATTTACACAAGTCAAATTTATGGGCGGATCCGACACATTTTAGTCACATTGTTCACGGTGCACTGGCTAACATGAAAGATGGATAGGTAGTGGAGACTGGCTGCATGGCCTGCACTTTCCCCCGACCTCAATCAATGAATTTCTTTGTATCTGTAAGACCACATAAAACAAATGGTTTATGCAGCAGATATTAATAATGCAGAGTTGCTTCATCAACGTTTCATGGGGGCCTGCGAAAGCATTTGATACCGTATGGAAATATTTGAAATGATCAAGTCAATGATCCGACGGGTGCATGTGTGTGTAGAAGCAAGGAGAGGACATTTTGAACATTTATTATTATTGAGGGGTCTCCCCTTTTTACACAAATGGACTCACCCAAGGTATACATATACTACTACCAGTGAATGCCCGGACGGTCAGTCAACTACGTACGTCAAGTCGGACAGTAGTAGTAGTAAGAACGTAGCGGCAAGAGTCACAGTAACAAGCACGTAGACTCAGTAAGAAGTCATACAACGATACGTCGATACCAAAGACTATCTATATATTTGTCTACTAACCCCGCCTGACCACGAAGACCTACTAACCTGTATTATCAGTTTGTATTATTACGTTAATACATTTATTTCCTATATTCATTCTTGGCGTTTGTTATTATTTGATAACGGATTTCATCCCGGAATCCACAACAGTTATGAATTGCTGTGTTGAGGTACAACCATAGTTTTTGGAAATATGTTTATATGGACATTTTACCTGGTTCTGGTATCAGGAACCCGCTCCAACGTTTGTAAAAGCATTTTTGATATATCCTGAATATATATGACTAAAAACAAAAGAAAAGCTTTTCTTTACCAACTCGTTTCGTCCCCTGAGGAACTTTATCAAGGTAAATGTACGAATTTTAGTAGTATTTATAAACTGAAATAATGATCGTTAATTTCATTTAAATTTTAAAATTTAAGACTGCTCTGAATTATTCTTAAATCTAGCTGTGCAACTAAAAGTATACTATGGATGACGCTAAGTGATGTAATTTAATTCCTAATAACCGAAAATGGGTAAATGTTGGTTAATTTTTATTTTTTATTTTTTTATACACACGCACACATATATTATTTCTATTATTCATTATTTTAACTGCATTTATTTAAGTAATAGAATGTCTAGATTTAACCGTTTTTATTTTAAAAACTGTTTATGGCCTTGTAGCAAACATACAAATTACATATTGGAAATACCGGGACCAAACTGGTTCAACAAGTTAGCTTATTAATAGAGGAGGAATGATGCCTTTCAAAAGCTGAGCAAATGATTAAGAAACAGAAAACTATCGTTAGAAACAAAGAGTATTCAGCTCTCATGCATTCTTTGGCAGTGAATATTGGACAGCCTCCTCACAGATGAAGAAGAGACTTAACGTAACAGAAATGTGGTTCTACAGAACGACGTTGAGAGAATATCATGGACCCAACATGTGCGAAGTTCCAGAGATTATGGCAACAAAATGACACTTTCCATAACATCGGGAAGAGACATTTGAAATCTCTGGGGTACATAATGAGGAAAGAGTGCTTGAAAAATTTGGTAATCTCAGGACAGATCGAAGGTAAGATAGAGCAAAAGTAACGGACAACCTACCTGGCAAGACCGAGTGAATGAAGGACGGAGCAGTGTTTGAGAGAAATGACAAAAAGACAAAAGTGCGCTAAGGGACAGGACATTGTGGAGAGTCATGATCGCCAACACCCTAAAGAGCCACGTCACAGAGACGAAGAAGTAGATGTCAGTTTGGAAAAGAAGTATTTGTTTTAAGAATGGAGGTATTTGAAAAAGTTCAGGTACTATGTTAACATTTTGGCAAGACACGATCATATCACTCAAGAACTTTCTGTCTAAGTAAGTTATTTTCTCTTTTAATAAATGTGGTATTCTTGTAATCGAAGTTTTGGCAGAATTTATTTCTGTGCCTAAAACAATTGATTATTTGTGATATATGAGATCCATTTTGTGTTCATAAATACGGCTTTTAAAATTTCCGCAAATATAGTAAGGAACAGTTGTGACAGTTTAATTTGTATTTTTATTTCGTTGATAAAGAAAAAAATTCATCGCGTCTTTATTCATGCTGTCATTTTGCAGACATTTGACTTATATATCAATTCTTTGACACACACGCGGGCGCGGCGCGCGCGCGCACACACACACATATATATAATTAAGTAATTCATTGAGTCTAGAAGAAACTTCAACAGAATGCAGAAAGCACTGGACGGCCGTTTCGTCCTATATTTGGGACTCATCAGCAGTGTGAGAATTGAAACTTGGACAGTTAGGTTATCAGACAAACGTCATACCAACTGTTCCAACGGGCCTCGGTGACGAAGTGGTAGCGAATCAGACACGATATTGCGCCGCTCGATCACATATTCCGTGGTGGAACTCATCCGAGTTTCTCTTTTATCCATAGGACTATGGCCCCACGATCCACGACTCCTATCACCGAGCCATTACATCCAGAGCATTGGAAGCCGGTTCAAGCAAGGATATACAAGTGATAGAAATTAGGAGTATTTGAGATAATTATAATTAAGTAATTCATTGAGTCTAGAAGAAACCTCAACAGAATGCAGAAAGCACTGGACGGTCGTTTTGTCCTATATTTGAGACTCAACAGCAGTGCGCATCCACTACCGAGAATTGGTTCGCTTCCAGCGTCTCGTATGCACGATTTTGTCGTTTCTTGGAAATCTTCCATGCAAACAAAAACATACTATCAATATTGCTATGTCCGTGTATTGTTTGATACATTGTAATGTAATTGTCATCTTTGATGATGGCGTATGTAAGCTTAGATAGGATTAGAAAACATGTATCAATATGTCGATTTTATTGTCTTTCATTAATAATGTAAAAATGTCAGCTGTATACAACCACTGTCTCAGATCAATGGTTAAAAATGATTTTGAGCGAGTGAAATCTGAGGGCCTTGGCGCAGTCCATCCTTTTTCGAGCCTTGTGGTCTGGCACTAGAATCACAAAGAACTTTACCAAATAAGAGATACCACATCACATGAGGACTACCAACAGCAGCAACAAGTAAAATAGATAGCACATGTAACTCGAAGAGAAAATGATAACATAATCAAGATGTCGACATTTCACGCTGCTTCAAATAAAAGGTTAGGAAGGAAACCCCGATCAATATTGGAAAGAGCGATAACAGCTACTGGACTTGAGAAAGCTATTTTCTTGAAAAATTGTTTTAAGAGAAAGTTGATTGATTATTTTTTGTTTAGCGGCATATCAACACCTCTATGGATTATTTAGTGCCGAAATCTAAATATTTTGTACGCAATTTTATTTTATTTTAGATAATACTGGTTTTATTGATACAAGTCTTACTAATTAACCCATAGCTGGCGGAGAAGAGGTCGATTCATACTTTTCCTCCAGCGGTAATTGAATATAACGAACTCAAATAGAATTGGAACTCGGCTCTGTGATTAACAGTTCAGAGCTTCATTAAACCACCCGCCCATGCAAGCTTACAGCTCCTGCTATTCCAAAGCGAACACCCGTTTAGGTACTGAACAGAATCGACGTTGCTTAACTTCGGTGATCGTATTGGAACCGGCGTTTCAACGTGATATGGCCGGAAGCTTTAATAGAAAGGTTTCAGCCGACAATAGCAGCGGCGGCTCGGTCAATGAATGCCGAATGTTTCCTTATAAGGAAACATTAATATTAACCCCCCTCAGTGACTTATTTGTAGTGCCCATTAAAGAAGTATGGCTATGGTCTGAAACTCGCTTGATGCGTGAAAACAACATTAACCATGCAGTGTATATTTCTACGCTCACATTCTATCTATCTATCTATCTATCTATCTATCTATCTATCTATCTATCTATCTATCTGTTGTGGATTCCGGGATTAATCCGATATCAATCAATAACAAACGCCAGGAATAGATAAGGAAAATAAATGTATTAACGTAATAATACAAACTGGTAATACGGGTTAGTAGATCTAGGAATGCGGGTTAGTAGCACTAATATATATACAGTCTTGGTATTGAAGTATCGCGGTATAACTCATTACTGAGTCTACGTGCTCGCTAACTGTGACGCTTGCCGCCGTCTCTGTGTGTGACTTACTCGACTACTACTGAACTCTACTACTCTTCTGTCGTTCCGTCTCGACTCCTTCACCGTTCGGGTATTCACTGGTAGTAGTAGTATATGTATACCGTGGGTGAATCCATTTGTGTGAAAAGGAGAGACCCCTTAACACCTCCCTCCTTAGATAGGGAGTTAGTATTTTTTTCTCTTATGGTTGATGATCAGAGGTTCAGTAAATTTTCTCTTCCTGTTTGACCTTCTAAATTCTGTATCTTCCTGTGGTATTTGAATCTCAAAAGCTTCAAAGATTGCGTCCATTGCATCGTCATTTTCTCTGGGTGACGAGCTTGGCTCCTCAACCCGTCTTTTTTGTATTTGGTCAATATGTCTTCTATGGGTAAACCTTTTCGCGTTGTACTGTGTACATCACATTTCCCAGGCTGTTAATTATTGTGCCAGGCTCCCAGTAAGCCATATCGTTTCTGAACATCCTAAAGTAAACTCGTTCTCCTGGTTTAAATGATCTCTTTGGTACAATAGGTGTATATTGGTTTTTGTTCTTGTTTGGCAATAATTTATCAAACACAGACCGTATTCTCCAGGCAAACATCAATTCCGCTGGTTAAAGACCAGATGGTGTGTTCTGTATACTTGGAGGAACTACTGTATCGCTTGTTCCGTCGGTGCATATTCGGCTTTTTTAAAAGTTCTTTTTAGTGTGTCTACGAATCTTTCGGCTTGTCCGTTCGACCTCGGGTGGTACGGAGCTATCTTGATATGCTTTACTTGGTATGTCTCACAAAATTCTTTGAAGTCACTGAAGGTAAATTGTGTACCATTATCAGTTACCAAGCAATCCACGACGCCGAATCTGGCGAATAATTCGTGTATACAGTTTATGGTATTTTCTGTCGTCGGCTGTTTGAATCTGGAAACCTCTGGCCATTTACTGAAACTATCTACTGTTATTAAGTAGTAGTAACCCTCTATGGGTCCTGCGTAATCCACGTGGATTCTGGATCAACTTTAGGCCATGGCTTTTGTATAGAGGGTGGTGATTTAGCCTTTACAACTTTCCACCATTTGCGTAATATCATCGTCCATGTTAGGCCAGTAGACAAAACTTCTCATAAGTGCCTTCATCCGGTTTTTTTCCCGGATGTCCCAAATGAAAATCTTTCAAGATTCGCCTTCGTAGCTACTTTGGTATTACCACTCTCTCGTTATACAATAATATGTAATCACAGATTGAGAATCTATCTGCTAAATTCCTTTCCTTCTCTTCTATTTTTTTCTTGGTATTCTGAATAAATTGATCCTTTTCCGCTTCTCTTCTTGTCTCTAGCAAAGTCACAGGTAGAACCTTTATTGTATTGTATAACACTTTACTGATTTCATCTTCAGCTTCTAATGCTATTATTACCGACTCTTCCAACAGTTCGCTTTTTGCCGGTATTAATCGCAATTGTCCATCAACGTGCCCAATTTTCTTTGATGGTAAGAACTCAAGTTTGAAATTGTAGTTTAGTAACACAGTTCCCCATTTTAAAAGTCTGTACGCTGTATAGACTGGTAGACCTTTTTTTGTACCGAAAATCGTAAGAAGGGGTTTGTGGTCTGTTTGAAGCGTGAACTCGTTCCCATAAATATATCTGTGAAAACGAGTTATTGCAAATATTATGCCTAATGCCTCCTTTTCGATCTGTGAATAATTTCTCTCCGCCGGTAATAATGATCTAGATACGTACGCAACGGGTTTCTTTGTACCGTCCCGCATCTTGTGTAGAATACACGCACCTACCCCATGTCATCTCGCGTCACTTGCAATAATGATTTCTAATTCGGGATCGAAATGTGTCAGTGCTAGCTCCGAAGTTATTTTTTGTATTATTTCCGTTCGGGTATTCACTGGTAGTAGTATATGTATACCTTGGGTGAATCCATTTGTGTGAAACCCCTTAACACTATCTATCTATCTTTTTTGTAAACTGTTCATATCTATCTATCTATCTATCTATCTATCTATCTATCTATCTATCTATCTATCTATCTATTGCAATATGTTCATATCTATCTTTCTGTCTATTTAGCTATCTATTGCAATCTGTTCATCTCTTTCTCTCTGTATCTATCTATCTATTGCAATCTGTTCATATCTATGTATCTATCTATTGCAATCTTTTCATATCTATCTATCTGTCTATCTAGGTATCTCTTGCAATCTGTTCATATCTATCTATCTATCTATCTATCTATCTATCTATCTATCTATCTATCTATCTATCTATCTATCTATCTATCTACATGTCTCGGTCTGTTTATACCTCTCTAGTTATTTAGCTAGCTAGCTAGCTATCTCAACCTGTAAATCTCTCTCTCTCTCTATCTATCTATCTATCTATTGCAATCTGTTCATATCTATGTATCTATGTATTGCAATATGTTCATATCTATCTATCTATCTATCTATCTATCTATCTATCTATCTATCTATCTATCTATCTATCTATCTATGTGTATGTGTGTGTGTGTGTGTGTGTGTATTTACGAATTACATTTTTTTGTTTAGTGTTATCACTTCAATACTGCGGTTCACTAACAGCTCCTTATGTATATTATCTCTGATTTTCGTATGAAATGGCATGAATTTATAAATAAGTAAGCCATTCTTCCCGCCAATCTTTCGTAATGTTCCAGAACACTTATTTCTAGTACCTCTGTTGACTGTACACAACACTTCATTGCGTCGGTGGTGGTCGGGGGTGAAAAACATCTTCAAATGCTCTCCACATGTCATTTATTTAGAAGCACCCCTTGCTTTATTTCTTTTAAACTTTTTTTTTTCTCTCATTTCATTCTATTCTCTTCTCTGGATTATTTTGACCCTCTCCTGTATTTGTGTTAGTGTCACGCGGTACACTCACCGCACTCAAATGTCGTCTTTTTTTACTGGCCTGGGGCCATTCACTTCCAGGGGTCGTGTAATTTATCATCAGCCCAGCTGCCGACGTTGAGCGAGGCAGTTGCGTGTACGGTGTGTTGCATATCACGTTGTCTTGAAACTGTATATGATGCACTTGGTCGTGGACATGAACAAACGCCAGCTGTTGTTTTCAATTTGCAATTGTTTTCAATTCGTCTTATTATTTAATCTTTCTGTTATTCTTCTTTTTTTTTTTTTAATAACAACAAGATATGACCGTAATATAATTCAAATGTTGTCAGTTGCTGACATTGGAATCAAACTAGTAAAAACAAAAAAAAAGAAGCGTAGTACTTGACAGGTTACCCTACGTCGTTGTGTGAAAGTCGATCTGATGTGAAAAAAAGTTAATAAATATTCAAGAAAATAAAGTTATTTAATAAATTAAGTTTAGTCTGGTACAAGGCCACAAATGTGGAGCACCCAGAATAGTGTCAGACTTGTTACTGTAGAAATAAACTTTGAGATTAGCTGGTTAGACTTGCGGTTTCTTGATATTTACTAAGCTAAACTGGTTGATCGCGATCGCGAATTCCTTGACCCATCAGGGTCGTAGGAGCACCACATGTAATGCAGCTGCAGTAGAAGTGGTGTTTTTTGGGCAAGATAGCCTGACGTAGCCCAACTCTCTCCAGGTCGGTTTTGAATTCAGAGTTTTCCTTCTCCCAGACTTGTTGCTACACAAGGCTATAGAACCCAGACTGTTCTGCTATTTACCCGTAGCTGGGGGAAAAGAAGAGAAATTCATACCTTTTCCAAGAATATTAGCACATAACTGAATGTAATGGATCAGACTGGAATTCGAACTCGGCTCTCCCGATTACCTCAATCCGAGCCGCTAACCATTACTCCACCGTGCTTAGTCTGGTACAAGAACGCAAACTTGTAGAGCCCAGCTGGGATTGAATTCTCCGCGGTAATAATGGGCTTCGTCAACTTTGTTTGTCATTGCTCCACGGATGTTTAATTTAATAATTAATTCCAACACACATCTAGTAAAGATTTAAATAATTTCGAGATAAACTTGCTGACCACTGCTCCACGAATAGGCGACCACATAGGTATGCGATATGAGAAAAATATAGAAGCTCATCTCAGACAAAGATATTTTCTTTTAGATTTAGTAATCTTCGGCGCTATTACACATTCGCCCCCACCTCATCCGCCATGTTTTTTTCCCGCTACCCTTCCGAATGCTTATTGTCTTCCGGCAAGCTTTACGTATACACCTCCAAATCCTGTTGTCCACTGATCGCGAATAGGTTTGTTCCATACAACGGTTGTTGCAAGCAATGCAGTCCATACTGACTGCTAGCAAGCCATAGTTACGGCACCAGTCAATGCATTTATGAATATTGTTGTAAAAGTGTGCTCCAGTCTTCAAAATGGCGATGTCTTCAAAAATTTGTTAATTGGGAACGAGTTGAACACCATCCATAATACTTGGTTTGAAATGAACAGTAAAGTACATGAAATGATGAATGTAAGCAGGGCGAAAAGGATAGTTTTGTTTATTTGGTTTATTTTGTTTTACGGCATATCACCCTCAATAGGTTATTTAATTCCGACAATATTTTTAGGATAGATTCGTATGAATAGAATATGTATTCTTTGGTTTAGATTGGTTTGGTTTATTTTGTTTTACGGCATATTACCCTCAATGGGTTATTTAATGCTGACAACATTTTTAGGATAGATTCGTATGAATAGAATATGTATTCTTTGGTTAAGATTGGTTTGATTTATTTTGTTTTACGGCATATTACCCTCAATGGGTTATTTAATGCTGACAACATTTTTAGGATAGATTCGTATGAATAGAATATGTATTCTTTGGTTTAGATTGGTTTGGTTTATTTTGTTTTACGACATATCAACGTCAATGGGTTATTTAATGCCGACAATTTTTTATTGCTGGTAATATTTTGTTTTGTCAAAAATCTGTGTCTGGTAATATTTTTCTTTCAAAATTGTATTATTGATAATAATTTTTAAAAAAAGTATTGCTGGTAATAGTTAACTATTTGTCCATAGTAGAGACCCTAACAGGTGCTACCACCCCGGGTCAGGGTGCACCTGGGAACACCAGCAATTAAGAGGTAGTTCCACGCTCCTCAAAATCTCCTGATCCAAGGCCTTGCTCTTTGACGTAGTTTATCGTCTTAACCAGGACGCGGATGTAGTTTAATGTCTTACCCAGGACGAACAAAATGGATAGCTAAATAGGAAAAAATTATTTCTTGGGAAAAAAATTCATCGCGGCGAAATATTACAGCAAGGCTGGGGGCGCGAAAGTCTAATAGCGCCATTTGTACAATATTTTAGTTTTTTTTTATGCTAGATTTAAAATAAAATACAAATCCTTCCTTTCAAAATAGAAATCTTCGTCTTACGTTTCCTCGTTGTCTCGAAATATTAATATTTCTTAAATGCATATACAATTAGCAGTGATATCCAGTTTTATCTCTAGATAAAATATTATGGTTTATAAGGAATCAGTATCAGGTATAATTGTTCTTGGTATTGAATATAAAAACCTGTTGATTGGGAACGCGTTGAACACCAGCCTTTATACTTGGTTTGAAATGAAAAGTAAAGTACATGAAGTGATGAATGGAAGCAGTGCAAAAAGGATAGCCACGTGTCGTAAACAGGGCGAAATATTATAACAAGGCGGGTGGAGGTGCAAAAATATAATAGCGCGTCTTCTACTTCTTATAAGTATCATGGTTGGGGTGACCATGGTTCACCACAGTTACCTATCTGTTGTAGCTCTTAGCAACGTTTGTCTCGTTTTTACTATCCTTCTCACGACTTGTTCTGTCATCCATTTACACAAGGCCGTTAGATAGGTCACTCGATGTTTTCTTCTGTCCCTATTACTTTCAATGTGTCCTTTCTTTTTATAAATCTTCTTTCCTCATTATGTATCCTAGAAATGTCATCTGTCTGTTTATGATTCTAAATGTTCCTCTAGTTCTAGCCTTTACGGATAAGACTTGCCATGTCATGCGCATTGTAGCGAGTCACCCTCTTTCCTTTCGTATTCCATTAGTTCGATGTAAATTCCACCTGAGCAACTTCTTCCCACGGACCACTGCTTTGTGAAACCGACGCCCGAGAAGTTGCTTTCCCGATCACCACAATCTTAACCTGTTCAAATCTAGGGTTAACCGTTATCTCCCCCAAATATAGCCATAAACTATACCTTTCACAGTGTGTAACCTCTGCCTCGTGTGACTCTATGGCCTTGTGCAGGGTGAATGTCATTGTAAAAAAATGTAAAAGTGTTCTTTTTGTTTCAATGTTCCTTAAATCTACTTCGTTTTTTTACATGCTCTATTCATAGACACTTTTATGAATAACATAATTATATATGATTTAACGTATTTATATACAATTAAATATTTTATATTACTTTAATACTGTACTATTAAAGCAATATAAAATTATTTTGAGATTTTTGTCCACTATAACGATTTCTAACGCCATGTCCTTAGCGTAGGTGATCAAGGTGCTTCTTATCATCTGTGAATGTTCATGGGAAAAATGGAGTGTTTTCTGTTGCCGTCAAGATTTTGAAATCACTGTAGTCTTTCTTCTAGATTGGTTGCCACCCAAGACCGTAGAGCCCAACTTACATAGTTATTTAACCCACTGCTGGATGGGAATGAGGTGGATTCATGGTTCCCATGGGTATCAGTGCGATAGTGAACGCAATAGACTAAGCTGGAATTTGACCTAATCTTGCGTGCGGATAACCGTAACACCTGCGCGTTATTATTTTAAAAAAAAATCATTTCATCCCAAGTAAGGTAATAAAGTCACTAGGACGCAAGGGGTTACAGTGTGTGAGAAAATATGTGAAAAAGAAAACATTAAGGAGAGAGAACAATAAAAGAACGAGATTATGATTTCAAGAGAAAAAGGTCAAATAATTATCGCATACAATACAATCTAACCAGAAGATGGCGAAGAATGAATGATTTATGTAAAAGTTTCCAAAGAGATTTATGCACAATGTTAGGAATATCTTAGAAGTATCTGAAGTTTTGTCAGCTCTTTATTGCTTATGCATGCATTGGCTGTGGGAATATTATAAGCTTATTTTATTGTAATGAGAGACATAGCTTATTTTATATTAATGCCATTTTATTGTTATGAAAGACAGCTTATTTTATAGTAATGTTATTTTATTGTAAGATATTTTATTGTAATGAAAACCATAGCTTATTTTATAGTAATGTTATTTTATTGTAAGTTATTTTATTGTAATGAAAGACATAGCTTATTTTATAGTAATGTTATTTTATTGTAAGTTATTTCATTGTAATAAAAGACATAGCTTATTTCATAGTAATGTTGTTTTATTGTAAGTTATTTAAATGTTCAAAAGTCTAAATGCAACGTCAATCGCCATCTTTTGTCTTCCTGAACTTTGTTCTTTATTGTCCTTTTCCTCACTAATGTCTTCTCAGTCTCTTTCATTCCCGATAAGCAACTGTTTCTTAATGGCTTTATCGCCTTTCTTGGGTGAAATGAAAAAGAGCTCTATCATTAGAGCAAGGAAAATATAAATAATTTACTGAAAATGAATCCGTAAGGGATTGTACTAAACAATAAAGGAAAAGATAATAATAATAATAATAATAATAATAATAATAATAATAATAATAATGATAATAATAATAATAATAATTGTGTTCCCAAGTTCACCCTGACTAGGGGTGGTAGCACCTGTTAGGGTCCCAGCTATGGGTAAATAATTAATCCCCAAACTTGGGTCAAAACACTAAAAAAAGTGTGAAAATAGGTGTTAATACCAGAAATTCTTTGTAAAAAAATATATTACCAGCAAGACATTTTTGGAAAAAAAATATTACCGGCAATAATATATATATATATATATATATATATATATATATATATATATATATATATATATATATATATATATATATATATATAATATGGGTTGTTTAATGCCGACAACCCAGGTTTATATGCCGTAAAACAAACCAAACTTAGCTCAGAAAATATTACAAAATAAATAAACTCAATATCAAGTATCTGCAGCTATTTTTTAAAAATCTTAATTTAACAATAGCAGATGAAAGAGATTTTATTTAATAGGAAGATTACACTGAGCCGTGTGATCATGAAAGTGATCAAAAGATACAATGCTAAAAATGCCAGCGTCTGCCTAAAAAAAGCGGAATTCTCATCATGAATATTTCATAAGAGACATTTAAATTAATCATACAACAAAGAAAAAAAATGTAAATTTAAATAAGATATACACAGGGATCAAGACCTTATGCGTCAATAGATATAAAAATTAAGACAACAATGTTTAATTTTTTTTAATACTGATATTCATCCTATATCTAAAGGCCACTCAAGGTAGTGGCTTACCTGCAGCTGTTTTTGTGTGGGCGGTGAGAAAAAGGTGCGTAATTTATGGGGATATGTGTGAAAGATAGTTAACCGAGAGTTAAAATCATGGTGAAAATTTCTAGAAAAAAACAAAAAAAAAACAGGATGAAGATATTTACACTATCTACATTGTTTGGACTGATGTACTCATCCTTACTGCGTTTCGACGTTTTGACCGCTGAACGCTATGGCCTTCTTCAGGTGATATATGTTGGAATTTCGAACCGAACCTTTTCTTAAATAAAGAATTCGGTTCGTAATTCCAACAAATATCACCTGAAGAAGACTGATGAGTACAACGATCGAAACGTTGTGAATATGGCAATAAAGATAAGGAAAACAGTTCGAACAATGTGAATAAAAAAATACACAGAAGTAGGATGAAGATGGCTAAGAATATGAACCAGCGAACAATCGTTAAGGAACTTTGAATTTTAAGAAGAGGCATTTCAGAAATCCTCTCGAAGTCTCAGTGCACTGGAAGCGTTTTGAATGGTTACATTCGAAATCTGTAGCATAGAATAATACGGAGACTGTTCAGGACAGCAAAAAGCTCAGTAAAAGAAGGCAGATAGACAAGTGATTGATGCGTGTGACTTGTTCAATTTGGTGTTATTAGATAACACTAAGTTCATTCTTCAAGAACACTGGCTGAAGAGGCTCCTTTCAACGAAGAAACCAGCTTTGAGCAGAAATCGTTTCAAGGCAAAATTAATTTGATCAAAGTGACATGAACTGTGGGTTGAGGATGATTAATATATAGGCAAACACTGAACCCTCAAACAAAAACAAAACACCATGCAAGTATAAAAATACATGTTTATAGTCAAAATACCAGCAATACATTTTTATATTAAAAAATATCAACAATTTATAGTAAAATTAACAAGAATATATTTTTAAATTAAAATGACCAGTAATACATTTTATGGTAGAATTACCAAGAATACATTTTATAGCAAAATGACCAACAATATATTTTATCTGTAGTTGAAACCATAAATTTGTGTTCAAAATATTTAGATTTCAGCATTAAATAACCTTTTGAGGTGTTGATATGCCGTTAAAAAATTCGACCCATCTACCAAACCGAGCATCCCCGTTGATGGGGCACTTATCTAATTCTTTTTTAGACGCCTACTCAGGCACATCTGTATTTGTCCAACACTTACAGCGCAATTATGGTTCATAATTCAAATATGCCGAGCAAACCTTAGTTTCATTTACTAGGAGAAAGTGCATCTTCTGTCGTGACCAACAGTTTTTGAACAAGGCCAGTACGTTCAAACTCTCGGTCACGATGACTTGTGACTTTGTGCTAGAATAATGATTGGGGGCTAGCAAACGATTCCGTCTACCCATTTTCACGCACAACTCGTTTCTGGGAGAGAGCATATAATCTGTCAAGATCACCAGTTTGAAGAACTTTTTTTTTAGCTTAGTTTGGCTCAGTGGCATAAGTGAGTGTCACCCAGTGAGGAATGAACTACACAGTGATAAATGTTTTTTTTAGAGGAACTTGCTAAACCAAGAAAAACACAAGAAGTGTTGGTGCGTACGATTTTGATTATGAAGTAAATTTCAGAACTTGGGAATTTTATTTACACTCGAACGAATGGTACCCTATTTAGCCTCGAATTATTTAGGCAATAAAATTGAATAAAAATAAAAGAAATAATTGAAAATAGCTGGCATATTATTCTGTCAATAACACTTGCATTATTCGTTGACTGCTGATAATAGTTATATTTTCTATAGTAACATTATTTATAAAGCATTATTTATAAAGCATTATTTATAAAGCATTATTTATAAAGCATTATTTATAAAGCAGTAATTATAAAGCATTATTTATAAAGCATTATTTATGAAGCATTGTTTACAAAGCATTATTTATAAAGCATTATTTAAAAAGCATTATTTATAATGCATTATTTACAAAGCATTATTTATAAAGCATTATTTATAATGCATTATTTATAAAGCATTATTTACAAAGCATTATTTACAAAGCATTATTTATAAAGCATTATTTATAAAGCATTATTTATAAAGCATTATTTACAAAGCATTATTTATAAAGCATTGTTTACAAAGCATTATTTATAAGGCATTATTTATGAAGCATTATTTATAAAGCATTATTTATAAAGCATTATTTATAAAGCATTATTTATGAAGCATTGTTTACAAAGCATTATTTATAAAGCATTATTTAAAAAGCATTATTTATAATGCATTATTTAGAAAGCATTATTTACAAAGCATTATTTATAATGCATTATTTATAAAGCATTATTTACAAAGCATTATTTACAAAGCATTATTTATAAAGCATTATTTATAAAGCATTATTTATAAAGCATTATTTACAAAGCATTATTTATAAAGCATTGTTTACAAAGCATTATTTATAAGGCATTATTTATGAAGCATTATTTATAAAGCATTGTTTACAAAGCATTATTTATAAAGCATTATTTATGAAGCATTGTTTACAAAGAATTATTTATAAAGCATTATTTAAAAAGCATTATTTATAATGCATTATTTACAAAGCATTATTTATAAAGCATTATTTATAATGCATTATTTATAAAGCATTATTTACAAAGCATTATTTACAAAGCATTATTTATAAAGCATTATTTATAAAGCATTATTTATAAAGCATTATTTACAAAGCATTATTTATAAAGCATTGTTTACAAAGCATTATTTATAAAGCATTATTTAAAAAGCATTATTTATAATGCATTATTTACAAAGCATTATTTATAAAGCATTATTTATAATGCATTATTTACAAAGCATTATTTATAAAGCATTATTTATAATGCATTATTTAAAAAGCATTATTTATAAAGCTTTGTTTACAAAGCATTATTTATAAAGCATTATTTATAAAGCATTATTTAAAAAGCATTATTTATAAAGCATTATTTACAAAGCATTATTTACAAAGCATTATTTATAAAGCATTATTTATAAAGCATTATTTATAAAGCATTATTTACAAAGCATTATTTATAAAGCATTATTTATAAAGCATTATTTATGAAGCATTGTTTACAAAGCATTATTTATAAAGCGTTATTTATAAAGCATTATGTACAAAGCATTATTTATAAAGCATTATTTACAAAGCATTATTTATAAAGCGTTATTTATAAAGCATTATTTACAAAGCATTATTTATAAAGATTTCAATATGAGATGCTGAAAAGTCGGAAGTCATACCAAGAAATTCTCGTCCCACAAAAAATGAAATCTAATATTTGCTCAATTTGTCAAATTTCGTGAAGTGGGTCGGGCGAAGAACATTTCAATATCTGAATATAATAATTATCCAATAGTAAGTCCAGAGCGTAATGATGAAAAAACCTTTCTTTTGCACGACATATATTTAGTTTTCATTATAATCGCCTTCCCAATCAATATATGTAAACCGAAAATTATCCATTAAACAGATCGATTGATCATTATAAAGTGAATGTCTCCATGCTTCACTCTAGATAATGGTGTCAGTAAGACTCGTATTGATTCAAAACAGCTGATAATCATTTGTCTTCATGTTCAATGCATTCTTCTAGCAAAATCATTGCAATCACATCATGTATATGACAGTGGTGATGGTAATATTTGCCGTTTCCTGACAAGGATACATCCGACATTCATTGGCCAAATAGCATCGGCTGATATTTGTAAATATCTGGTCTAATATCTGTTATCGTTCTTTCCAGTATTGGTGAGAATTTCCTTCAAAAACTTCTGTTTGAAGTAGTGTGGAATTTTAACATCTTGATTATACCATTATTTCTCTACCCATTTTAGTTGTTCAAGATGAAAGCCTTCAAGTGATGTAGTTTCTGTTATTTGGTACAGTTCTTTGTGATTCTCTTGCCAGTCCGTAATGTACTAAGAACTGTCGTCTTTGCCAGTGCCCATAGGCTTCACTCACACAAAGCAATTTTGAACCGTCCGAACTTAATTATTAGAGATATTTATTATAGACACAATGTTTCGGCAAAGTACCCTCTTGTCATCTTCAGGGGACCATTGCTGATTATAGTGTCATTTTGCCCATGTGATGACAGTAATGGCTTATTTCTGCTGAACCAGTATTTCACAATCTGGTCAAGGGATATAAGCCATGAGCATTACATGATTGCAACAAGCTTAACCAACTCCTGTTAATGTTTGTGCCTTTGTGTAATTGTATTCAATGTCAGATGTGACGACATTTTGTTAACAAGCAGATTAACCTTTTGATAATTTTGCATTTCATTTTTGAAAAGAGGGATTTTGTTATTTTTCGATTTTCGATTTTGTTTAAATAATTTTTTCGGAAGATACATACATACATACATACATACATATATATATATATATATATATATATATATATATATATATATATGACAGGATAAGGAAAAAATGCGAAACGTTTGTAAATCTAAAATGTTTCGCTTGTATTTCAGCTTTAGCAGAAATCAAATATAGAGGAGAAAAGAAAAGTTTGATATTTAAAAAAGAAAGAAATTCGTGTTTGTTTTTCATTGTTTCAGTCGACCTCACGTGTATTTGTCTTGTCTGAAGCCTTCTAAATCTAAAAATAAACACCCTAAAATTCACCTTCATCCCTGCCGTGCGCCGACGGCTTAGTGGTAGAAGTTCCGACTGACGCCAATTCAGTCGGGTTTCGATCCTAGCTAAAGGCAACCGGGCGTCTAGCCACACTGATGAGCTGTGAAACAGCGAAACAGTCTGTCTGTGGATGACAAGAATATTGGCTCCTGAAAAAAATTAATTTCGGTTGAGCTCTGTTGGTTTGAGGTGTGAGTTTGTAAACAGTGACTATTTTAAGCTAAAATAGCATGACTCTTCGGCAGAATTGAGTCACTGTCAGTCACTGTGTGTTTATCTAAATCTAAAAATAAACACGCTAAAATTCACCTTCATCCCTGCCGTGCGCCGACGGCTTAGTGGTAGAAGTTCCGACTGACGCCAATTCAGTCGGGTTTCGATCCTAGCTAAAGGCAACCGGGCGTCTAGCCACACTGATGAGCTGTGAAACAGCGAAACAGTCTGTCTGTGGATGACAAGAATATTGGCTCCTGAAAAAAATTAATTTCGGTTGAGCTCTGTTGGTTTGAGGTGTGAGTTTGTAAACAGTGACTATTTTAAGCTAAAATAGCATGACTCTTCGGCAGAATTGAGTCACTGTCAGTTACTGTGTGTTTATCTAAATCTAAAAATAAACACGCTAAAATTCACCTTCATCCCTGCCGTGCGCCGACGGCTTACTGGTAGAAGTTCCGACTGACGCCAATTCAGTCGGGTTTCGATCCTAGCTAAAGGCAACCGGGCGTCTATCCACACTGATGAGCTGTGAAACAGCGAAACAGTCTGTCTGTGGAGGACAAGAATATTGGCTCCTGAAAAAAATTAATTTCGGTTGAGCTCTGTTGGTTTGAGGTGTGACTTTGTAAACAGTGACTGTTTTAAGCTAAAATAGCATGACTCTTCGGCAGAATTGAGTCACTGTCAGTCACTGGGTGTTTATCTAAATCTAAAAATAAACACGCTAAAATTCACCTACATCCCTGCCGTGCGCCGACGGCTTAGTGATAGAAGTTCCGACTGACGCCAATTCAGTCGGGTTTCGATCCTAGCTAAAGGCAACCGGACGTCTAGCCACACTGATGAGCTGTGAAACAGCGAAACAGTCTGTATGTGGATGACAAGTATATATATATGTGGTGACAGTCTGAGTCATGTTAAACGCAATCGTCATGCCATGACTTCCATATTCACATTTATATTTGCATACGCTCTATCGCCGATATCCGAGTACTTTAACCCATAAATACAGCACACCTTAAAACTATATATATATATATATATATATATATATATATATATATATATATATATATATATATATATATATATATATATATGCGTGAGTGCGTCTGTGTGTGTGAGATAGACTAAACTATCATTATTCCGAATGGAGAAGGCGTTATTAGTTTAAGAATTTAAGAAAGATATTCCTTTTCACTCATGTTCTTTATTTATGCTTGGCCCTGTAACCTGATTTCATAACTTTTGCTACGATTCAGATGGCTTTACGGCAAGACATGACAGAGACACAAACATTATAATAAGATAGTGCCTCGTTGATAATACAAATATCATTTATTAAGCATATATATCACATAACGCCACATTTACGTGACATCGCGAACATTTAAGTTAAAAGATAATATCACGTTCACCTGACATCAATTATATATATACATACATACATATATTCATCCCTAAGAAGATATATATATATATATATATATATATATATATATATATATATATATATATATATATATATATATATATATATATATATATATATATATATATATATATTAGGGCTGAATTTCTTCAGACAACTAATGAATAATAATTTTGTGTTTCTCGTAACGAAATACCACTAATATTTTTCCAATATATACATATACACAGGATGTAGGTAACTGTTTTAGCGCAGATCCATGGTCTCACGAGACAGAAGAATGCCACATACTCACCCCCATATATATATATATATATATATATATATATATATATATATATATATATATATATATATATATATATATATATCTGTTTGTATATGTGTGTCAGCAAACAAGTAATATATATATATATGAATATACTGGGTGTATCAAAAATATTATTACAAACATTGCTGGCGGCTTCCTCACACCAAACCCAGGACAAAAGTTTATATAAACATATGTTCGCAAATCCTTCGTTTTTGAGTTATTCAGTTTAAAGAAAGTTTACTATAGATGGCGCTGTACTCCCTTAGAGACGAGGTCACATTTTTTGTTCGTTTACATTTCTAGTTAGCATGTTTTCAACGTTTAACGTGTGTAGTACTGAGTTAACTAAGAAATGTCCACTTTAACAATGGCAGGATATTCATATCGTGATCAGGCAGATATGATTTTTCCATACGACCGCCCCAATGGTAATGCACGCAAGGCTGCACGGCTGTACCAGATTGTGTTTCTATATCGAAGGCAGTCGAGTCATCTAATCTTTGCTGCTGTTTCGCTTCGTTGAGAGATCCGTAGCATCACAAACGATGAATCGAGGAAAACTGAGATTCGCTCGTACGCCTGACCACGAAGAACACCACATCCAGGTATCAGCAAACGTCAACTGGTCCTAGCATAACGTACATCTGATAGTACCGCATAGAGGGTACTTCAAGGGCAGCTCCTCTATCCGTATCAGTCCCAGCGTGTGCAGGGTCTTTCGCCCTCTGATCATTCTTCACGGGAGAACGTTTGCCTATGGATTATTGAACAAACTGCCGATCCGTTGTTTGTCTCTGCAGTCCTGTTTACGGACGAGACCACATTTGGACAACAAATTTACACAACCAGCATTTGTGGGCGGATCGGAATCTCCATGTTAAATACAGGCTAGACACCAGCATCAGTTTACAATTAATGTGTTGGCTGGAAATGTAGGTGACTGTCTGGTATGTCTATATGTTCTCCCAGCACGTCTTACAGGAGCTGTCTGCAGAGACTTTATTTCGAACGCACTTCCAGACCTGCTAGAGGATGTACCCCTGCTCATACCAAGACGCATGTAGTTCATGCATAACGTGACTCCAGCACATTTTAGTCAAATTGTTCGCAATGCACTGTCTCACATCTACCATGAAAGATGGATAGATAGGGGAGGATTGCTTCCTGCACGTTCGTTCGAACTCAATCCTTTAGATTTTCATCTGTGGGGCCGCCATTAATAATGTTGAAAAGCTTCCGAAGATGTCATGGGAGCTTGAGGAACCATTCGACACTGGGAGGGAGTATGTCAGTGATCCGAAGGGTGCATGCGTGTGTAGAAGCAAGCGGAGGACATTTTGAACATTTCTTATGAGTTGCTGTGTTGAAGTTCAACGAAGGATTTGTGGACATTTGTTTATATGGACTTTTTCCTTGTTTTGGTGTGAAGAACCCGCCCCCATAGATTACAAAATATTTTTGACACACCCTACACACACACACGCGCGCGAGAACACACACACACACACACACACACACACACACACACACATATATATATATATATATATATATATATATATATATATATATATCCGCATAGTCAATATTGCACATTTATTATTCGTAAGAAAACACCTGTACTGTGAAATTACATATGTTTCGCTATATTTTGGTATACTGAGTACTTTTTTAGTATATATATATATATATATATATATATATATATTGAACAATAAAAAATATTAAAAAAATAAAATCTTCAAACACACTGGGTTGTATATGAATATTCTTTCGTTTTTATTATTATTTCATTTAGATTCCTCGACTAGTTTCGGCCAACATGGCCATCATCAGGAGAAAAAAAAATTCTGTTTGCTGGTAGCAGTGAACTACATGAATTGAATTGATGGAGAAAATGAACTTTTGTCTGTAGTTTTCATTTGTTTTTTTATTTGTTTTACATTAATTTTGGCAAGTCTTTGTGTTGGTCAAACAGTCTCTTTTAAGTTTTTGTTTGAGATAAGAGCTGGATGGATTCATGCTGCTCTGAATTCCCTTGGCCATTTTGACAGTTTATATATATATATATATATATATATATATATATATATATATATATATATATATATGTGTGTGTGTGTGTGTGTGTGTGTGTGTGTGTGTGTGTGTGTGTGTGCACAAAAAGTACTCAATATACCAAAATGCAGAGCAACATACGTAATTTAAAGAAACTTTCACATTACATGGTGTTTTTTGCTAATAATAAATGTGCAATTTGGCTCTACGGATATATCATGGGATCTCTGGACTCTGCAGAATCTTTGGACCTTGTCGGTCTATTTATACTGTACAATCTAACCGTGCACCGTGACATCGGGCTATACAGAGAAGACGGGCTCATGGTAGTGAGGAGCTCCACAAATTTTAAATCAGATAAAATTAGTGTTGTGGATTCCAGGATGAAATCCGATATCAGTGAATAACAAACTCCAGGAATGGATAAGGAAAATGAATGTATTAACTTAATAATACAAACTGGTAATACGGATTAGTAGATCCAGGAATGCCGGTTAGTAGCACTAATATATATACAGTCTTGGTATTGAAGTATCGCAGTATGACTCCTTACTGAGTCGACGTGCTCGCTAACTGTGACGCTTGCCGCCTGTGTGTGTGTGACTTACTCTACTACTACTGAACTCTACTACTCTTCTGTCGTTCCGTCTCGACTCCTTCACCGTTCGGGTATTCACTGGTAGTAGTATATGTATACACTGGTTGAGTCCATTTGTGTAAAAAGGAGAGACCCGTTAGCACCCCACCTCCTTAGATAGGGAGTTAGTATTTTTTTCTATTATGGTTGATGATCAGAGGTTCAGTAAATTTTCTCTTCCTGTTTGACCTTGTAAATTCTGTATCTTCCTGTGGTCTTGGAATCTCAAAAGCTTAAAGATTGCATCCATTGAATCGTCATTTTCTCTGGGTGACGAGCTTGGCTCCTCAACCAGTCTTTTTTGTATTTGGTCAATATGTCTTCTATGGGTAAACTTTTCGCCTTGTACTGTGTACATCACATTTCCCAGTCTATTAATTATTGTGCCAGGCTCCCAGTAAGCCATATTGTTTCTGAACATCCTAAAGTAAACTCGTTCTCCTGGTTTAAATGATCTCTTGGGTACAATAGGTGTATACTGGTTTTTGTTCTTGTTTGGCAATAATTTATCAAACACAGACCGTATTCTCCAGGCAAACATCAATTCCGCTGGTTAAAGACCAGATGTTGTGTTCCCGTTAGGTGTTATTCTGTATACTTGGAGGAACTGCTGTATCGCCTTTCCCCTCGGTACATCTTCGGCTTTTTTTTAAAGCTCTTTTTAGTGTCTACGAATCATTCGGCTTGTCCGTTCGACCTCGGGTGGTACGGAGCTATCTTGATATGCTTTACTTGGTATGACTCACAAAATTCTTTGAAGTCACTGGAGGTAAATTGTGTACCGATATCAGTTACCAAGCAATCCACGACGCCGAATCTGACGAATAATTCGTGTATACAGTTTATGGTATTTTCTGTCGTCGGCTATTTGAATCTGGAAACCTCAGGCCATTTACTGAAACTATCTAATGTTATTAAGTAGTAGTAACCATCTATGGGTCCTGAGTAATCCACGTGGATTCTGGACCACGGTCTGTCAACTTTAGGCCATGGCTTTTGTATAGAGAGTGGTGCTTTCGCCGCAGCAGCGCAGCCTTTACAACTTTCCACCATTTGCGTAATATCATCGTCCATGTTAGGCCAGTAGACAAAACTTCTCATAAGTACCTTCATCCGGTTTTTTCCCGGATGTCCTAAATGAAAATCTTTCAAGATTCGCCTTCGTAGCGACTTCGGTATTACCACTCTCTCGTTATACAATAATATGTAGTCACAGATTGAGAAGCTCTCTGCTAAATTCCTTTCCTTCTCTTCTATTTTATTGGTATTCTGAATAAATTCATCCTTTTCCGCTTCTCTTCTTATCTCTAGCAAAATCACAGGTAGTTCCTTTATTGTATTTTATAACACTTTAATGATTCCATCTTCAGCTTGTAATGACGCTATTACCGAGTCTTCCAACGGTTCGCTTTTCGCCGGTATTAATCGCGATAGTCCATTAGCTTTCCCAATTTTCATTGATGGTAAGAAAAGTTTGAAATTGTAGTTTAGTAACACAGTTCTCCATCTTAAAAGTCTGCTCGCTGTATAGACTGGTAGACCTTTCTTTGAACCGAAAATCGTAAGAAGGGGTTTGTGGTCCGTTTGAAGCGTGAACTCTCTCCCATAAATATATCTGTGAAAACGAGTTATTGCAAATATTATGCCTAATGCCTCCTTTTCGATCTGTGAATAGTTTCTCTCCGCCGGTAATAATGATCTAGATGCGTGCGCAACGGGTTTCTTTGTACCGTCCCGCATCTTGTGTAGAATACACGCACCTACCCCATGTGAGCTCGCGTCACTTGCAATAATGATTTCTAATTCGGGATCGAAATGTGTCAGTGCTATCTCCGAAGTTAATTTTTGTATTATTTCCTTAAACGCTTTTTTACAGTCTTCTGTCCAATTCCAATTATTCTCCTTTTTTAGTAACTCATTTAGTGGGTACCTCAATCTATGCATATTATCAATAAATACGGCATAGAAGTTAGCTAGGCCCAGGAAACTTTGTAATTCGGCAACGTTTTTTGGTCCAGGCATGTTTTTAATTGCCGATGCCCTCTCTGGGTCTGGTTTCCTATCACTTTCATTAATTATATGGCCTAAGTATTTAATTTCATTTAGGAAAAAATCACACTTTTTTCCTTTTACTTTAAATCCAAAGTCCTGAAGTCTTCTGAAAACTTCCTTTATGCGTGAGGTGTGCTCTTCTACATTGTCGCTCTTAGTCAGAATGTCATCCAGATAAGCGGTCGCAAAATTCTGGCCCGTGAGCATTGTGTCCATCGTCTGCTGAGAAATTGCTGGTGCAACTTTTACCCCGAACGGTAGTCTGTTGAATTTGTACAACCCTTTGTGCGTATTAATACATAGAATTTTCGTACTCTCTTCTTGTACTGAGATTAGCAGATGAGCATCCCTTAAATCTATTTTGGAAAATATCTTACCGCCGTTGAGCTTTGTAAATATTTCCTCTGGGCTCGGTAATGGGTAATGATGGTCCTTTATAGCCTTATTTAGCCCCGTCGAAAAATCTGCGCATACACGGATTTCTCCTGATTTCTTTTTTACATAGACTCCCGGTGCTGCCCATTTGTTCAAGTCTCTCTAATTCTTTGTCGATGTTTTCTAAAGTAGCAAACGGTACGTTTCACTTCTTTTTAAAAACTGGTTGGACGTTTTCTTTTAATTCAATTCTAGCAATAAATTTGTTGCATCGTCCCAACCCGCTCGCAAATACCTCGGGAAATTGATTTTGTAATTCTTCCTTTAACTTTGTCGCATCTGATGGTTCACCGTCTAACTTTTTGCAAAATGAGCTGATTGGTAGGTCCCAAACGTTCAATTTTTGCATCCAGTCTGTACCCACTAGATTTTCTGTATCTTTCATTACGTATATCTTGAGTTTTTTTGTTTTCCCGTGAAATTTAACATTAACGATTATTTCTCCTTCGAATTTTATACGCTTTCCTGTCACCGACTTAGCAATTTGTTGTGTATGTAACATGGTTGGTCTGTTAAGCTTTTTCCATATCTGTAGGTTAATTATCGTTAGATTGGAACCCGAGTCTAGTTGCTATTTTATCTTTTTATTTAAGATTTCAAGTTCCACATATTTCCTTATGTTGGTATTGTCTTCGTCATGCATCCTAGTAGCTCTTATCCTACTAGTAGCTTTTCTGTTCCTACATTGGGATGCCTTGTGCCCCATTTTTCCACACACAAGACAGTTTTTATATTTAAAACGGCAATCCTTATTCCAGTGTAGTTTTATCGATAACATGCAGATGGATGGGGGGGGGGGGGTCTTATATTTGCTTCGATTTTCGTCATAATTTGCCCTATATGTTGTACTTTTTCCCTTATTATAGAATTTTTGTTTTCTTTCCGGGGAGGGTGAAGAACGTAAACTTTTGTTTAACTTACGTATATGTGATACTCCTGACTCCTCAATGTTCTTCGAGTCTTTCTTTATACAGGCATTTATGACAATCTTCTTCTAATTGTTGTAGTGTTAGTTCAGGTTCATTTTGCAGTTTTGAAAGCATTCTTGTGCGCATTTCACTATCTTTTGCTGAGACTAACCCTTGAACAAAGATGAGACACTTGAAATTATCCGGTGTTAATTCTGCCAACTTGAAGTCGTCGCAATGTTTATTCACGATTGCGGCAAACGTGGAATAGACCTTATTTTCGTCCTTTACCAGGTTAAGGCATTTCCACCTCTTGTGAAAGAGTGACGTTTTTGGACTGAACAGCTCTGTAAGACATGTAACTGCTTCGTCAAACGTTAATTCGTTCGTCTTTTTTGGCAAAATGTAATCCACAAATTTTGTGTATTCCTCTGTTCCTAGTTTTCTGAGCAACAGGCGTAGCTTCTTTGCTTTCTGTCCAGTTTGGACAATCGATGTTAAAGATGTCTTCGTGGCGTCTAAAATAATCCCCGAAATTTTTATCCTCTTCTAGAGAGTATTTGAAAGTTTCTATCGTATTCCACACTGCGTCTTGGGAAAAAGTCGCCTCTTTTTCGATATTTTGTTGTTTGTTACCCGCTACCTTTAATATTAGTTCCTGCGTTTGTAGTAATTGTTTTTGCCATTTTTCTACCATTCTTTCCTGGAGTTGTAATTGCTGTTCATTTTGGTATTTTACAAGTTCTACTAAAATATTTTAAAAATCCTCCATGATAAAAGTCTTAGGAAAAACTCGCTTTCCCGTATTTTAGTCCTCGTAAATCGTTTGCCGCCAAGTTGTTGTGGACACTGGCAAAAAACGGTAATGGAAATTTTTTTTTGTCTGTGTCAGTTCGAATTCCTCGTCGACAATTTGTTGTAGACAACGAGGGAGAATTTTGTTTCGATTTCCTTCCCGTGTGAGTTCGAATTCCTCGTCGCCAATTTGTTGTGGATTCCGGGATGAAATCCGATATCAATGAATAACAAACGCCAGGAATGGATAAGGAAAATAAATGTATTAACGTAATAATACAAACTGGTAATACGGGTTAGTAGATCCAGGAATGCGGGTTAGTAGCACTAATATATATATATACAGTCTTAGTATTGAAGTATCGCGGTATGACTCCTTACTGAGTCTACGTGCTCGCTAACTGTGACGCTTGCCGCCGTCTCTGTGTGTGACTTACTCTACTGCTACTGAACTCTACTACTCTTCTGTCGTTCCGTCTCGACTCTTCGGGTATTCACTGGCAGTAGTATATGTATACACTGGGTGAATCCATTTGTGTAAAAAGAGGAGACTCCTTAACAATTAGAAATATAATTTATAGTGAATTCGGAAAACTAAATCTAAAAACTATAGTCAACACTAAATTAAAAAGGGTAAACTTCCTCGACGTAACTCTAGACTTAATAAACAACATTTACACACCCTACAGAAAATCTAACACTAATCCCTTGTATGTACACCCTAAGTCAAACCACCCTCCATCTATAATTAGGCATAAACCCACATCAATAGAGAAAAGAATAAGCATGAACTCCGCAAATAAGGAAATATTCCGACAACACAGCAATTTTTATAACACAGCCCTGAAAAATAGCGGATACAAAAGCGCTGATATAAGCTATATAAACAATAGTACCAATAGTAAGAAAAACAGGAAAAGAAATATTATATGGTATACCCCTCCGTTCAACCAAATGGTCAGCACTAAACTAGGGCATAAGTTCCTAGCTTTAATTGAAAAACACTTCCCCACTAATAGCGAACTTAGCGAGATCTTTAATAAAAACACCTTAAAATTAAGTTACAGCTACACTGAAAATCTAGAAAGAATTATAAAAAAACATAATAATCAAATCCTTGAAAAACACGCATGCCAAAACAGTATTAATAAAACTCCTAAACTGCAATAAATAAAAAATAATGTGATTGTGGAAACCCTAAAGACTGCCCGTTAGAAAATAAATGCCTCACAAAATCCGTGGTATACCAATGCACTATCTCATCCATTGAGAGTCCTAACACTGATAGGATATACATTGGGTCAACGAATAATAAATTTAAAATTAGATGGAGAAACACAAGAGCTCCTTCAACAATATTCAAAATAGAAATCAGACATCTCTATCCCAATATTTCTGGCATTTAAAAGAAACGAATAAAACACCAAAAGTAAAATGGAAAATAATAAATAGAACAAGAACTTGTAAAACCTGGGATGACCCATGCCCTTTATGCCTACATGAAAAACTACACATCATTAAGTTTCTAAATAATGAAAAGTTATTAAATCATAGGCAGGAGTTAACGGTTTTTTGCCGACATCAACAAATTTTCGCATTAAATAATTAACATAAAAATAGAGAAACAAATAAATTCTATAGTTTAATAAAAGTCTTAAAAGCTTAGCCTTATCATTAAATAGAAAAACCCTTTGTGAAGTCGTCAAAAAAAACAAATTGTAGTCCAGTGCAACGCGTTTGTATAAGAAATAGCCATTTGAATAAACAAATAAATAAAGAGATTAATAGATAGATAATAATAAAACAGAATCCCTCGACACTTAACGACCTGCCGTCGCTCCACAAAATATCTTTCGCTTTAAACTAACGAGACGGTGACCGTCACCATCAGATATGAAATAGAGACCCCACCATAACCTGACATAAACTTTCCGAAGGTGACGGGTCTGTAGAACTTACGCTTCGACCACCTAACCAATATGGCCGCTCCCAGTCGTTTCCATCGTAAGTAATGTTGCAAGAGACCATACTTATAAACACGGGCAAACCACAAGATAGCTTATTCCTAAATTTTCGCTTGAGGAAGAAACGGGACTCGATACCTTAATTCAGCTTAATTTCAATAATTATATTGAGGGTTTCGGCTCTCGTTTTTGAAACATGAAAACCCTTATGTAGCGAAGGAATCATATTTAAAAAAATAATATACTATATATATATATATATATATATATATATATATATATATATATATATATATATATATATATGAACGGTGTGTCAAAAATACGGCTATAATTATTAGATATTCGAACTGAAAGCACCGGCCCTTCATAGTTCACTTACCCCCAAGAATAAATGAACGTGGTTCTATTATTCCCCTTGTACCATTTTGTTTATTTCTTCTATCTTTTTCATGAGGAAAATAACAGCATTTAAACCCCGAAGTTCTTTGCGGAGAAAATCGATTAGCCGATAAGAGGCTGTGTACGTTATATATATATATATATATATATATATATATATATATATATATATATATATATATATATATATATATATATATATATATATAACAGGTAATAGATCCGTTGATATATAATCCAGTTGGATCCAATTAATATCAGATATTAAAACTGATTCACAGAGAGATGAATGTATTTATTAAAACAGCATATATATTACACACCAAAAAATCCAAAATTACCTGATGTCGGTAGAGTCTATTTCAAACTAGCACTGTTATGTGCCAGCTATCCACAAACCACGACTGTCTGGAAATGGATTTTTTAAAAATTTGGTTCAGATATCGTTGGTGAAAACGTATTGGGCCACTTAAGGAGATGCCTCACTTCAGATAAGGAGTCGGGGTTGATATGTATGTATATATATACATATAACTGCAAATTAAGTTAAATGGCCGGAAAAATTGCCGTACCATAAAGCTGACGTATAAAAAGTTCTCAATGCAGTATTTTTTTAGAAAAAACAGACATGCAGAGCAAGCTATCTATCTATCGATATCTATATATAATTGAGTCACTGTCAGTCACTGTGTGTTTATCCGAATCTAAAAATAAACACGCTAAAATTCACCTTCATCCCGTACCGTACGCTGACGGCTTAGTGGGAGAAGTTCGGACTGACGCAAATTCAGTCGGGTTTCGATCCTTGCTAGAAGCAACCGGACGTCTAGCCACACTGATGAGCTGCGAAACAGTCTGTCTGTGGATGACATATATATATATATATATATATATATATATATATATATATATTCTAATGACTATTGTAGCTCTATCTTAATTAATACTGAGCTCGGTCTTCATAAAGGTTTGCTCGCTTTTAAAATCACGTTAAAATCTTTTAATTCTAATTTATTGCACAACATGTTTTCAGTCGGTGTTATTATACATATATATACAAACACACGCGCGTGCACACACACATACATATATATATATATTTACACATACAAATACATACATATATATACATATACATACATGCATTATTAAGCACACACACACACACACGTATATATGCATAAATGTTTATGTACATATGGTAGAAGATGGCATATAAATTTTTATTTGACAGAACAATGTTAGGAAAAGTTTTTCCACTTTGTTATAAATGTTTCTAAGATATTCACACACACCCACCATACAATGTATATATATATATACATATACTATAAAGGTATCCTTACAATAATACAATATATATGTATGGAGAAAGAATATATCTACACATACTGGAAGGAAGACACCATGAAAAGATACAAGGGCACACAAAAAGTTAATAAGAAAGACAACATTCTCTTTTTCCCTTTCTCTGACCAAGTTTAATTATTTTATTATCTATTAACCAGGATAACATTTTTCGGCCAGTCCAAGATAGATTCACATGCTGGATGACTACGACTACCCACAAAAGACAATTGTTAGAAGGTTTAACATAGGAATAAGTCATTCCTTAAATAAAAAGTTTAACTAAGGATTTTTCGCCCGCGGAAGGTCACCATCCCGAAATGCGTGTATCGAAATATAGCAAAATAACGTTTTTGAGAAAATCCACATAATACTGAAAAACGTTTGCGTCTTTATCTGTCTTTCATATACAGTGTAACCCGGATATAAGAGAGTTGTCGGGGCCCGGAGAAGTCTCTTATATCCGGGTTTCTCTTATATACGGGTTTGGTCTATTATATATATATTAACACAGGCTCTAATTTGGGACCAGAGAAAATCTATCTTATATCCGGGTTTATCTTATATCCGGGTCTCTTATATCCGTGTTACAATATATATATATATATATATATATATATATATATATATATACAACAATTAAGATTGAGTGGTGGGGTTCGATCCTCACTGGTGGCACATCTAAGCTTAGAAAATCACCACGACTGTCAGATTCCAGCATGGCAGTCACGCATTTTATTTCCACCCCGGCTAACCCAAGATATATTAAGGGATAGTTGGTGAATCTATATATATATATATATATATATATATATATATATATATATATATATATATATATATATATCTGTAAAAACCAACCAACATCCCCAGGGAGGGAATTCACAAATGGCAGAGATTGCTAGAATATATGCTATGGTACATTTGTTTGACATTGTTGAGAAATTTGCTGTTTGCATTTTAAACTTCTTTGCTGTAATGCTATTTTTCTTAGACATTGAACATTTTGCTGTTTGCTATTTATGCTTCTTTGCTGTAATGCTAATTTTCATTTGATATTGAGCACTTTGCTCTTGGCATTTTATGCTTCTTTGCTGTAATGCTATTTTTCTTAGACATTGAACATTTTGCTGTTTGCTATTTATGCTTCTTTGCTGTAATGCTAATTTTCATTTGATATTGAGCACTTTGCTCTTGGCATTTTACGCTTCTTTGCTGAAATGCTATTTTTCTTAGACATTGAACATTTTTCTGTTTGCTATTTATGCTTTTTTGCTGTAATGCTAATTTTCATTTGATATTGAGCACTTTGCTCTTGGCATTTTATGCTTCTTTGCTGTAATGCTATTTTTCTTAGACATTGAACATTTTGCTGTTTGCTATTTATGCTTTTTTGCTGTAATGCTAATTTTCATTTGATATTGAGCACATTGCTCTTGGCATTTTATGCTTCTTTGCTGAAATGCTATTTTTCTTAGACATTGAACATTTTGCAGTTTGCTATTTATGCTTCTTTGCTGTAATGCTAATTTTCATTTGATATTGAGCACTTTGCTCTTGGCATTTTATGCTTCTTTGCTGAAATGCTATTTTTCTTAGACATTGAACATTTTGCTGTTTGCTATTTATGCTTCTTTGCTGTAATGCTAATTTTTATTTGATATTGAGCACTTTGCTCTTGGCATTTTACGCTTCTTTGCTGAAATGCTATTTTCCTTAGACATTGAACATTTTGCTATTTGCTATTTATGCTTCTTTGCTGTAATGCTAATTTTCATTTGATATTGAGCACTTTGCTCTTGCCATTTTATGCTTCTTTGCAGTAATGCTATTTTTCTTAGACATTGAGCACTTTGTTGTTTGCATTTTATTAACAATTATTATTAATTATGATAACATCACCAAACTCCCACTTACGCATGATGAAAATAATATTTTTATGTATCAGAGGTTTTACTTCTCTTTGAGCAAACTGATCGTAGAAAGAAACGTGTTTAGAAATCTTGTTCAGTTTCTTCATAGACTTTCATAGTCCGTGATATGAACCATTTATATCCAAAACTGACATGATGAATTAAAGAAAAACCGACACGTTTATAAATGGCGGGGAACAAGGGAGACAACTGTGATATGTGTAAGCCAACCATTCTGCTCGGCATGTAGTTCAAAATGACTTCAGTACTGAGTGATTGATATTTCTAATTTCACATCTATCCAACATGGAATTACTGCTGGCAAACCGGTTCGCAGACTCACTGACTTCCCCACCCAACCGGCAAGCACGCGTCTTTCCCAGGAGGCAACGCTATCAGTTTTACTGTGCGTTGATAAATCATACACATTGTTATCTGTATTTATTACTATTGTCATTTCTACAATTTGTCGCGATTCATTTACCGCTGAGAATTGTGGTGATGAATAGGGCAGCTTGTAACGATTTTCATAGGAATAGATACTTATTTAAGCATAAAAACTTTTGCCTGTATAGGTGGAAAGATTTTGTTAAATATTAGCTACTTCGGAAAAATAATGTCCGATTTTAGAATAAGCCTTTTAATTGCGTTCTTATACATTATTATAATAGTTACACAAAAATATATTACTCATTGCTCGTGATTAAAGTGTCCATTTTCTTATTAGGTTGTTCGGAACATAATGTCTGGTCAAGAGTAAATCATTTTCATCTAAATTTACCTAACATCGCCTGATGACGGAACAATTTCAAAGTTCCGAAACAGAAATATTTTATGTCTCGATTTAAAATATTTTTTAAATAAAAATATTAAAATATTATGGGCTACATTGTATTGAGTACTTTAAAAAAAAGTAAATACTAAAGAACTGTGGATTCTTTTTATCTGTCTGTTATTTCTTTTTATTTGTATATATATATATATATATATATATATATATATATATATATATATATATATATATATATATATATATATATATATATATATATATGTATATATATATATTTATGTATATATTTATATATATATATATTTATATATGTATATATATATATATATATTTATATATATATATATTTATATATGTATATATATATATATTTATATATATATTTATATATATATTTATATTTATATATATATATATATTTATATATATTTATATATATATATATTTATATATATATATTTATATATATATATATATTTATATTTATATTTATGTAAAATATTATGCTGTACATTGTATCAAGCACTTTAAAAAAAAAGTAAATACTAAAGAACTATGGATTCTTTATCTGTCTGTTATTTCTCTTTATTTTATATATATATTTATATATATATATATATATATATATATATATATATATATATATATATATATATATATATATATATGTAAACAGTAGCGGCCATAATATAAGGAACGGAAACAACAAAGACATAAATATGTGTATTACTTAAAAAGTAATGCATGATTAGCAATGAAATTTTTACCGAATAAAGATTAGGGTGTAATGCATAAATATTATGCAAAGTTACAAAAAATTTACATAATAGTTTTCTATAAATAAAAATTCCTTATATTATGGCCGCTACTGTATATGAGTGAATAAGATTTGTTGCGAAGTCTTTTACTTAATACATCATATTAGTGATATCATTTGAAATATAAGCAGCTACTTTATTATTTGGTAATTGTAACTCAGAATTTCGCTATATCTTGACAAGACGAACACTTATAGCTAGAATTAGAAAGAGGCATTTGGAATAGAAATTCTGAATCCTTTTATTTTCCTGTCTTTTCACTAACGTCTTCTTATTCTTTTTCACTCCCAATAGCCCTCTTGCGTCTTAGTGACATTATCACCTTGCTTGGGGTGAACTCATTAAAAAATGTGAGCAACGACGATGTTTTAAGGGAAAATTGTGAACAAAGACAATTATATGCAGAAACAGAAAGAAACAATTAAAATTGAAGTCTTAAATCATGTTCTTTTATTTTCCTATTCTCACCACTAATGTCTTGTCCTTGTCTTTCACTCCCAATAACCTACTTACATCTTACTGGCATTATCGTCTTGCTTGGAATGATCTGTTAAAAAAAAAGAAGATAAATTTCCTCATATCCCGGCATCCATCGCGTAGACCGACTTGACGAATTTTATAAAGTTTCAACAAATAGAAAACTCTCTCTCTCTTCCTCTTCATTTCTCTTTTGCACGTATTTGAGCAATTACGACAACATCCTTCTCCTCAGTTCATGATTTTGAACAGATCGAATGCTTCAATATTCATTAAAACCAGTCGACAAAAACTTTTGATACTTTTTCGATTCATCAATAAAATAGCAATTCGATTTGAGCTCAACAATAAACTGCCGATGGGAAAAATATCAACTGAAGCAGAAATTGAATCAATTTGAATTACAACTGGTTTCTGGATCGTTATTTTGTGCCCAGCGGAATCGGTCAGGTGAAAAGAAACCGTCAAATAGGCGGGTGACAACTTGAATCTGTGAGATCAGGTTATCTTTAGGTTTCTGTCATTTTCTTTTCTATCCATTTGTTTTTTTTTAGCTGTTGTAAAAATGATATTTATGGACGTATTTGTTTTGTTACACACAAACTTCGAATAAAGAACTGGATAAAAAAAAGAAATCATCTTGATATCAGTAGTTATAAAGATTTATATAAAAAAAATCTTACTTGTTGCAGATATAAACAGAGGATATTTTTCTTCTTCTTTTCTAACGATCACGTCAATGAATTTTCGGTAATTCTTCGTTGTCTGTAGCTATTCATTTTCTAGGTTATTTTAGACCAATAGTTTTGCGATGCCCACTTTCAAAGCATCTTACGATCAAGGAGACACACGAGAGCTGTTCCAAAATATTTGAACCCGAAATCCATAGAAGTATATATGACGTTATAGGTTTGTCCGATCATCTAAGCTTCATTCACTTTCCCACCACCGAAACGTTTCCTTACGGTTTTTTCTATAAATATTTTCATGGCGATTGTTCTGATGTGCTTTAGTCTTTGGTTCAGCGACTTAATGAATTTAAGCATAGTACTAGAATGGTACTTACGTTTCATCATTTTACTGTTGAAAAAACTTGATGTAACCGTAATTTATATTACAATAATTTATTCTCTTGCATTTCTCGACCCTTCCAGCCTCTTGTTTTCCTGTAAACTAAGATCTTCAAACATTTAAATGCAATGTCAATCGTCGTCTTCTGTATCTTAGGAAGAAAACGCACAAAGATCGTCACAAAAGGAGCTACGGAACTAATGCTAAAAATAAGCTTTTACGATTAGGTCTCTCGGAAACAGCTGATACGCTAGCGAGGCTGGGAATAAAAATTGGAGCCTTTTTTAATTATTTGAGTGTATAGGGGATGCAAATCATAATATTTTAAAACAAAAAATAGTTTGAAGTGAACGATGTCTTATATATATATATATATATATATATATATATATATATATATATATATATATATATATATATATATATATATATACTGGGCATAATAGCAAAATTGTCCAAATCGTGTAACAGCAAATTCTCCAATTGTTAGATTAAGTTTGGAACCGTTGTATCTTAGAAATGATTAAAGATATCTTACGGGAATTCTCCGAGGTTTTTATAACACCACTGGATTCTTCTTTGAACAATAAGAATGTATTTAGCTCTAAGTTGAATTGATGATACCTCTTGCTGTTGTGATCGCCTGATCAAGTTTTCTTCTCTACTGTTCCCTCTTTTTTAAACTCATTCACCGTTCTCTTGATGGTTCTTGAGTGGACTTTGGAGATTGAAGCCAGAGTATGAATGTTGGTACCATTACTGAAGCACTGGGTGATCTTTTTCGTCTCACCATTGGAAAGACATAGTGGGGCTGACACAAAATAATTTTAAACTATTCTCTTTCTAGCTGAATAACTCAAAGGGTTTTTGAGTGATTCTTACGACAAATGCCGTCAAGATGGCTAAATGTCTTATCTGAAAACAAGGAAACAAAACTCAGTTTAGTGTATTTCGGTTATTAAACATTTTATAGGATGGACAGTTATCGCATGTTGTCACGCGCTTTTGACAATTTTGTTGTGGAAAAATGAAGGTTTCCACGAATTGGTGGATGAAATAAAATTTTCCGGGTCCTTCGAATAAGGACACAGGACACAGGCAATACCCGAGTGCATTTAGCAGATACCGCTATGTAAGTATGCCTTGTGTATATCAATACTTCATTATAATTGTTTCGACTTGAAGACACGCTGGATATCAGTGTGATTTCTCATTTCCGAGCGGATCCGAGTGACCGTCCTGACCAACGTTCGTCTTTATCTCCTGAAGATAATCGACAGTCAAACGTTTTGAGCGTTGCATATGAAAGGCTGTCGAAGAACATTTTGCATATGATCCACGATTTCCAGCAACATAATCTGGTCCAGAGGCCGATATCCAATAACAGCGCGATGATTCAATTTTAAATCTGATTTTCAATGGCCATCTTCATTTCTTCTTCTCCATCTTTTTTCTTCTTCAAAGTGCCGTGTCCCTTCAGAACACGGGTACCCATGGTTCTCCACGGTGTCCTATCCTTTGTAGATGTCAGCAATATTTTATATTAACTACCGCTCCCACCCCTCTGCTCTACTATCCATTTACATCAGCTCGTTATGCAGGTTACTGGCTGTTTCCTTATGTCCATTTTTACTTTCACTATCTTCTGACAAATTCTCCACGCCTTCTTTTTTTCATTATGCATCCTAGAAATTTCAATTGTCTCTTTATGATTCTAATCATGAGCCTATTGTTTGCTACCATTTCTCTTAAGACCTCCTCCTTGCTCACATGCTACGTCAATGGTATTCTCAGCATAGCTCTGTTACTTCGTCTAGTATTTATTGCCACACCAGAGAATCATTGATCACTCTTATCTTTGTTTTTAATTAAATACTTCTGTTTCTTAATATTTTGCTTATCTTTTGGAAGGTATCTTTGCAGTGCGCCTTCAGATTTCGGTGTAACTTTTTCAGTTCTCATGGCTTCGATTTAGAAAAAATGCTTTTGAAATAAATTATAAATCTTATATTTAGTGGATGCCCGAGTTTGATTAGACATCCGTGTTTTTTACTGAATAGATGAAATTTCGATTTGACATTTTCATTGGACATATTTTCGAGAAATATCGTGTTAAGTTACACAATTAACTAATGTATAGCATCAAAAAAAAAAATTGCTTTTGAAATCATTAAAAGTAAAAAAATATCCAAAGAAAGCTCACATAAAAAATTAAAAGAAAAAAATTTTAAAAAATTAAAAATTAAAATGTAATTAAATGAAATTAAAATTAAAATATATAAATAAAATAATTAAAAATTTGAAAAATTAAGAAATTTAAATTAAAAATTTAGATTAAAAAAATTAAATTATGATTAAAATGAAAAAAATGAAAAGTAGATCATTCTTCGGATATGTATTGTTAAATACAACAGACAACGAATGTCTATTATGTTTGATCACGAGCCGTTGTGAAATTCGTATATTGCTTTAATTTCAGGAGAAAATAAGAACAAAAACTGTGTTGAACAACACAATAAACAATCCAAACGTTGGACACACACACACACACACACACACACACACACACACACACATATATATATATATATATATATATTAAGTAGTTTCACCCCCATGCAAAACAATAAAGCCACTAAGATGTAAGTGTGAGAGTATACGAGAAAAAACAAAAACGAAGACGACACTATTAAGGAGAAAGAACAATAAAAGAACAGCAATTATGAAGGCAGAAAATAACGCTTGATATTGCATTACAATTTCTTGACATCAAAGTTGACTGGGAAGCAAGAAGTCGGAAGAGAGTGTTGCAAACGAGAAGTACCTTAAAAGAAAATGTTAGCATAGAACTTACGGTTGCATAAAATGAGACCCAACTGCCAATCTAGTAATGTGCTTAAATTCATATAGTCTAGCTACCAAAGAGGAAAGCTCATGAGAAAAGTTACCATGAAAATATTTATAGAAAAGACACAGGGAAGATACGTCATGGTGGCGAGAAAGTGGCTGAATCCAAGATGCCAGTTCATGACCAATAACATTGCAAATTCTTCTTAACACAATCATACATGTTGAGGCGCCTGCTGTATAATAACTATCAGCAAGCTATTCTAGCAAGTTGACGTTACTATAGTGAGTTCACCCCCTCACCTTTTTGACCTTGTGCCAGACTCAGTCGTGACTGTTAAATGCCTACATCCGCCCACATACGCGCTGAGAACCTCGTGCACAATTAATTTGATACAAGTGAAATTCGTTCTCATTACAACGCTGTCAATTCTGCCTAGCATTTTCTTCGGGGCACACAGAAGAAATAAGAGAATAAAAATACTTACGCTAGCTTACACAGGGAAGTGAACATATCCTTACTTCGCTTGTTGATAACCTTCCGGCTTGATCAGGATTTCATATCGCTGTGATCAGCTCATAGCTATCAACTGAACCATGTTGATTTGTTCTGCCTGATTGAACTCTTCAAGACGCTTGAGCGGCATCAGCAAACCACCGTTCGCAATGCCAGACGCTTTCAGATGTCGAATTCTTCGAACAGAGAAGAAGAAAGAAGAAAAAAAAATAATTAAAACTGGGAAATGAGGAATCAAAAACAAAACGAAAGAAATGGAAAACTCGAGAATGATCTGAGCCCTTGTTTTCACTGGTTCAATCACTGTCCAATCAGTTGGCAGCCTGAAAGAAAATGAGCAACAAGGAATTCCGGAACCCACTTTTAACATTTTTTTTTTTTATAATCCTGATCGGGTAATGTTTTAATCATTGTCCGATGCTGTATTTTATTTCCCGCCACGGGACCATGCAAGCGACAACATTTTAATTTAAAAGAAGTTTATTGCGGATTTGACGGTTTTTTTTTTTTTTAGTCACTCACCCATTCGTAAATTAGCGTAAACTTGTCCTTCACTCTCGCTTTTTGTGTTTTTCCGATTTGAGAACGACAAAAGGTCGAAACATCTGAAAATAAAAGGAATATTATATTCTTTGCTATTTTGACCGGCTTGATCAATTTGGTTGTTACACTCAAAATTTCGATAGTTTTGCTTTGTGCCCAACAGATACTTGGGTGACAGTGTTCGTTAAAACATTTTTACTTACCTTGTAGTTGTGAGTTCGACCCCTGGGTTTCGTTGTGATGAAGAGTCACAAACTCTGGTCTGGCAGTAGAAACAGAAAAGTAACACAAATGTGAAGAAGAGCGGTTAACATTGTTACAAAAAAAACCCCAAAACCCCAAAAAACAAACAAACAAAAAACAAAAAAACAAACCTCAGCATAGAAACCGGAATGAGAACTGTCTTCTTCCATGGGAAGCGGATAGCGGCTCGGATTGAGGAATCGGAGAACCGAGTTCAAATTCTGGTCGAATCCATTACATTCACTTACGTGCTAATAAATACCCTTGGGAAAGGTATGAATCCTCTTCTTACCCACAGCTATGGGTAAATAGCAGGACAGACGGGTTCTATAGACTTGGATGGCAACTTCTCTAGAAATAAATGGCAACCTATTGCAGGAAAAAATCTACCTTGTCAGTCATGTATCGAAAGATACATGATCGCTTAAGCGTGTACCACGCATGGCACATAATTGACTGACTTCTTCCATGTATTAAATAAGGGGTCGGCAGCTTACGGCACGCGTGGCACGCCAAACAATTTCCAATGGCACGCAGCCGCAAATGACATCACGAAGTCCGAACCAATAGCTACTACAACGCAAAGATATTTAGCTGTTTCAATTTTAATATTACTATATTACGATATAAAATATTATGTTTCAATTTTAATATTACAATATTACTATATAAATATATATTATAGAACAGGTATATTGACCTTGACTTGTATAAAAATACGTATGCTGTTGGCACACTAAATGGTTTTAAAACCCTAAGACTGCACATCGCAAAAGGTTACCGACCTCTGTATTGAATAAAATGTTCTCAAAGAAAATTACATTATTTATATTTTTTACTTCCACATAGGCCGCGATGATATAACAAGGTTTCAATTTCCCATTGAAGGAATACACATTTCCCGTTGGGGATTCTACAAATCTATATCTGTTAGCTTTAGTTTCATACCCGAAACGTTAGCAAAAATCATTTTTGAATTGATTCTTTCTTATTACTGAATTTCGTCTACATAAGCGGTTTCCCTGATAAAAAAGAGGATTCAGGTTCGATTGCTATCGGAGGAAAAATATTTCTTTAGAAAGATTCTTTTTCTCAATCCAAGCTATTATTATGTTCAAATAATATTGATATTTGGAGATTGGAGAGGCCACTTTATGTGTTCTATCTCACTTTCATGCTCTTCATACCAATTCTTAACCAATCGAGTGGTATGTATTAGAGCATTATCGCCTTGGAAGATGCAGTCACCATCAGGGAATAAAGTCTGGGCCATTGGATGAACATGATTTCCCAAAATGTTCAGGTAATCTTTGATGTTGATTCTACCATGGAAGGCCAACTATTGGACTGAGACATTTCCATGATATGGCGGCCCAAACTATTACTGATCCACCCCCATGCTTCATTGTTGGAAGAAGGCAGTCAGGGTTGTAAGCTTCTTCTGAAGTTGGGAAAAGAGAAAAACTGGACTTGTGTGAGACTATGTCTTGCTTCCATTGGTCTGCAGACCAGGCATTGTGATCTCTGCACCACAAGTGGAGAGACGAGGTTTCCTCACGGCGGCTCTTCCATGATATTCAGCCTTATGGAGCTAACAGCGAACAGTTTTAGTAGAAACTGAAGTATTCAGATGATTATTCAACTCAGCAGTTACTTTGGCCACATTTGTCTGATGATTTTTTGCCACATTGCGTTTCAATGCACGTCAGTCCCTGTCAGTAAGTTTGCGAGTCCGGCCCAAATTGCTACGGTTGCTAGAGGTTTTGCCCTGTTTCTCGAATTGCATCATAGTTCTTGATATGGAAGCACTTGAAAAACCCAACAGTTCAACAACCTTAGTGATCGAGGCTCCTACCATGCGAGCTCCAACAATTTGCTCTTTTTCGAACTCGGAGAGGTCACGCATTTAGCTTAAATTTTATTAAATTCTAAAAATAAATAAGACAAAGACATTAAATTAGATAAATAAACGTAGTTATAATAGATATAACCTGCAATTACAAAATTTTAGTTAAAGTTCTTAATATAATAGGTCTTTGAAATATAGGAGTGCAATTTGCAACTGTTCCAAATATTTTGTCGAACCCCTGTATATATATATATATATATATATATATATATATATATATATATATATATATATATATATATATATATATATATATATATATATATTTGAGGTTGTTTAAATACTAAGTAAAGAAGGATTTTAAAAATTATTTTTTCTATATTTAGGACATTTTTTTCTAATTTCCTTAATGCGTCTCGAAGATGTAGTTGCTTTTTTATTGTTTATGCGATATATAGCCTAAAACGCTGATGTCGAAGTGAACATGGGGCATTTTTCATTGTTCAAAGAAAGCGACGTATTTTAAAAGAGAATTTTAATTATTTTAATTCATCCATTTATTCTTATTTTTCTTTGTTTATTATATTATAATTTTTATTTATTAATTTTTATTTAATTTATTTATAATTAATTTTTATTGTTATGCATTTATAATTACTGATTATTAAAATACATATCAGTTTATTTTTTAAGAAGTCGTAGTATACAATGATTGTTTTATTTGTAAAATAAGTGTTATTTAGCATTAAAAATTATTAAGAATGTCTTACTAAGAATTATTATATTTAGAAAATTTAATACATTGTATTAATATATATTGTAATATATATAATAAATTGTGTATTTGTTGCACCCTTATTCGATTTCAATATATGCCACTGCTTGTATCAATCTATCTGCGTGCAAAGGATTTTGGGAACACTTTTGAATGATAGACAAGCAGCTGCGAGCAAAAATGTCACGAAATATCTTCGTTCAATTCACATAGCACAATAATTGTTACATCTGTTGTTTATTTTTTTTGTCTTGATCTTTTTTTCCAGTCATGCAATCGTTTTTCTATGGCAAAGTCTTAAGCTTTCATTTGTAAGTCATGAGGACGGTTTTATGATGAATCTATTTTAACAATTTTAAACAGATGTTTATCAAGGGCAGACAAGTCAGATATAGTTTTTAGGTACGCGAAAAGCAATTGAGTGCTTGAATATATATATATATATATATATATATATATGTGTGTGTGTGTGTGTCTCTGTGTCTGTGTGTATATGATTGTGCATTTCGGCAGCAATCCATCTTTTATACAAGGTTCATTAAAGATGACTGACATAGATAGTTGAGTAATAGATAGTTGCTAAAACTGAGAAATCACAGCACCGTGTTCGAATTCCAGTCGATAACGTTATGTGTATGTATGCGTGCATATATATATATACATATATGTGTGTGTGTGTGTGTGTATGTATGTATAATTATTTACTATTTAAGCATTAACATCACTGGTATCATATATACATATATGTATAAGTATGTATATATATATATATATGCATAAGTATGTAGATATATGCATGTCTATCTATCTATCTATCTATCTATCTATATATATATATATATATATATATATATATATATATATATATATATATATATATACATACAAAGAAATAATCACGCATAGAATCAATCAGCAATATGCGTGATTATTTCTTTGTATATAAAATACATCCTGCCTAATGTTATATATATATATATATATATATATATATATATATATATATATATATATATATAATATTTGTAGACTGAGAATTAATACCAATTATTTGTGTAAAAACGTAATTAAGCGAAATAAAACTTCCCTAGCGATCCATCCTCTGCACATACACCTATAAATTCTCCACCCACCCAAAGGCAGCGAAGACCTTTCATCTGACACCACAGACCTTCTTCACAGAAGAAAATTAAATCGAAACCAATTTTTAACACTGGGGAATATGAATGTCGAGTGCCGAGGGAAAAGTCCTTAATTCAAACAAGAAAAATAAAGGACCTAAAATATTTATTGAACTTTAAGGAAGTCAACTCCAATGATGCAGAAAATTCCCAAACTTCCCAGATGCTAAAAGGGCCCTAACCGTGGTTCGATCAGAAAAAGGATTCCAACAAATATGTACTATCTGCAGGAAGTGAATGACGCCTTTAGTACATTTCCTTCTCTGGCATTTTTTAATGTCGATAATATCAAAAAGTTAAGCCATTTTGTTCAGGGAGTCTCCCACTCTTTGTTCACCGCTCCCTTTATAGAGCACTAAAGTTAACATTCCCCAGGACATTGGTGGCCTGTCTCTTGATGTCACCATCAGAGTTCGAGTCAGTCCTTTTTGGACGACTCGGCTTGACGGTCGAAATCTCTGCCTCTGAGGCAGAGGGGAACTCTCTGCCTTTGGGCAGAGAGGAACCCAGACGAGGTTCCGCCGAAGGGCAGAGCCTCGTTTGGGGAGGTTGACCGACCCGATCCCGTTTATACGGGATCTACGGGCTATATTTTGGCCGAGCCTACGGGCTCGGGTACCCCACTTTAAACCCGGCCTTGTGCCACATCTGTCCCTCGTGGGGAGGACATTAAATACTTCAAGAGTGAGATGGGCCATGAGTCAATGTGCCATATTTATTATATTTATTGATAATGGCACTATAGTTAGCTAGTTTGAATGCCTGGTGCCTGAGGAAGGAGTGTCGCAGGGCGAGGCTCACTCGCGATTTTTAGCGTCTCGGAGTGGATGCATGCTGTGTACAGGAGACCCGGTTTTCATCTCCCTACTATGAATAAATTCTGTCTACGGGGTTTGTCATCTATTCAGCTTTTTTTTGATGGACACTCGTAGGTGTTTCCTGGAGAGTGAGCAAATCTTTGAATGCGGTGTAGACTCTTGTCTTCGCAGATCCGGCGGGTGCTGGATGTTACCATAAAGGATAAATCTCTTCGTCTCATTGGGGTTTATGCGCCCAATAACCATGCAGAGCAGCCTGATTTGTTTCGACTGATCGAGCCGTTTTTGATGATATTTCGTCGGGTAGTTTTAACGGGCAATTGGAATGCCATCATGGACCTCGATATAGATCGTATAGGGTAAAGATCGGGTACTAACAACCCGATTGTGAAGACATTTAGGGACTTTAGCGACAGGTTCGATCTTGTTGGTAAGTATCATAACGAGCACCCTCAAAATGAGGGCGTCTCGGCTTCCGTGATGCATTATAGCTACATCAACCGAGGTTTAGTTAAGACGGTCGATATAGGTCTCTTAGGTTGTCCAAGTTTTCATTCTATTTTTTACTCGGATCATAGGCTCATCCGAGTTATTGTAAACTTAGATAAGCCTAAGGTTAGGATGGCTGGCTACTGGAAATTGAACACGTCATTATTTGGCGGGTGAAATTTCCAGGAATAGCTGTTACTAATGCTACAGCGGGAATTAACGGGGGCTGTGGTTGGGAAGAAGTAGTGGGATATATTAAAATCCAAATTTAGGTCGCTTGCTGCTGATTATAGTCGCCGACTCAATCTAGCTAAATTAGCAGCGCAAACGACACGTGAAACCAAAGTTGATCGAGCGAGATTGTGGGGAAGTAGCCTTACCTAGGACGGAGTTGGCCTCCTTGCTTATCAAGGAGGATCAAGCTCTGGTAGTTAGGGCTAGGTTCAAAAGAATGTCTTCCGAGGCAACGGATATGGCCGCTGAATTGCATGCAGAGGAGGCTCGAAATGCATTCAATCGACATATTGCGAACATCACATTGCCGGACAAGCAAACCGTGACTACAAACGCAGGCTTTTCGAGACTAGTTTCAGGATCTGTTTATCAGGGAGCCCGGTCTGACCCCTGCTCCGTTCGACGCCTACATGGTCGACTTTCTCCGCTTCGAGGCGGCTGAAGTGGTTGGGTGCGATGTTCCCAAAAACAGAATTTGAGATCTGGAAAGCGCTGAAGCTGGTTGGCCAGGACAAAACCTCGGCAATAGATGGTCTTCCTTACGAACTGTACTGTCACGCGGTTTTGTTCCTTTGTTGGAACTGATTTAAAACAACTGGATGAATCAGGATCGAAACCTCAACGCTTCATCAGGGGTGTGATCAAGTTACTGCACAAAAACAAGAACGGTGGGGGATGCGATAGGTAACTTTCAGGCTTTGACGATGTTAAATACACAGTTGAAGATTTTAATTAAGATCTTAGCCAGCTGTTTGCAGGTTGTCCTTTCTAGATTGGCTCTGAACAGACTTGTGTTGTGAAGGGTAGGGATATTCAACAATATAGACAGCCTCCATTTGGTACGCCTGATCATCAAGCAAAGTCGTCAGTGAAGCTGCGCTGATCAAGTTAGATCAGTCCAAGGCATTCAATAGGGTTGACCATCGATTTATGGAGGCTGTCCTTTTAAGTGCTGGTTTCAGACTGTACTTTCGCACATGGATCAGATTCTGTATGCGTCCAGCGGTGCGCTGATACAAGTGAATGCAGTAAAATCAGAACCATTCGTATTGTCTCGTTCTATTCGTCAATTGTTGTCCATTTTCGCCCTTGTTTTACATTCTTGCGTTGGAACATTTCTTCGCAAATTAAAAACGAATCCGGTCTTACGCGGAATCTCCTTACCTTGTGCTAAGACCTTGGCCAGGTAATCCGCCTATGTTGATGACGTTTCGGTTCTTATTTTGAGTAGGACCGAGATTGACGAAGTCGGCAAAGAGATCAGAGGGTACGAGACAGTGACAAGGGCCAAGATCAACCGCGATAAATCTTTAGCTTGCGGTTGGGCACATGGAAAGGAGTTTCCTCTGGACGGTCCGGCCGGTCAAGATACTCGGCGTCTGGTTCGGTCCCGATCACTTGCTTGAAATAAATTGGTCGGAGGTTCGGTAGATGTATGACTTGGAGACTGTTGGAGTCAGTCTTCAGACTGACTAATACAAGCGTCACGGAAAGAAGCCAAAGAATTACGTATAGAGAATCCTTATACAAAGTACTTTATATAAGTAAGATTGTGTTATAACAATAGCCATAGAATAGTGGCGTAATAATATAAGGTGAAATAATTTATTGATAATATTGTTTTATTAGAAATAAGTTTGCTCGGTAAAATTTGCCACCAGGAATTCGGGCAAAGAATGTCTATATACGTGAGCTTAATTTGTCACACAAGCGAATTACTTCTGAATTTGGATTTTCGGGAGGCGTTGTCTATACCTGGAGACAATTTGGTTAGGGTTGGGATAATCGAGAAAGCCAATTAGGTCTTTTAATGAAACTTTCAGAACGTTTTCAGAGATTAATGAAATTTTTTTTTGAAACGTTCCCTTTTAGAAAATTTTGTAAGAAAATCTTTTTTTACATTTGTTCTCACCACATATCTTTTTAGAAAAAAAAACTTCTCTCTATTAATCGTCTGAGAGACCCCTTTCTATCTTCTATCAGCATGGCTGATGCTAACCTCCATGAGAGTGACTTGCTGCACCCTCTCAGGCTAACATTCTCCGCTGACATGAAGTAGAAAGACTATATTGAATTTATTGCTAGGTCAGATGCCAAGAAAGTTAATTCACAGTGTCGTGCTAAACAATATTTCTCTGCAGAGTCTATCCTCTCTCTCTCTCTCTTTCTTTATATATATATATATATATATATATATATATATATATATATATATATATATATATATATATATATATATACCGTGGCCCGATGATTGCATCTAGCATGAAACAGACTGTCGCCTCTAAGTGTTGACTTCTATGTTCACTTTTATATTTACACACGCTCTATCTCTGATATTGAGCACTTTATCCCATAAATATAGCACACTTTAAGACTATATTTCTTCATATATATATATATATATATATATATATATATATATATATGTCTACCATTCGCCCATGCTTAGAATATTGCTGCCACATATAGTCCGGTGCTCCTGCTATGTATTTGGAGTTTCTTGATAAAATCCAAAGAAGGATCAGCAATATTATTGGTCCTTACCTGGCGTCTCGGCTTCAGTCACTTTCCCACTAACATAAAGTTGCTTCCCTTTGCTTTTCTATGAATACTTTTATGGTAATATTTCGGATGAGCTCTTTGCTATGGTACCAAGACTTTATGAATTTAAGCGCAGTACTAGATTGGCAACAAGGTCTCATCAATTTACAGTTGAAATGGATAGATATAACCGTAAGTTCTATGCTAGCAGTTTCTTCTATCACACTTCTTACTTGTAGACCACTGTTCCGGCTTTTTGCTTCCCAGTCGACTTTGATCTTCAAAAATTTAAATGAAATGTCTATTATTATCTACTGTATCCCTGATTACTCTTCTATTGTTCGCCCTCCTTAGTAATGTTTCTGCTTTCTAATTCTGTAACCCCTTGCATCAAAATGGTTTTATTGCCTTGCTTGGAGCAACCCCGAAAAAAAAATCATGAAATTTTGAATATTTTTTTAATATTGATATGTTTTATAAGGACAAATCCTACGACGATTTAAATCATCAAATTTCTTTTGCCAGACAGTACCCTCAGTTAAAGAAAATCTGCTCTGAATCGTTAAACAAAACTGGGATAAATCTATGACTTTATTTAATTAGAAAGCTTTTATAAATAAATTATATTATAGACACTGTTGTCTGAAGAAAATATCCAATGACTAATGAATTTTTACAATAACTGTTTTAATTTAATTTTTTTTTAATTAGACCAATTTATAAAATATTAACTCTTCTAAAATTCTGTATTAAGTTTTAACGTCCAAGTGATATTTTTATTAGATTAAAACTATTAAATAATCAGTAATGGAAAAACTTCACTACAATTCAACAATCCCCAGTATTTAAAAAAAATTGAAATTTTTATGTGGGTATAATCGTCTCCATTTTTGTAAATACGGACGTTGCATTTTAATTTTTGAAGATTTTAGGTGACAGGGAAGCAGGGAATCAGAAGAGAGTTCCACAGGTGAGAAGTGTGAGAAAAGAAATAGCTAGCTATAAACGTAAGTTCTAGTCTAATGAATAGAACTTACGGTTAAATCTAGCTACTTCAACAGTATAACGATGAGACCTAGTGGCCAATCTAGTAGTATTTTTAAGTTCATGCGGTCGAGGTACCAAAGAGGAGAGCTCATTGGGACAACTGCCATGAAAATACTCATATAAAAGCCAGAGGGAAGCCACATCAAGTGACTGAAGTCAAGATGCGAGGTCAGGACCGATAACATTACACACCTTTTTTAGTTTTTGTCGAGAATCTCGAGATATATAGCAGAGGCACCAGACCAAATATGGCAGCAATATTCCATACACGGACAAATGGTAGATTTATAAATGTGCAAGATGGATTCTAGAAATATTGTGTAACATGACACTATGGATCAACCTACTTATCGGCAAACCTAGCGATTGATTCAATAAAATCGTCCCCTTCATGTCAATAGAAAACATAAGACCAAGAATGTGCGATGTGTTTCTCCCCTGAAGGTTAGCATCAGCCATGATGATGGCAGTCAATAAAGGTTCTCTATGATGATTAAAGAATAAGTTTCGTTTTGGAGGTGTTAAAATTTACAAACCATTCCTTATCTTAGTTAACAACTGTTTGGATAGAGATGAGGTGCCCGTTTTGCTTTGTGGGATCCGTTGGACTTGCAGTTAAGACAGGAGTAAATAATTGTGTCGTAAGCATAAATACCTAATTAGGAATTGATGACATCGGGGAGATTTTTGATGAAAATAAGAAACAAGGATAGAGACAAGGGAGATCTCTGCATTAATGGCGAATGATCTAGAAGTGTGGCCGTTCAAATCGTTCTTAATTGGCAGATTTCGATTGTCAAATATCCAGCCAAAGATACCATAGATCTTGAGCTTGCGGAAAAAGTAAGAATTCTAAGCGCTGTCAAACGCATTTGAGATATCTAAAGCCACAATCCGAGCCTTTTATCTAAATCCTGAGAGACAAATTTAGTGATAACCGGTAACACATCTGCGGTTGACCTAGATTTATGAAAAGCATACTGTTTATCGAAAAGAAAACCGTTTGCAGTGAGAAGCATAACCAATTCTAGTACATTGCTAATATATATATATATATATATATAAACGAACAATAAGACGGTAATTTGAGGGATCTGGGTGGAGGGTCACCAGAATTCATAAAGAATATATATATATATATATATATATATATATATATATATATATATAAAAAAAAAAAATTTAAACGTTATTTTTAGTGGTACCCATAAGTAAGTAGAGGGTCTGTGTATTTTTTAAAAAGCATTTTTATTTCGTCGACCGCCCTGAACATTTCAGAAATCTTATTAAAGAGAATACATTCCCCGACAGGATTCGAACTTGCGCCCCCTTTTGCAGGAGAGACCATGGCTAGATCTGACTTGCTTCTGACCAATCGGCTACGAAGAGCTTCATAAGCAAACATGTTTCTATTTGCCTTTAAAGCGTACTTTACTCATTCAGATTTCTTAACTATTCCGTTTCGTATCCGAAACGTAAATTTAGCAATTATTACAAAATACATGGACTTTAGTTATTAATTCGACATATTTTTATTGGCTGTATTAAGACAGCAATTTTTCATTTATACAAATTTGGTTAAAGACCAGCGAAAATTCTTTGTTAAGGATTTATTTGTTTATTTAAAGTATCCGATTACTTTCTTGGTTTTCGGCACCTATACGATCCATCGCTAAGAATGCCGAGAAAATGGTCTGTTCCCTGTACCGCTCCAATAAGTAGCAGACTCACCTCCCTGCTATCCTCTGCCGTTAAAAGACCCAGATCAGGTCGAAAATAGTGTAATACTGCCATATATGAACGGGAGTTGCCAAGACTTCACTTTCCAGTCCCGATAGAGTCCAAAAGCAACTTTGCGTCCAATTATTTTCCACTCTGTAACTACTTTCTCAAAGACAAAACGGTGCAAGCCTCTCGCTGTTCTATCGCTATTTCCATAGAGAGTGTTCAGATGAACAACATTCCTAAGTACCATGAGACCTAATCCTTCACGATTCGAACCCGCCATGTCACCTTCTTATTCCCCTGGTGAGATGTAAGTTCAAGCAGATTGTTCGCTTGCTTCTTCTATCACTAAAATCTTAACTTCTTCAAGTCTAGAGTTAAGCATTCATATCTGCATAATATTTCTCTGCAGAGTCTATCCTCTCTCTCTCTCTTTCTTTATATATATATATATATATATATATATATATATATATATATATATATATATATATATATATATACCGTGGCCCGATGATTGCATCTAGCATGAAACAGACTGTCGCCTCTAAGTGTTGACTTCTATGTTCACTTTTATATTTACACACGCTCTATCTCTGATATTGAGCACTTTATCCCATAAATATAGCACACTTTAAGACTATATTTCTTCATATATATATATATATATATATGTGCTGCTTATTCTCTAACCCTCTATTTTCAGTCGCCCTCGAGCCTTGTACCGAGTGAACATCACTGTAAAAAAAAAAAAAAAAAAAAAATTATATATATATTGTCCAGTATCTGAGTACTTTTGGGTTTTATGCTATGTTGGTTTCTTTATTTTGAAATATCATGTTTCCGCGTGTTCATGTGACGGTCGTATTTTCAGTGAAAATATTTAGTGTGTTTGTTCCTAAATTACATTATTTTATGATATTTTTGTTATTTTTTATACTTAACGATTCTAGTATTTGTAGCCGTTAAGCTAAAATAGTATACAATCTTTTGTGTTACTGGTGATAACTTGTCCCATTTCTTTTCTTTTCCATTGGGTTTTCCGTTGTGTTGGTTGGTAAGAAAGCAATAATTCATTCAAACGTATTTTGTTAAATTCGACAAGACAAAGCAAAAATTTAAAACGCATAAAATTAAAAAAAGTATAAAAAAATCTATTTAACGAATGATATTATTTGCATTCAATACACATTTATTTCAAGCAAAACTAAATGAATCAAAGATTTTTCTATTGAAACTGAAAACATTAACGTTCTAGATGATAACACACACACGCATATATGTCATTATATGTTCATATATATAATCTATAAAATTATATATAAATATATATATATATATTCAATAAATATATTTTATATAAAATATATATTTCTGTACGATTGTGCGAGTCTATCACGCACGAACATACATACATACATACAAATACAAATCACATACAACGCCAAGCATTCATTGGTTAATTAATCACCGCTACGTTATTATAGACAATTTACAAATCGCAGCAATGCGACAATTTTGTAATCGCTCTATTTTCATGTAGTCAGTTTTGTGCACTTTTGGGAGAAACGGATCACAGAAGCTTTCTTAAGTCTCCCCAAAGATCACTATGCCAACCAATCAGATCGTCTGCACGTGAAGAATAATTCTTCCCGCGCAGCGATCTGGAGCCTATGGTCACTTATTTAAGCAAGAATTTTTCTTAGCTCATTTGTGAGAATTCAGCTGCTAAACGAATCCACGACAGTGGAAACCATGCGCCAACCTTCTCGCTCACACACACCACTCACATGATGAACATACCTTGTATATACTCACATAATCTTTTCTAACACGGCAAACCTTTTAAGAACAGTCATTATAGGAGACTCTCATGAACATTATTCCAGTGAACTTTGAAATACTAAAATAACAGTTAAAGAGAGACAACTCTTGTTTATTTCAACCTTTTCTTACTTAAATGCATGCTTTCTTTCACAACGTTGTTTGATATTGTACATCTTGTTTAATACATATTTTATGTGTAACAATGTCTTTGGCTTGTCCTTTTCTGCGTCAGCCCTGTTTCCTAATCTAAAGTTAAATTAATGTGTTGAAGTCTACCACACGATCATATCCTTTTTTGTTTGAAACTGAATCCTATAAATTAATTAAAAACACATAAAGTCACATTAGTAACGTGCAACGAGTATCAGTCACGTGCAATGACGTAACTTTTTATGCACTGAAGGAGACGGGGTTCGAGACTATAGTTATTTTTATTAATGTATAGATGCTTTTGTTGGATGTCAATATCTTCAGTAATCTTTCGTCCATTTTGGCTATTGAGATTTATGAAGTACTTTAGTGTTGTTAGTAAAGAGCTGTTTAATGGTATTATGGTTCTTGTGGGGCTTCGTAATGTGATGTCTAATATAACTTTGTTCGAATAAGTGCATGTAAGTCTACGGGAAAGAGCGGTTGTTGTGTACCCTATATAAGACACATATTTACAGAGATGCATTTATCCAACTAAACAAATAAATTCGTAAACAATGTCAGTTTGACGTCAGGGTTGGGGGGTTAAGAAATATAATTTCTGATAATTAGATTTTATTTAAAAATCGTATCACCTCATCAAGGTAGTGAAGCCACTAAAACATAAGGGTTTACTGAGAGTGGAAGAATAAGAAAACAAAGAGAAGTAGGAAGCGAGAAGAATAGAAGGCTAATCAAGACAGTAGACAACGATTGACATTGCATTTAAATTTTTGGAGATCAAACTTGAAATGGAAATCAAAAAGACGAAGAGAATTCCACAAACGAGACGTGCGAGAAAAAAACTGCGTAGAACTCACGGTTACAACTAGCCAATTCAACTGTAAATTGATGAGACCTTGCCGCCAAGATCCTAAAAATTACCATGAAATTCTTTATAGAAATGACACAGGGAAGTTACATTTCGGCGGTGAGAAAGTGACTGAAGCCGAGATGCCAGGTCAGGAACAATAATATTGCTTTAATTTTTTTATAATGATTGATGAATCTTTTATGAGTATTTTTATCAACAGTTTTAATCTATCTATCTATCTATCTATCTATCTATCTATCTATCTATCTATCTATCTATCTATCTATCTATCTATCTATCTATCTATCTATGACACCTAACGAAAACGCGTAAGTTACTCAAATTTAACGTATTGAAAGGCGGGTAGATTTTGATTTAAAAAAAAGTGCTAAAATATCAAAAATAGATTTACACTAGCTAAGAAAATGAAAGGCTCAAACGATTTATCCTCAGAGTGACTTTAATTTTCGCTGATACACCGCACGCTATAGTTAGATAAATCTGTTGAATTGGTAGGTAGGGTTCATATAGCCCCAAGGGAATAGATTTAACTGAGCCTGACGAACGGTGTATCTCCAAATATCAAAGCCTGCCCTAAGATATGTCTTTTGAAGTTTTCTATATCTCATATATATATATATATATATATATATATATATATATATATATATATATATATATATATATATATATATATATATATATATATATATATAATGCTATGTGCAATCTTGACTTTCCAATGATTTTATTATCTCTAATTCGCCATGAATTCTGGCAAAAGATAGTGGAGTGGTTTACCGTTGTTTTCTCTACTTTATTCAGTTTTCCTTTTCTTAGAATGGCTGTCACTCAAACCCATAGAGTCCAGTCATCTCTGCTATTTAAGTCATGGCTGGAGGTGAAGCGGTGGTAAGACAGATTTATGTCCTTTGCCAAAGTCAGTGTGAAAGTAAACGCAATGTACTAGCCATAAATTTGAACAGGACTCGCCGATCTTACCTTCTGTGACGGTACCAGTTGCACTATTCGCACATTCAACCTCTTTCGCGCGCTCTCTCTCTCTGCATATATATATATACACGCTCTATCTCTGATATTGAGCACTTTATCCCATAAATATAGAACACTTTAAGACTATATTTCTTCATATATATATATATATATATATATATATATATATATATATATATATATATATATATATATATACATACATACATTATTTTACACTATTTTTTAATCCAATTTATTTATTTTTGCTTCCAATCGCAACGCTCATATCGTTTCGACATTCTACCACCGTTAATCAAGCATTGTGAAATCTTAACTCGCATCCCGTATATTTGGTAGCCTCCTTAACATGAACGGCACATTACGAATTAGGCTACGGAAGCCAAGCCTCGAGTTTCGTGTCGGAGTTGACACCGTTATTTTCTGATGCGTTCTATTTAAATGGTATAGAATGTAAAACATAATCGAGGCAATAAATAGTAGCAAGCAACAAAAATAAGATGGATGAAAACTAGCAAAAGGTTAATAATGACAGTCTATAAAGAACGAGGTCTGCCGCCACTCTTGATGTTGCTTTTAAAATTGTTTCAGTTCCTTTATTTTCTGCATCGACAATTTTGATTTGAATCAACTTTCGCATTCCACCATATATATATATATATATATATATATATATATATATATATATATATATATATATATATATATATATATGGTATATTTAAGTGGCAAGTATTCATCCAAATATGTTTGATTACATACAACTGAAACGGTTTGTTCCTTTACAATTTATATTGCATTTTTAGAGTAAAATATTCTATATTGGCATCGAAATTTTGGATAAACTGCTCGAAGTTTATGTTTGTTCTCATATTCAAGTACTTTCAGTCATTTTTATGATCCACGGAAAGCAAGATTCCCTTTGTTACATGTTATTCTTCAGAAAGCTGAAAGTTGAAGATTAAAATAATAATTACAGTAATATGAAAATATATAAATAAAATGAAAATTTATAATAGGGCGATCTTCTGGGCAACTTTTATGTTGATGCTACCAGGGACACTGTTAGTAAAATTGTCCATTCCTTTTCTCCCGAGTCTTAGAGCTCCGTTTACCATTGGCACAATCTCAGTCTTCATTCCCCACATCCTGTTAATTTTCGATCTCCAGGTCCTTGCATTTGGAGAATTTCTCGATAATTTTCATGGAGGTGTTTAAGCATACACTTCCTGAATTTCTTGACTTTTATGATAATATCAGGTCTGCTGGCGTTTATTTCCCTGTCAGCTTGAATTGGCATGTCCCAGAGGATAGTTACATAGTAATTTGGGGTAACTGTGTTTGGTTGGCGCTCATACTATCTCTCAGTATTTTCGATTTTGTGCTTCTTGCATATCTCACAGTGCACATATGTCGCTACTTTTTTTTATATCTGTGGGTATATTAATTTTTTTTGCTAGTTCTGGACATCCTGAGATAATATGCTCGACAGTTTCATCATATTTTCCATAGATCCTGCATTTTGGATTCTTTTCATCCTTAATCATGTAACATTGATAGGATCTGGTTGCGAGGCTTTGTCCTGAGCTGCACTAATTAAACCTTCTGTCTCATCTTTCAACCCGGTACTTCACAGCCCCTGATGTGTTTTCTGTTGGTCCACAGCCGCTTATTTCGTCCTTTTTATGTATTTGCCATGCAGCAACTTGTCCTGGCAATTTTCTTTTGTAGTTTAACTTAGCCAAGTTGTTTTGATTTCTGTTTATCTCTGTATATAAAACAAAAGATGTCTGTGTATGTGTCTGTCTGTGAGATACATTTTCACTCGAGATCCATCAAACCGATTTTGATCAAACTTGGCACATACATTGTACAATGTAAGAGATAGGTTCTTAGCGTATAAAATCGATAATTTAAAAAATAATAATAATCGATAAAGCCGATCAAAAATCGATAAATTCAACTTTTTCCCCCGATTTCTTCAAACTCAGTATGTAGGTTACTTACATCATGACGATCTCAATGATATTTATTTCTACGCCACTGCGTTTAGCGAAAAACCGCGAAAAACGAAAAATCGATTTCAAGAGAAATCGATTTCAACTCAAATTTTAAACTAAAATCTCCCTCAATTTTCAAGCAATCTAATACAAACTTCACTCAATTGTAGCTAACTATAATTTGATTATTTAACAGTCCTTAAAACTAGATAATGGATTCCACCCATATAGTGAAAACCCTGGTTTCTTTCTAATTTTTCTTTGATCTTTCAACCGATTTTCATCAAACTTAACAATTGCTTTATAAATGTATCGTCTTTTACATCCCTGGTAGCACACTGACAAATTGAATTTCAAAAACACTAAAATAATTGTGGTCTGAAGTGGGTCTTCATGTTGCTTGTTTTACCCCTTCACGTCCTCGGCTAACTTCGATTGAATAAATACAGACTACTTCTGTTATATTAATAACTGCATTAATTCAAAATGATTTTTAATGAAAGTACTTTAAAGTAATTGAAGAAGATAGCTTCTGTTACATCTAAACATGATGCTGTTTTTACTCCATTCTAATTGAACGCTTTTTCTGATCGACCAGCTGAGTATGTCTGCTAGTTATTATTATTATTATTATTATTAAGATAAGCAGAACTATGTAAAACATCTATTTTGTCCCAATTTCCGGTAGATTCACGCAGTAATCAGCACGAAAACAAGTTTATTGTTGAATTTATGTAAGCAATCTCTTTATTGCCAATTTTTCTATGACTGATATCAGGTCATTAAACTATTAAACGTCAAGTCTATTTTTCTAAAAAAATTTTTAGTACGAAACACAGAGATCTCCAGAGTCATTCGATCTTTTTTTTTTGTTTTCTGCGGTATATCATTTTTTTAAAATAATGCTTCAAAATAAATAACTATCTTGATGACAACTTAACGACATGATTCCAACAGACGCTGCACACACAGACACTTGAAAAAAAAAAACACTCATTAGTTAATCACGCGAACGCGACCTGCAGACTTTTGTAGCCTTTGATAAACCGAATCACCGCCGTTGTATTCCTGTTGTTTCTGCCTTTTTCCTTTCTATGGATAACATTGCTTTGCCATGTGTTCGATGCTAAATATAGTTTCTGCATATGGAGATAAAAAGAGAGGTGTTGAAGTGGAGACCACCCCATATTTGATTTGAGGTCGCCAATCGCACACATCGTAAAGATAAAGATTTTTAGAGCCACGAAAAAAAAAAAAAAAAAATCAAAAAATAAATAAAGTTCCCTTAAATTTTTTAAAGGAAAAAAAAAAAAATTAACTCTTTAATATAAAAAAAAAATTATCCCAGATTTAAAGTGGCAATTGAATCCTTAAGTGTTGTATTTAGCTTTTTCCGGACATAAATTACGTTTTGAACGATGACTCGACGTTGTTCTAACAATTAGCGAGGCTAGTGTGGTTGAACTAAGTCCTCGATATCAAACTTCTTCTATAGCAGTAAATATTAGGCAATCTCCCCACGGCCGTGGAAAAAAATGAGATAGCAGAAATGTGGTTCTACAGAAGGATATTGAAAATTCCGTGGACGGGGTGACTAAACACTAAAGAAGTTTTAAAGAAAAATAGCAACAGAAAGAAGGCCCAGAATCGGAAAAGGACGGCTCAAATTCCTTGGACGCATAATGAGAAAAGAGGGCTTTTGAAAACTTAAACCTCACGGAGCATACTGATGGCAAGAGAAATAGGGGAAGGCAGCGAGCAACTTACCTGACAAGTTTGTATGAATAGTGGGCGGGGCCTCAGCAAAGGGAGAAAAAACTGCTACACGAGACAGAAAGTTGTGGAGAGCCATGATCGACTCACAGAGAGTTCCATACAAAGAACTCCAACAAGGGTTGACATGTCATAAAATCGGCCAACAATTATTATTAATAGTGGTAATGGGAGTGAGGGGGGTAATCGCGGGGTGGAATGAACGAATAATCTGGGGGAAGGGATAGCAGGGCGGTAACAAAGTAAAAGATGGTAAAGAATCAAATTTTGCTTAGGGCTACGAGGGACAGAAAATTGTGGAGAGCCATGATTTCCCATTTCCTGAAGGGACTAGACACATAAAAGATGTTCATATGCTTAAACTTTATGTGTCGCTGGTTTCACTCATTACAAAGCCGAAGAGACACTCAAAGTAGAGTGTTACTGATTCATTAACTCTCTATCTTTTAAATCTGTCTTCCGCTCTTACAATTTTGCCCAACCATTTAAACATTATTTTAAAGTGCGAATGTTTCTTAAAATGGTGAAAATTAAGATACAACATTACTAGGTTGCTGAAAATAGATAACGGTTGATCCGAGGCATCAAGAGGTTCAAATTGTCGTGATCGGGGAAGCATCCTCTCGGGAGCCTGTTCTACAATGTAGCGGCTATTGGAAAGAACCTGTTCGAATGGAACTTCCTCCTTATCAATGGAATACAAAGGGAATGAGGATGATTCGACCCTGCGTACATGGCATGGTGGCTTTTAGTTCTAAAGGTCTGAACTGTTGGAACTCAGGAATGTGCCTCGTCAGAAAATATGCACTGGAAATTACGATAGATTAACGAGAGGATTGCTCGGGTGGAAAATCATTAATCACCCACAAGGCCACGTAAACTTTTTTTCAAGGCTGGAAAGTGATGATTGAGCAACCGAAGCCCAGATATGGCAGCAATAATACATTTTTGGTGTGATCTGACACTTTTAAAAGTAGAGGATGGCAAGGGTGGTTAGATACTTTCTGGGGCGGTAAAAGGTACCGGCCATCTTTCCAGCGTCGTTAGCGATGTTTCGTATATATGAGTTTTACTTGAGGCCTGGAATGAGCTTAAGTCCTAATAGATGTTCAATTCAAGGAGTCTCACCGAGAGTGCAACCGTTCATCGTGATGGAGAAAATTCACGAGCTCTCTGTTCCGTTGCTAGCTTGGTTTTGATGGTATTCGATTTTACAAACCAATTTTCCTCATTGAGCTTTTAGCGCTAAACCAGAAGAGAGATCAGCTGCCAGACTCTGGTTATCTAAAATTTAGGAGGTGTGCCCACAGACTGTGTTATGTTAATCCGAGCTTATTGGAATTTAATGTACAATAAAAACCTGTTCTACTTCTGACGATTTCAGGCACGAAAGTTGTTTCTTATCGCAAAGTTGAGGTAATATTTGTTTTAACAAAAGAAGAGAGCTTAGCTTCTATGTAATAACTATCCTCCTATAGGGCAGTGAATTCTGGGTAATTTCTTCACAGAAAGATCCTGAGAATTCCATAGACGGAACATGTGAGCAATAAGGAAATTTAAAAAAAAAAGAAAACAAAACTTGGACTAAGAATAAGAAAGAGACTTGTAAATTCAGGAACACATAATGAGGCTTGGAGAATTTGACATTATTTGACAGGATTCTGCCTTCCAATCTTACAATTTTTCCCAACCATTTAAACATTATTTTAAAGTGGGAATGTTTTTAATATGTCGAAAATTAAGATACAACATTATAACCTTCATAAATAATTACTATTAGTACAAAACTAATCTGCAAAATTTGTTAGGTAAATATTATTAAAAAGTTCATATATCATAATTTCATAGAGAAACAGCAATGGTTTATAAATGTTTTCCATTGAAAGAATTTGTATTCTTTCGAGAAGAGGAGGAATTTCTTTCTAATAAGATTTATCATCAATAATTTTCCTTTCGTCACTGATATTTTATTACGTATGGAAAATTTAGTTTCTTCTTATTAGGCGTTACTAACGTATTGTTCTCTCTCCAAATTAATCACCTTTATAACTCTAAACAAGACTTGTCCTTTTATCACTGAATCCCTCTAAGGACTCTATTCTGATAAAAATGTTTTCCAGCAGGATGTCGAACCTTTGCCATTTTGCTAGTCACTGGTTGATATAAAACGGATTTGAAATCTTATTCTTGTCAAGCCAATCTCCGTGTATGTAGTCTACTGGGAATATTTAGAGTTTTCCAAAATAAAAAATAACAGACAAAGAGTTCTCTAAGAAAGAAAGTTTATACCATTCTGTCCCAGAAAAAAATGGGTTTCTCTACATTCTATGTTTAGATGAGTATTATGAGTATAAGCTATGATTAGTAGAAGTGAGCAATAAATCTATATAATACGAAAAGTCTGTGATTCGTGCTTACGTGGTGCGTCGTTCATCCGGCGCAAATAATGATTTAAGTTTCTTTCCACCTCTCTCTTTGGAACTCTCTCTTTCCATATCTCTCTCTTTCCACCACTCCCTCTTTCCACCTCTCTCTTTCCACTTCTCTCTCTTTCCACCTCTCTCTCTCTTTCCACCTCTCTCTCTTTCCACCTCTCTCTTTTCACCTGTCTCTCTTTCCACCTCTCTCTATTCACCTCTATCTCTCTCTTTCCACCTCTCTCTCTTTCCACCTCTCTCTCTTTCCACCTCTCTCTCTTTCCACCTCTCTCTGCTTGCATGGTGCGTCCGTCCGTCCGTCCGTCCGTCCGTCCGTCCGTCCGTCCGTCCGTCCGGCCGTCCGGCCGGCCGGCCGGCCGGCGCATAATGATTTAAGTTAATCTGATTTAAGTGAATAAGATTTTAAAAATACGAGTTGTTTATACAATAAGTATTTTAGTTTAACTTTCTTCAAACAAACATTTTTTTAATTAAAATATTTATAAGTTAAAGACACAAATATTTTTTAGCATATTAAAAAAATATTTTTAAGTTAGTCTGATTTTAAAAAAATATTTTAAGTGAATAAAATTTAAAAATACGAGTTGTTTATACAGTAAGTATTTTTTATTTCAACTTTCTTCAAACAGACAATATTTTAATGTTGAAATCAACTTCAATGTTTTATAACCTGAACCATCAGTGACCCAACCGGCTCACGAATAGTCTTGTAAATATATAAAATTGGCAATAAGGAAAAAAAAAATGTAACCGTGTTGCGTATATTATTCAGAGTAATGAAACAACTCCTGGATCAAAATGTAGTATGCGTTATTTTTAAATTTATAAAAATTTGGAGATATTTCTGAAATCCAGTATAGTAATCTTTAAGCCCTATATTATTTTATATCTTATTTTTTTAGCTTACAATCAAATCACTCTGAAGACACCAGTTCCCGTTCGAACTGTGAAATAACGTCAAGCCTGATCAGTACTTAGATGGGGTTCTGTTTAGCGCAGTAAGAATTATGACAGTGAAAAAAAAAAGACGAGTTTTGGAATGCAAAAGGGTAAAAAGATGATGGCGTGTACAACACACTGTCATTTCGGGCCAAATCTTTTATCGGTTGGGCAGAGGAAGGTAACGGTTAACGGCAAGGAGATACCATCTCTAAAAGTGACAAGCCGCAACTTAGTAGGAGTTGCGACTTCTAAATGTACCAAGTCACTTCGAATACAAATTAAAAACATTGTGATTACTGAATCTAACTGTCAGATATTATTTTCGTTCGAAAGGTATTATTGTTATGTTGTTATCTATTGATTATTTCTATATACGAAATTTGCAAATAAATATTAAAATTATGTCCTTTTAATAATAACCATGTGAAATAGCAAGTTGAAGTTATGATTAATGTAATATTCTTGAAATATTTTGTTTATTTAGCACCAATCTTAATTTGGCGACACGGCGGATATCGGTTCGAATTCAGGAATCAGAGATCAGAGTTCGAATTCTAGTCAAGTTCATTGCATTCACTTACGTGCGAATACACTTAGGAAAGGTATGGATCCATCTCTTATCTCCCCAGCTATAGGTAAATAGCAGGACAGACTTATTCCTATAGCCTTGGGTAGCAACTGGTCTAGGGGAAATAAAAACTTTGAACTCAAATCCCGCCTGGAGATCCGTCAGGCGATCTTGCCCAGGAAACACCATTGCTATTGCTGCGACAGTATATTTGATGCTCCTACGACCCTAGAGTTTTAAAAAAAAAGTTAAACGACAGCCCGAAAGGAGATCGGTTCCATCAGACTATTTAACCCAGAAAGTTTCTTTGCTGCTACTGCAAGATATCTAAATGGCTTATCGTTTTCAAATATGCCAGTCAGCTCGGGTGACTAGCTAATCCTTGTTGCAGGCGTCTGATGAGGCACATTTGTGTTCCTTCAATACCAACAGAGCTCGCCGGCGATATATATAACAACTATACTGAGAGAGCCATTACATTTTTTGTGAGATGAACAATTTCCTATGAAGCCGTATTGTTGGTCACGATATATATATATATATATATATATATATGGAAAGAGAGAGAGAGAGAGAATTGATGCAAATAAAAAGTTTATCACTTAGTTGATTGATATTACCTTCAGCATCCCGACTCCAGTGTTTCGTAGACGTACCTTCCAGGAATCACCCTGTCCACTCGTCAGTGGGTATCAGCAATTGACTGTTTATACTTCTCGATTTTTCTTTTATATATACACTTTTCATTGAAGCAAAATCGTTTTTTTCATAGTGATAGGAAAAAGGAAACGTTTATAAATCTGACACGTTTCGCTTTTATTAAAACTTCATCAGAGAAGTAATAAAATAATAAAAAGCGAAACATGTTAGATTTATAGATGTTTCCTGTTTGTTCCCTTTCCTATCATTCTGTCGGATTCCGATTCATATTTGATGACAATTCATATATATATATATATATATATATATATATATATATATATATATATATATATATATATATATATATATATATATATATATATATATATAGTTAGCCAAATCAAATGACCAGATATAAGCAACCGTATACTCGCGTGTTGGATATTCTTGAGGTGTGGACATAACAGTGCTCGATGTGGTTAGACATAGTAAAGATATATATATATATATATATATATATATATATATATATATATATATATATATATATATATATATATATATATATATATATATATATAAATGAACATATACATATACTTACGTTCTGGTTTTCCAGCTCATCAGGCACAAGGTATATATATATATATATATATATATATATATATATATGACATAGAGGTTATACTTATTCCAACGAAAGAAAAGTGTATGTTTTAAACAGAAGAGAGAAGCCGTAAACATTTTTGATTTAATGTGGATTTTTAAAATATATAATACACTTTATTTTCCTACACGCATTTGCGGTCTTGCGACCTTCATTAGGCAAAGAGTGGTTGTTTCTACATATGATTAAAAAGAATTAATTTTCCTTATGTTTTCCGATGGTTAATTATTGTCTTGTGTGTAGTAGTAATCCAATTCTCCACAAGTCCAAGACAAATTTGGATTAATGCTACACACAAAAGACAATGGTTAAACATTGGAAAACATAAGGAAAATGAATTCCTTTTAATAGCATATGGAAATAACCTGATGAAATATGGAAAATGAATTATAATATATATTTAAAAAAAAGACAAAACAAAAAAACGTTTGCGGTTTTTCTCTACCCTTTAATATATATATATATATATATATATATATATATATATATATATATATATATATATATAAGCAAATATGTGGATGTAGATCCGACGGTATGATGAAAAATATGGAAAAGACAAAACAAAAGCCGAATATGCAAGTTTACTGTTTTAATGTACGTCGACAGTAAAACAACATTAAGACAGTAAACTTGCATATTCGGATTTTGTTTTGTCTTTTCCATATTTTTCATCATATATATATATATATATATATATATATATATATATATTGAATAAAATATAGAGTAAGCAACTATTCAGGGAGTATGCAACAAACGCACACATGAGAAAAAGAACTCAATGCCATATTTAATATCAGAGCATTACTATTTCTAGATAAATTCCCGGTGAACAGTGACCGGCCACAACTAAAAGTTTCATATGTTTTCACGCAGTGACACAATTGTTTCAATGAAATTAATAGACTCTGATTAGTCGCGTCGCAATAGAATACATATATATATATTGAAGCATGTTTCATTGAATAATATTGATATAGTATGTCTATTTATTTTTATAATAGTCCTTTCCAGTTCTCTAATTGGCTTCCTGATGCTAAGATGAAATTCAACAACCAAGGCGCCATAGCTTTTGTTAACCTAAGTACTTTCGATCTACTTCGAGATCATCCTCAGATGCGAATTGCCAAGACAAAGAATTTAACTGTGGTCGTTGTTGTGGCGATTTTTGTAAACACGCGTGAACGAGCGCTGTTATAATTATTTTAAAATTATCTTTTATAGCTATGGTGTTTTTTTATTTAAAAGCGTCCCAAATATAAAGGAGCTAACCATAAATGATGAAAACGGAAATGGCATTAAATGTTGGTCAAAGTACATTTTAAAACATTGTTACGATACTTCTTATACTATACCAACGCTAAATTTTGTTTAGTGTTGTTTCTTTGCTTTTGATATAGAAGGCCTCAAGAATTTGAAGTTTTTGTTTATTATTTTCATGGTGTAGTATATTGATGTTGCCAGAAGTATTTTTCTGTATTCTGAAAGTGGTCAGGAATGTGTCTTTAAGTGTCCGATAGAACTTGTATCCGACAAATGTAGGGTAAGACATTTTGATAATGTTGTGGCCATCAAGTCAACATAAGTACTTACTTAAGTACATATGTTGGCTTGACGACCACAAAATTATCAAGACGACTTTGATTAGCGCCCTTATATTGTCTACTCTTATTTACATTGTTCAGACGATTGTCCTCATCTTTGTCGCCATATTTATTACAACGTTTCGGCCGTTGTACGCTCCGGCCTTCTTCAGGTGGTTGGAATGTCGAACTGAACCCTTTATTTCGCTCACTGGGGTAGACCGTTCTAGTTCCACGTGCCATGTCCTCAACGACACATGGCACAGTGGATAAAGGCGTTGGTTAGATCCAGTGACAGGACCCAGGAAGAGTGTGAGTTCAATACCCGGTTAAGGCAGTGGAGAACTTTCAGAGGAAAATTAAGAGGAGATAACTGATAACTGACATCCATTAGACATGGCACGTGGAACTAGAACAGTCTACCCCAGTGAGCGAAATAAAGGGTTCAGTTCAACATTCCAACCGCCTGAAGAAGGCCGGAGCGTACAACGGCCGAAACGTTGTAATAAATATGGCGACAAAGATGAGGACAATAGTCCGAATAATGTAAATAATGTACATAATACCTCATCTCAGAAATATAGACAGATATTGTCTACTCTTGTTTAGAAAAATTGTCATCATAACGATCACAGTCACATTAAGTTTGTCTTCGCAGTTCACCCAGCTTCTTCGGGTTAAATTGAAATCCATCAAGGAAGGCGACATAGTTTTTGCTATCCAAAGTACATTCGATCTCTTCAGAGATCATCCTCATGGGAGAATTTATCGCACAACATTTAAAGACAAATTCCTGTCCACCTTCACAATATAGGAAAATACTGGTTGAGAACACCAATATACTACACCATGAATATAATAAACAAAAACTTTAAATTCTCGAGGCCCTCTGTATCAAAAGGAATCAACCAACACTAGAGCAAAATTTATTACAAGTGTAGCAGCAATGTTTTAAAATGCATTTGACTACCATTTAGCGCCATGTTGCATTTTATCATCTCTGGTTAGCTCCCTTACATTGTGGACGCTTGTTTACAAAAATAAAAAAATATCGTAATTAGTTATAACGGATAAATTTAATTTTTTTTAAAAATAATTATAACATAACGTGTTCACGCGTATTTATAAAAATCACCATCACAACAATTAGTTACTTTAAGTTTGTCTTGGCATATGCACACTTGAGGATGACCTCCGAGGCGATCGAAAGTACTTGGGTTAACAAAAAATACGGCGCCTTCCTTGATGAATTTCATCTTTACATCAAGAAGCTAATTAGAGAACTAAAAAGGATTATTATAAAAATAAGTAGACATAATATGTCTATATTATACAATGAAACATATATGAATGAAGACATACTGCATATATATATATATATATATCCTTTTGCAACACGACAGATCAAATTGTATTAATATATATATTCTTGTGCAATACGACAGATCAAATTAATATATATATATATATTTATATATATATATAAGTGATAGAAATTATTAGGAGGATTTGAGGTAATCATAATTAAATAATTCATCGAGTGTAGAAGAAACCGCACCGGAATGCAGAATGCACTGGCCGGCCGTTTCGTCCTATATTTTGGGACTCATCAGCAGTGTGCATCCACTACTGAGAATTGAAACCCGGACAGTTACGATATGAGGCGAACGTCATATCAACTGTACCAAAGGTGACGAAGAGGTAACGAACGAGACTCGATGAAGATGTAACGAACTAGACTCGATGAATTACTTAATTATGATTATCTCAAATCCTAATAATTTCTATCACTTGTATATCCTTGCTTGAATCGGCTTCTAATGCTCTGGATGGATCGGTTTGGGGATAGTAGTCGTGGCTTGTGGGTGCACAGTCCGATAGGTAAGGGAAACTCGGATGAGTTCCACCACGGAATATGTGATCGAGCGGTGCTATATCGAGTCTAATTCGTTACCTCTTCGTCGCTGTTAGTACAGCTGGCACAGTTGATATGACGTTTGTCTGGGGTTCAGTTCTCGGTAGTGGATGCGCACTGCAGATGAGTCCCAAATATAGGACGAAACGGCCGTGCTTTCTGCATTCTGTTGAGGTTTCTACTAAAAAACTCGATGAATTAATAAATATGATATATATATATATATATATATATATATATATATATATATATATATATATATATATATATACACACAGAGAATGTCCACGGGTTACGTCGGAGCCGACGTACGGCGTTTCGTGGTTACAGCGCCATCTTCCATAATATAATTTGGCACATGAGGAAGACGGCATTGTTTCTTCACCGACTTTACGTCATATCGAATTGTACTACATTCGCAATCTCCCGTTGGTGTCATTTATTTTGGGAACTTTTTTATCTTCATTATGGCTGCCAAGCGTAAGGCAAACTCATGTAAATGAGTTCCGACCTACGCCGAAAATCTGGTTACGTCGTGCCGTAGGACGGATCTCCGTCTCTGACGTAAGTCGAAGACCACCCCGTCTCTCGCTCTCTTTCTCTCTCTCTCTCTCTCTCTCTCTATATATATATATATATATGTATATATATTTCGGAGGGCATTAATCACATTGATCATTTTGAAACAAAAATCAGGTACGATTTTGAATGTAGTTTCTAGATTATGTCTATAACATCCCAAAGAACGACGTAGAATTAATTGCCACTATGCAAAAGAATAATTCCTAGTGCACCAAATTTATTTTAAGATCAATGAAAATTTTGAAAAAAAGTTTCTAGAATTCTCTGCATCTTTACTTTCATAAAAATATTTTTGAATTTAAAGAACAAAAAAAGGAAAAATTGTATTCATGCTTATGTTATTATTATTTAGCATTTACACAGGAACATGACTTCAAATGAATTCAAGACCTTTCTCTCAGGTTGCCAGTTATGTATTTGTAAAATCTACAGAAAATAGTTAAATTGTAATGAAAACAATTCGTCTTATATCAAAGTTTTTACAGTTATATCCCAGTTAACATTTCTAAAGTTTCACTTTATTTTTTTTAAAACGAAGAAAAATAAGACACGGTCTTTCATTTAAAACACTTCCTGATTTTTGTTGATATTTTTCTTAAATATGAAAACACAAGTATTTAACTGGTTATAAAAATAATTCCAGATTGCTTTTCTAATACTGAATCTTTCTGCTTGTACCATTAAATAATAGCTGTCGGAAAGAAAAGAAAGAGAGAAGGAAGGAAAGATAAAAGAGATGACGAAAAGAAAGAAAGAGAGAACAAAGAAAGAAAGAGGGAATGATGTGATCAGAAAAAAGAAAAGAAGAAAGAAAGGAAGTAAGAAGGGAGGAAAGGATGAATGATACAAAGGCAATGACGGAAAGAAAAAAGAAGAAAGAGAGGAAGGAAGGACGAAAAGAAAGAAAGAATGATGTGGACAGAAAAGAAAAGAGAAGACAAGATAAGAAAAAAAAGAAAGAAAGAAAGAAAGAAAGAAAAAAGTAACAAAGAAGAGAAAAGGATTAAGAAAATTAATAAAAGTAAGAAATAAGAAAATAAAAAATAGAGCGAGGAAAGTGGATGCAAGAAAAACATGTTAAACATATAAATAGATATGAACAGATGTAGAACCATATATATATATATATATATATATATATATATATATATATATATATGAAGGTTGCGATGAGTAAATTGTCGCCATTTTAATTTTTTAATTTTGCGCATGCGCGTTGTGTGTTTTTGATTTTGTCGACTGCACAGTATAGTAGGATCACTTGGACACGGTCTGTAAGAAAAAAATACCATGACGAAATTTATTCCGACAGAGATTTAGAAACGGCATGCTGGACTGCTTAGCATTTGTACCAGAAGCACTAATACGAATATTTCAGAATGTTTGGATGTCAATCTGACGACAGTGCAAAGGATTCGTAAAGAGTTGGATGAGTCTAATGGTGATTACGAAGGTGTTTGGGCTGATCACATCTGATGGCGACGTTATGCCTCCATTCGTCTTTCCACAAGGTCTCAGACTCAACACAAAGGCCTACATCAAATGCCTTGAGGAGGTAGTGCTGACCTGGTTGAAAAGAGTGGCTGCTGGAAGACCCAATGTCTGGCAACAGGACTCTGCACCATGTCACAGAAGCAGGAGAAACCAGTCATGGCTGTCAGACAATTTCTGAGGTCAGATCACTCTTTAGATCTGGTCAACTAACTTCCCAGATTGCAACCCCCTTGATTATTATGTGTGTGGTGCAGTTGAGTGAGAGACCAACAAAACTCCTTGTAACACCAAAGATGAACTGAAGGCAATGATTATGGCAGCATTCACCAACTTAAACAAAGACACCGCACAGAAGAGTTGCAGGAGATTCTGAAGTTGTCAGGAGGGTGTGGTTGCGATTTTATTGAATAAATTTACTCTTTGATATTTCAATATATTTTTGTGTAATTTTGGTAAGTATATCTGTTAAAATGAGATGTCAGTGTTATTTTCATTTTTGCGTAATTTAGACGACAATTTATCCATCACAGACACACACACACACACACACACACACACACACACACATATACACATATATATATATATATATATATATATATATATATATATATATATATAAGTCACGAATAAGAAGACGGCTAAATATAAAAGTTTTAAAGTTTTAATGAAAAGAAAAATACAGTAAGAGAAAGGAACAAAGAAACGCGTGCCAAAATATGTGAATTGAATAAATAACGAACAAGAAAAGACGAAAAAATAATTAAAGAAAGAAAAATTAAAAGTTAAAAAATAAGTAAAAGTAAAAAACAAAACAAAACAAAAAACAGGCAATAACTCAAAATTCCTCATCGAACAGGCAGATTTAAAGAAACAAGTAAACAAGTCGTGTAAAATGTTCGAAGAATTTATTACGGTTTTTACGTAGAAAGTTTTAAAGACATCATCTTGAAGAATAACGCAAGTAAGAAATAAAAACAAAACGTGTGAATTTCATACAAGCTCAATTGAAAGCTAAAATTAATAGTGTGGCTTTGTTCGTGAGGGTGGGTTGTATTGTGAAGGACGAGTAAGAAAAAAGATTTGGGTTGTTGCCACAACGAATATATATATATATATATATATATATATATATATATATATATATATATATATATATATATATATATATATAAAACTCAATAAGGGGAAGTGTGAGGTTTGACATTTATATAAGTAAATACATTAAGTAATGTTCGTTTTTGTTTAAAATTATTATAACGAAAATTGTGGCAGAATGTCCACAGATAATGTCGCTGATAACATTTTTGTGCGTGTGTGATGCACATATGTCGTATAATAATTGTGTGTGTGTGTCCTTTTATTTCAATTTTATTCACGTTTCGATAGCAGACGATAGACATTTGCTGAAAAACGTCTGATTATTACATTATTTCAATGATTTCTTTGCGTCTTCCATGTTTTTTGTTTTTTTTATACTGAATGCCCTTTTTGAAATTTTGTGCTGTACTTTTTGCCATATATATCATTCTGTACGTATTTGCGGCATGTTTATGCACCAGTTCTTTTTTGCGCATGCGTCAGTCTGAGTGCACATGCGTGTTTCGCCATAATCGTTTCCATCGAGTTTAGCATTTATAATGTTTGGCTTCTGTAAAATAATTTTATTGTGTAATCTTGATAAGGTATTTGTTTTGTACGTTTGTTTATGGGACCTGAACATAATATTTTAAATAATTTAATATTTCTTTAATTTTAATGTACCAAAAATGTCTAAGTCAATCTAAGTGATCTCAGGTAAGAATTAATTTTCTGTAACAATTTATTCTACTCTATTATTGAATTTTCAATTCAGCATATTTATTCTTGCTTTTACAACACAAACTATAAAAAAAAGCGACAGTATAAACATACAACTATTCTTATACTCTTATATATATTTGTTAATATATTACTGCATTCGTGGTTATTAAGTATTTTACAAGCGCGCAAAAGGAATGACCTCGGCAGGTATTGATTTATGAAAGAGTTGCCCAGTGTGTTGTATGCTTGCTTGGATTCAAACCAAACATAGAAGATGACCAGTTTAAGAAACGCTCAACAGATGAGCCATGTCAGTCAACTCGCCACATGTGTTTGAATTACTGCTGAGCCTGTGGATTTTTTCACTGTGGATATTATTTAATTTCTATAAGGGATTTGGACCTAAACTTTATATTTTAATGTGTGACTCGTCTTCGTTGTGTTACAAAGAGGAGAGTGGTTGATATTACGGCTTAAAACAATCAACAGTCCCGACATTATAGCCAATGTTCAAGCGATTATTGTGGATCAAACTGCTTTTATTAGTCACGAAAATCGGATGGTACAATGATAAGTTAAGGTGAAAAGACTAAAAAAGAAAATAATAATAATAATAATAATAATAATAGTAATAATAATAATAATAATAATAATTTCTTGCATATTTTTTCAGAAAAACTTTTGCTTTTTGTTTGTTTTGTTTTTGTTCGTTTTTTCTTTTTTACAAAAGCACAACCAATCATATTCACTACTGAAATATAAAGAATAATTACAACCCTACATAAACTTGATAAATATTTCTAGCTTTGGGAAAGCTTCATTCTATAAAGTAATAAGAAAAAAAAAACTAAAGCATCCAAGTTAGTTTAAAAAATACTGTGTTTGAGGAGAGTCGAGAGTCTGTAAGAAGGGAGATCTGTCCATACATGCATATATATGGATTAAGAACAAGTGTCGAGGTTTGATTCGACAATGTCTTAGGCGGAAGTTTGTCGTTAACTTCCGCTGTCGTTGTCACTGTTGGATTTTGGTTCTTTCTGTTCCGGTATTTTGTGGCATTGTTTACTGTTTTTGGAAGGATGTAGGTGAAAGTTAATGAATTGAAAACAAAATTGCCAGGTCATTTTTTTCACATTCTGAAAATTCAAGATGTTTCTTTTTCATTTAAATATTGTTTTTTTTTTTTTATCTGAAAAAGGAAGGAACAAAATATTGTTGGAGTTGATATGAGAACATCTAAATTCACTTTAAGCAACAATAAGGAAAAATATTTCGAATAAGTACTAGAGAGTGTATTATATGTAGGCAACACGATGCATACACACAAATATATATATATATATATATATATATATATATATATATGCATGCCCCTGCCAAGGTTGATGAGGGGTGTAAAAAGTTTTTACAATTATCACTGCTTGGGTGCTAGTTATGGGAGAGTGATATACTTTCATATTCGCCGGCCATGGTTGCATTCTAGAGAAAATACATTATTTTCAAGTTATTTGACAATGGGATAGAGAACAGAGGTGTAAAGTTGTTCCTTTCGTAAGGCTATTAGTGCTAAGTGAACCTAGCAGCTTCAGCTGAAGTTCGAATTGAGGTTACTTCAGGTTGTCGAGCTGGCAGTCTTTATGTTACACTGCGCCTTCTTAAGATATAAACCATTGAACAGTGGTTCAGGTCAAATAACAGAAAAAAACATTATATGTATATCAGAAACTAAATAACTTATACACAGACTGACATGTAGATAACGGCAAAGATAGCGTCTATTTTGGGGGGTAAAAAAAAGCATTTCTTAAATTGTCCGTATTTCTTACATGAAACATTGTCATTTTTATCTCTTTCACTATTTTTAAATCCAATTTATTTATTTTTGCTTCCAATCGCAACGCTCATATCGTTTCGACATTCTACCACCGTTAATCAAGCATTGTGAAATCTTAACTCGCATCCCGTATATTTGGTAGCCTCCTTAACATGAACGGCACCTTACAAATTAGGCTACGGAAGCCAAGCCTCGAGTTTCGTGTCGGAGTTGACACCGTTATTTTCTGATGCGTTCTATTTAAATGGTATAGAATGTAAAACATAATCGAGGCAATAAATAGTAGCAAGGAACAAAAATAAGATGGATGAAAACTAGCAAAAGGTTAATAATGACAGTCTATAAAAAAACGAGGTCTGCCGCCACTCTTGATGTTGCTTTTAAAATTGTTTCAGTTCCTTTATTTTCTGCATCGACAATTTTGATTTGAATCAACTTTCGCATTCCACCATATATATATATATATATATATATATATATATATATATATATATATCGTATTTTTTGTTTGTGTTTAAACTTGAAAGTGCGTTTTTGGTGCTGATTAAATACTGAACTATATCAGGGAAATTTTTCTTTCACCCGCTTTAAAATCTATGATAAAATTCTGTTTTTAGAAAATCCATCATTTGTCGCAAATTTGTCCTGCGAAATAAAATAAAATGGATTGTAAAGTAGTATAAAGTTTTACGCATACATCATAAATATGTTAATAAAGTTATAATTTTAGAATCTATACATTTATATATATATATATATATGTTTTATTTCATAAATTTTCTGAGTGGGGTGTCGAGTGTATATAACAATTAAATCTTGGCTTTAAACGCCGGCTTTTGCAAATGGGACTAATGCTTTTTTTTAAATTTTAATCTCTTTAAATTTTAAAGATTATATGTTTTGTATTTAATAATAATAAAAAAACATCGGTACTTTTAAGATTAAACCCTGAGGTTTACTTACTGCATGAATTTGAATTTTTTCTATTTTTCTTTCTCTTTTTTCTTTCCTTAAAGTTTTTGTTTTTCATTCGGTCACATAATCACTAACTCTTTTTTTTTTTTAAAAAACTCTCTCTTTTTTCTCTTTCTTGTTTTATTTAGTTCTCACTTTTTAAAAAATTCTCCCCCTCTCTCACTCCAACGGAACAACTTCTTTTTGTTTTATTAGCATTTGCCTCGTTTCTCGTATTTTATATACTTTCGGATCCTTTGTTGCCATTCATCGTTCCAGCGTAAGACGATGCTACGACGATTGATCATGTAGCCCGACTGGTTAGGGTGGCGCGCCGTTTTGCCGACCACCAGGTAACGTCGGCCGACTCGGATTTTCGGGCACTTGCAGGAGAGGTCATTGCGTGATACCCACAGGTAGGATGCTCCGCGTCTGATGTGCATCTGCTTGCGTTTGTAGATAGACATAACGTTTACGGTAAATTTCACCCAGTTGTCTGTGTCACTCTCTCGAGACAAAACATGGACTACCACCACTGCAAAAATAAAAGAGGAACAATGAGAATGGTCAAAATAATATATCGAATCAAAATAAATGTAGTAACACCCCCCCATATATATATATATATATATATATATATATATATATAAAATATGACAAACTGGAAAACAAATTTTTTGATATGCGTTTCATCCCTTTCCAATTTGTCATATTTTTCTAAATACTGTTTTTTTGATAAAGGAAAATTATAATTCGTTACATATATATATATATATATATATATATATATATATATATATATATATATATTCATACATGTTTCATTAAATAATATAGATAAGTGTTGTCTATATATTTTATGTAAGTTTTTTTCATATAGTCTGATAAGCTTAATAACATTATCATTAAACAATGAAAGAAAATCACAATATTGATACATATTTTTTTTTTAATCCAATCTAAGCTTTCGGCTTACATAAGCCATTATCAAAGATGACAATTACACAATATATTTAAGCAATACACGAACAAGAAATTGATGATAGTCTATTTGTTTACATGGATGATTTCCAAGCAACGATAAACACGTGCATATAAAACGCTGAAAGCGAAAATCGCACAACAGCTCATGACGTCACACATGACCACGCGAGAGTGAATCCGATGAGTATTGAGTATGGAAAGCCGTTGGTATGAACCAATGACTTCTGTTACTAATTATAGGCATTTAAGGATATTTAAGGATATATATATATATATATATATATATATATATATAACGGTCGCGGAATACCAGATCACAATACACACACACACACACACACACACACACACACACACACACACACTTATATATATATATATATATATATATATATATATATATATATATATATATATAACGGTCGCACTGTTGTCTTAATCTTTATTGTCACATTCACAACGTTTCGGGCATTGTAGACTTCAGTCTTCTTCAGGTGATATTTGCTTGAATTTTGAACCGAATCCAGAGTTGTCAATCTGTATGTTGTCGTTTCTGAAGAGTGGTTCGCTGACTTTTGGGCAGACCTTGTTCCCATGTATATTACTTGAAATGAACTGATATACAACCTTCACATTCTTATATATATATATATATATATATATATATATACATATACATATATATATATATATATATATATATATATATATATATATCAAACGTACGTAGGATGTGCGGAAGATACATTTAAACGTAGTTGGTACAATCATAGGTCGTCTTTTTAGATAGCAAATCTTATGTACTTTACTAAACTAGCTAACCATGTGTAGAATTTAAAAATTAAAAAAAAAACAACAGGTATCCGTCGATAAGGTAGAAAATTAAAAAAAAAATCAAAACCATAAAACAACCACAACCATATTTGCAACCTATGCCAACAGGAAAAATTACCGATTATGGCATTTCCACATCCCAAAAACCTTTTAAATCAGAAATCCAAAGTCTTAAACCCTTGCCTACATATCAGAAGATTTTTCTGAAGTATATATGAGGCTGGATAAAAAAAATGTGGTTTAACCCTCCCCCACCGATGCATTTACAATACACATGCTTTACTTCTCTTCCCTCGTCATCTTTTTCTTCTTCTCCCTTCTTCACATCCCCCGCCTCCCTTTCCATTACACCCAACGTCGTGCGTTTGTTTATTTATTTTTGAAAATAATAATGTAGCGTTCTTTAGGTTCTTGTTTTTTTAAACTAAGAAAAAAAGCGTTAGGGAGTCATTTGATAAAAAAAATCGCCTGAGGATAACGAAAGGTTGAAACCAAGGTAGCGGATTCAACTGACCTCCTGATTTTTAAAATTAAAAGCTCTACATGTCATTTTTAGTTTTTTTTTTTGTTTTTACACGTGTATTGAGCACTTTTTAATACCACTCTTTCCTGGTATGATTCAAGTCTGACGATTAACCTTATATATCTATATCTCTATCTATCTATCTATCTATCTATCTATATATATATATATATATATATATATATATATATATATATATATATATATATATCAGAGATAGAGCGTGTGTAAATATAAAAGTGAACATAGATGTCAACAGGCGATAGTCTGTTTCATGCTAGATGCAATCGTCAGTTGCCTGACAGACTGTCGCCTCTAAGTGTTGACTTCTATGTTCACTTATATATATATATATATATATATATATATATATATATATATATATATATATATCACATAAGTATACATGTTTCATTGAATGTGGCAGACAAATAAAAACTGCATAAGTTTTTATGAATTCTATCAAAATTTTTCCTTTCTGGCTAAGTAATATGTAAGAACTTTAGAAAAACGGTAAAACGAATCGAGTTCGCTCAGTCACTGTATGTTTATCTAAAAATAAATACACTTAAATTCAACTTGATCCCTGTCGTGCGCCACCGGCTTAGGGGTATACTCTCTGAGTGACGCCATTTCAGCCGTGTTTCGATCCTAGCTAGAGCCAACCGGACGTCTAGCCACAATGAGGCCCTTCACTTTTTTAATTGTGAACATCTAATATAAATCAATTGACATTTTTTTTTAAAGCGTATCACCCCAAGTAAGGCTGGTGGCCACTATCACGCATGGGGCTATAGAAGGGTTGGAGGAAGAGCAGATAGGAGTGATAAAGTAGAGGATGTGGAGAAAGAGAAAGACAGTGGGTCGATCAAAGCAAGGGGGTTACAAAAAATTTGAGCGAGAGCAGATAGGAATGAAAGATGAAAGGATGTGGAGAAGGGAAGTGGATAGATCAAGGCAACTGGAGATGTCGATTGACGCTACACTTAAACCGTTGGAGATTGTATTTGTCAGGGAAACAGTAATAGGGAAGGGAGTTCCATAGGCGAGATGTGCGAGACATGAAGCTATTGGAGTAAAAGAGACGTCTACATCTAGCAGTTTCAACAATGAAGGAGTGGGAACGGGATGCCAGCCTCGTAGGACGTTTAAATTCAAGAGGCCTAGGGACAAGCGAAAGCAGCTCCTCGGAGCAATTACCGTGAAAGTACTTGTAAAAAAGGCAGAGCGAGGCAACATCGCGTCTGTGAGAGAGCGACTGCAGACGAGATGACAGATCAGGGCCAATCACATTGCATCTGGATCTTATCAAGAACCCTGAGGCAAACAGCAAGGGCCCCAGACCATATATGGCAGCAATACTCCATGCAAGGGCGAATGGTCGATTTATAGACTTGTACGCAGAGAGAAATATATAATGTTTAATATAAGTGTACAAATTCATAAATCACTAGTTGTTAAAACTACTAACTATGCACAACCTGAAGTGCCAACCGTATGTAAACTAGGTTAAAGAAAAAGTCAGTAACGCCATAAATCATTTCTGAACAGATATTACTGGAATAGAAAGAATATGAAAGAAAGCGTGAAATATTAAGCAATATTAACTTTCCAGCGAATAATCTGATTTTGAAAGATGAGTCACGAGAACGCATCAAATCGAAAACAAAGAATGAATTATTCAGAGATAAAGAACTGTAGGTACATTCGTTTCATAATCCATATTTAATTAACTGTGTCTCCTCCTCCGTTTCCAGGTAAAGACTGATGGTCTTGACTTTGAAATAGGTAAGAGGATGAATGAAACGCGATAACTTTTATCCCCGCCTTTATCGGGTCTTACTGCGCATGACTAAACTGATTTTTTCCGGCGGGGAACCGACGACATCAAATAGGATAAAGAAAAAACTTTGCCTTTTGACCCTGATACAATAAATAATGAAATGAAGGAAAGTCTAGCGAAGGATTTATTCTAACTTCTTTGCTCACCGACAATCAAATCTTCAATTTCGATTCGATATGAATGACTTTTCATAACTTACTTCTATCAAGTAGAAATGATAAGTCAGTTCCTTGGTTGGCTAGAATGTTAAAGGGCTCACTAGGAATCCTAATTCCTCTTTTTTTCGGGTGAGAGGCTTGAGTTTTTCGCCCATATCATTCTCCTTGCATCTATACGCACACATGTCAACTCCACACACACAACCAAACAGCTGACCCGTCTTATAGCCCAATATACTTCTACACAACCACATATCACACGCCACACCCACACCCATATACGTTTATATGTAAAGGTTAAAAACTGAAGCTCTTGTTTTTCTTTGTTTTGCTGAGCTAAAACAGAATTGTCTGAGGCCTAAAGAAGCCTTCATTCAACACAACAATGTACGACTTTTTGTTTTACTGAGCTAAATGAAAACTGACTTGGTCTAAATAAGTACACAATTAAATAAAAAATATGAGTTTTTTGTTTTACTGAGCTAAATGAAAACTGTTTTTTGCCTACAGAAGCCTTCTTTCAGTGTTCTTTTTTGTGTTGTTTTACTTAGATAAAGGAAAACTAAACGGATTTTGCCTAAATAAGCCTTGATTTAAAGCAACAATGTTGCTTTTTTGTTTTATTACGTTAAAGGAAAATTGATTTTGCTCAAAGAAACCTTGATTTGATGTGACAATGTGGGTTTGTTTTGTTTTACTAAGGCAAAGGGAAATTAATTTTACTTATGAAGCCATGATTTAAGGCAATAGTTTTTTTTTTGTTTTACAGAAGTAAAGGAAAAATGGTTTTGCCTAAAGAAACCTTGATTTAATGCGACAATGTGGGTTTGTTTTGTTTTACTAAGGTAAAGGAAAATTAATTTTGTCTAATGAAGCCTTGATGTAAAGCGACAGTTTTGGGTTTTTTGTTTTATAAGGCAAAGGAAAACTGATTTTACCTAAAGAAGCCTTGACCTAAGGTAACAGTGTTGTGTTTTATTCTTTTAGTAAGGTAAAGTAAAACTGACTTTGCCTAAAGAAGATTTGTTTTAAGGCATCAATGTTGATCTTTTTTCTTTTACTAAGGTAAAGGAAAATTGAGTTTGCCTAAAGAAGCCTTGATTTAAGGCGACAGTTTTGGGTTTTTTGTTTTACTAAGGTAAAGGAAAGTAATCCATTATTTCTCCCACGAAGACATCGCAGTTCATGGGTAATAAAGGAAAGGAACTTGTAAAGAGCCATGATTGCTTTCCTTATGATAGAAAAAGGCATTTAAAAATATCTAAATGTATGTATTTTAATATCCATGCACATGATAGATAATAAATACATATACGTTGATCTTTAGCGCTTTATGTGATTTGGTTATTCAAACTACATACATACATACATACATACATAGGTATATACATAGATACAGATGTGCAGACACACCCAAAGACCTCTGTATACAAGAATACACGAGAGTTCAAACAAGAATATTTTTTCGTGTAATACATCAGCTGATCGATGCCCTGACACACGTCATCACATCAATGATGTATTTAGCTGAAATCATTAGGTGGTTCGGGATAGATATTCTCCAAGATGGCCCAGTCGATACTTGTGTGCCAGCCGTCAGTTACAACTCTTTTCACAGTGTAAGTCACTCCTAACCCACTACGACTCATCAGGCTTTTATAGTCCAATCGCGGGCAACTTCCGGTTCACCAGCTTCTTGTCTCTTCCATAAAAAAGAAGTAAAATACACGCACATACATGTATATCTGTCTGTCGTCTGTCTTTCGCTCTCTCTTTCTCTCTCTCTCTTTCTCTCTCTCTGTATATATATATATATATATATATATATATATATATATATATATATATATATGTATGTGTAATATATACATACACATATATATGTACACACACACACATACACACGTATATATATATATATATATATATATATATATATATATATATATATATATATATATATATATATGTATATATATATATATATATATATATATATATATATATATATAAATATATATATATATATATATATAAAGGAAAGACAGAACAGACGGAGTAAAATTCCACTGTTCGTAGCATTTACTTTAAATAAACTGCTCAATACAAAGTAGAGTAATATATTATTATTTTTATTATAAGTGATTATAATAAAAATATGTTGAAATCGCTACACAAAAGCTTTCATGTTACCATCACCTGAAGAAGTACAATCATAGTATTGAAACATGAAAGCTTTTGTGTAGCGATTTCAATATTCTTTGTTATAATCTATTATAATAATAATAATAATAATAATAATAATAATAATAATAATAATAATAATATATATATATATATATATATAATTGTGTATTTTGGGAACAATCCCTCTTTTATACAAGTTTCATTAAAATGACTAACAAGGTGTTGCAGTTAAGTTTTTTATTTAATTTTTGTATGTGCTCTTATAATTTTCTTATATTTTTCTGGATATAAATTATGTAGAAATTACCTTTAATGTTCTGCGTGCCCGAGCACTTTCGGCTATAGTTTTACCCATTCAAGGATGATTTTATTATTACTTTTAACCGAACGTCTTCATTGTATGTGTCTAGAGTTATAGGAATGTTTTATTTTCCAAATACGGCCAGCACATTGTGGCCGTGTTCATAGTCGATCTTATTGAGTGTTGCAAAAAAGAACAAGCAAACACTCAATAACATCAACACGGCCACAACGTCGAGAAATGAAGAAAAGTATAAGAACACAAGAAAAATTAAATAAAAAACTTATCCGCAGCACGTTGCCATCTTTTTTAGTGAATATATATGGTTAAATGTTAACGAATGCTCAGTGTAAAAGACTTTTTGTTTATTGCTTGCATATTTTGGGCCATTTTCCTGGTTTCCAGTGAATTAGTTCAGTTATGTGCCATGCGTTATACACGCTTAGGCGATCATGTATCTTTCGATACATGACTGACGAGGCAGATTTATTCCCGCAGTAGGTTGCCATTTCTTTCTGCGGTAGACCAGTTGCGATCCAAGGCTATAGAACCCGTTATGTCCTACTATTTACCCATAGCTGGGGGGCGGTGGAGAAGAAGAGGATTCATATCTTTCCCAAGGGTATTAACACGTCGACTGGAATTCGAACTCGGCTCTCTGACTCCTCAATCCGAGTTGCTTATTCAATACTCCACCTCCAATAGTTGAATATAAATTTTCCTATGTTTTTCGTGTAGTACTTTTGCCTTTCATAGAACATTATGAGTTTTGATTAATAATATTGTAATTATATGTGTGCATTGTGTATTTTGTATTATACCCGTTTCTGTTTTTTTCAAATATCTTCACATGTCATGTAACTTTTTTAATGTATCTTATTTTCATCTGTAAGTTTTTGATGTCGTTTATTTTATTTCTAATTAGTTATGAAAATATATTTACTATAATTGTCATTAAATTTTTTAAAGCTTCATTGATACTGTGTTTCGAACATTTGCAGACGTTTTTACAGTTTATATGACAGAATATTTGTGTAATTATCAGATTTATTGTTGTGATTTTTGTTGGTGTTGGCTGATAATGTAATTGAATAATCGTATAAGTGGGAAATTAATCTACGCGATAGTGTAATGGTTGTGTTTCCACTGTATGTGTTTCTAGAATAAGTAATGTTAGACATTCTCCAAGTTGGAAAGAGAAATTATAAACATTGATTGAGGAAAATTAAACTAAAAAAAATCTTTAATAGAGGACATTCGTTGATCATTAACCCCAAGTTTGTATAAACGAAAACTTGTTAATATATATATATATATATATATATATATATATATATATATATATATATATATATATGACTCGGGGTTCCACGCTTTTGACGATCGCAAAAGCGGGAAACCCAGTGTCACAAACTCACATCAATCCAACCAAATATGTTAGCTCTGTCTCTGATATTGAGCGCTTTCTAATAAGTTCCGCGCATATAATATATAAATAATAATATATATAATATATTACACACATATATATATTTATATTTATATATACATACTTTTCACACACACACACACACACACATAAATATATATATATATATATATATAGACATTATTTATATTTATACGTTCTTTTTATAGATACAAATATTTAAGTAAATGATCTGTTTATAATAAACAGTATTAACGACATTTATCGGCCTGAAAGTCCAAGAAATTTTCATAGAAAATATGCATCCTTCGACAGGAATCGAACCTATATCCTATACAGAACCGTCATATAGCCTGGCGTGCTTTACCGATTTTCAGTTAGCAAGGTCGATTCTACTGTTTTTAAACTACAATTCTCCATGATTTTCTCTCGTACATTCATATCTGCTCGATGCGTATCCAAATGTAAACAGATGACGTCACACATTATGAAATGGACAAAGTCCGACAATTAAAAATGTCTTAAAATAATTGTCGGACTTTGTCCATTTCATGATATATATATATATATATATATATATATATATATATATATATATATATATATATATATATATATATATATTGGGATAGTGCGTTATAAAGGTTTCAGAAGAGAAGATTTAAAGCGACAGAAATGTAACTCTACAGGAGGATGTTGAGAATACCATGAACCGAACATGTGAACAACGATGGAGTTTCAGATAAAAGGACCGAAGAGGCAAAAAGCGACAGTTGAACTTTCCAGGGTACATAATAAGAGAAAAGGGCTTGAAAATTTGATACTCACAGGACAGATTGAAGACAAGAAGGACAGAAGAAAACAACTCTTAACCTACCTAGCGAGCTTAAAGTAAATGAATGCCAGAACAGTGCTATAGATGGCCGGTTGTTATTAATTACCATAATAATAAAAAACCCAAATACCAAGGGTAACAACTCAAACACGTGTCCCCAATAAAAATAATATTTAAAGTAATAAAAATAGTCAGATGAAAAAAATCTTTTAAAAATATAGAGAAAGCTAGGTTCTTACTTATTTAAAGTACTTTCGTTCTACGAATTTATAACACCTAACTTCATTACCTACTCGAAATGTAAATAACATTATTGTCTTAACAGATTTTTTTTTAGGTACCTCCGCTGAAAAACAACATAGGAAGATGAAAAAAAAGGCTTCAAACTTAATAAAAACAAAAGTTTTATCGTCATAATATTTATGTTATCATTAAGAGGAAAGACCAGAGTATTTTTTATTAGATTTTTTAATCCATTCTAGCGTGTTCGAAATTTTGGTCAAAATATTTTTTTCTTTTTTTTTTGTTTACGTCAGCGGTCGACGTAATATTTATGATTTATGTTTTTGCGCTTTTTTCAGTTGAAAAACGCATTGATTTCGAAATTCTTGCAAAAAATCAACTAATTGTCAGATTATAATGAAACTTTTAGTAATTATTCACAAATGAATGAAATTATTTTTTCAGCGTTATTTGTAGAATATCTTGGTAAAAAAAAAATCTCTTTTGACATGTTACTCGCCACATTCGTAAAATTAAATTAGTTATCCTGAGAGACCCTCGCGTACACACACACACACACACACACACACACACACACACACACACACACACACACATATATATATATATATATATATATTTGATATGTTTAACGTTCTTTTTATAGATACAAGTATTTAAGTAAATGCTCTGTTTATAATAAACAGTATTAAATAACATTTACCGGCCTGAATACTGTTTATCTATAAAAAGAACGTTAAACATATAAAAAATGTCTTTAAATAAATTGTCGGACTCTGTCCAATTCAATATATATATATATATATATATATAATAATTATATATATATATATATATAATAATTATATATATATATATATATATATATATATATATATATTATATAATTATTATTAATTATATATATATATATAATTATTATTAATTATATATATATATATATAATTATTATTAATTATATATATATATAATTATTATTAATTATATATATATATATATAATTATTATTAATTATATATATATATATAATTATTATTAATTATATATATATATATATAATTATTATTAATTATATATATATATATAATTATTATTAATTATATATATATATATAATTAATAATAATTATATATATATATATAATTAATAATAATTATATATATATATATAATTAATAATAATTATATATATATATATATAATTAATAATAATTATATATATATATATAATTAATAATAATTATATATATATATATATATATAATTAATAATAATTATATATATATATAATTAATAATAATTATATATATATATAATTAATAATAATTATATATATATATATATATATATATATATATATATATATATATAATTAATAATTATACGTCCCAGAATCGAAGAGTTAAAATTACAATTATATATATATATATATATATATATATATATATATATATATGTGTGTGTGTGTGTGTGTGTGTGTGTGTGTTTATCTATGTATTTACTTTTATTCCAATATCAATGTGGCAGTGTTTTGTTTTTTTACTGCAAAATCATTACGCTTAAAGAGGCTTGTTCTAAATGATTAGCGTAAAAAGTTAAAAATAGAACTTACTCTACAAATTTATTACGAAATAAACTACGCGCACCTTCCGTAGAGTCATAGTTAATGAATTACTATTGTAGATTATTTTTACTATAATAAATTCAGTTTTACTTACATGTCCTAAAAATAGCGCCCTGTGCCATGCAGGAGAGTGATATTTATCAAGCTGCTTTCTCGAATAGTTACATGTGTAAAGATTTTCATCATCATTATGATTTTCTGTATAGGGACCCTGCACCAAAGTTATGTAAATATCTATCACGTAACAAAACTCAAGTTTTCCAAAGCGCAACTGAAATATATTAGAACGACATTCTATTTTCTGAAACAATGACAAATTTTCTGAAACTGTGTCAGGAAATAAGTGTATGTTTTGTAAGATTCAATGTACTCAAAAGTAAAATTGTCATCATACAGGGAGATCCATCTGTACATGGTGGATTCTCCCGTCGTATTCGACGTATGAATGTCAAGCAGCTCACTTCCTAAGTACCGATAGCTAGACACCAGCACATATGATTTGATTATAGTGGTGAAGGCTTTGTGCAGAACCAACCACAATTTTTGAAGGGCCGAATACAGAGACCTGGTGCACTACGTGTCACAAGGTCCCCAAACGACCCTTCGCAGGTTTTGAATTCAGGTGTGTCCTTCTACTAGACCAGTTGCCATCCAAGGCTATAGAACCCAGTCTGTCCTGCTATTTACCCATAGGTGGAGAGAGAAGAAATTAATACCTTTCCCAAGGTATACATACTCTATATCTATATATACCCCCATAAATACAGTCCTTAACAACGCGTGTCCAAGACTGATGGCCGGCAATCTAGTCTCGTTTAATTCTTGCTAATGCAGTTATTTTGATCCGATATGATTCTTTAATGTTGAGGCCGTATGTCAGACTAAGTGACATAAAAAATAATAATTCCTCTGTATTAGACTAAACTTGGCTTACTAAGTATCGGCAATACAGACGTTAACATAAGAAGTTTGACACACGCATGCGCAAACGACCGACACGTTTAATCTGATTCTCTTTGAGTATTGTACTACCCACCATATCGTTTTGTAGCCAGTCTGCAGCTCAAAAGCTTTTTTTTTGTTTTCGACAAATGGAAGACATCAAAGACAGCGGGTAATAAACTCTATTTAATAAAAGAAACACGGGAGAAATATGCAGAGAAAGAGGGAAAATTTGTTGAATTGACACAGTTCAAAGCAGAAAAAGGCTCACTCTGATGGCGCATACGCGGATTTTATTGGAAGAAATCACTCATGCGGAAATCGCTTCTAATCTCTATTAAAGTGTCTCCGACATCCCCCCAAATCTCTCAGCCCTCTTCCTCTCTCATTCATACACATAACCATTTTTTTTCAGACGACGTTTCCCTACCTCTGATGAAGCCTTTTGTCTGACAATTAAACGGTAGCAACAGATGAGGAAACTGAAGTGTCAAAAATAAAATAAGAGAGTCTGAGTCAAATTAATAATAGAGTAGCCGTCAACGTAATAACAGAGTAGGCAAGATCCTTTCTTTCTTTCTTTCTTTCTTTCTTTCTTTCTTTCTTTCTTTCTTTATTTTTTTCTTTCTTTCTTTCTTTCTTTCTTTCTTTCTTTCTTTCTTTCCTCCTCGTTTCTTTTCGGACCGTCAAAAGCTGACAATATCCGTGCGTTATGTTCATTGATCTGATTTGACAGGGTTAGCTCAGGTCAAGGGAAGACACTCTCGTTTCTTGATGGCAATCATTTTAATTTTAACTCTTCGATTCTGGGACGTTCCCAAAGTGAACTGATGTCGAATAGAATCAATTCGTTAAAAAAAAAAAAGAAACATACAAGCTCATCTCTGATAAGTAAGCATGGAAGATGATTATGTCATTTGATCACTTGGAAATATATATATATATATATATATATATATATATATATATATATATATATATATATATATATATATATAATAGTAACGACAAAAATTGATATACGTAAAATTATATAATCCAATGTATATCAACGCGTACAAAAGAACAAAGTTTCTGACAATGAAGTGCTCAATAGTTATCTAGAGCAATAATAATAATTATTAACTATACATACATACATACACACACACACACACACACACACACACACACACACACATATATATATATATATATATATATATATATTTAAATACATTTATAATATGTTTAACGTTCTTTTTATAGATACAAGTATTACATTTATAATATGTTTAATGTATCTATAAAAAGAACGTTAAACATATTATAAATGTCTTTAAATAAATTGTCGGACTATGTCCAATTCAAATATATATATATATATATATATATATATATATATATATATATATATAATTAAAAGGAAAGATGTGTGATTCTTATAATATAAAGATTTAATAGACCGGTTAACGAAATTTGAAGAATAAAAAGACACAAAATTGAAGCACGAATAGAAAGATTTTAAAGTTGAAATTTCCGAACACGACTGTGTCCTTTTTCAACGAGACGAGGATTAGACAAAGAATTGGGACTCACTCATACGGGGAACGTTGTTATTCAGAGGGCTCCCTATGGAAACTATATTCTCTGAGTAAACTCCGGAACACACACACACACGCACGCGCGCGCATATATTAAATTTGAAAATTGAATTAGAGTATATGAATAAGCGTTTAGAAAATAGTAATTTTATAATCTGTAATTAATAGAATCATTCTTGTCTCGGTGCTAACGAGTGAGAAATCACGAAAATCCAAGTATTGGGAACTTAAATTACGTCTTATATATATATATATATATATATATATATATATATATATATATATATATATATATATGATAAAAATATAGTTGTATGGTATTTTATATTTACAGATAAAAATACTCAATATCAGTGATAGAGCATATATAGATATAAAAATGGAGACTGAAGTCAAAACTCAATGGCGACAGTCTGTTTTATGCTTAATCGTAATCTGATTTCTTTTTTTTTCATAGCTTATAAAAAATTTGTAGGTTATTTAAAGCCAGAAAATATTTTTAGATTTTTCATACTTTGTGGGGGAACATAATAATGATTTACTGATACATGCTCTACTAATTAACCCATATCTAATTGGAGTAGAGAAGATTAATACCTTTCCCAAGGTTATTTGCGCGTAAGTGAATATAACGAACCCGATTGGAAATGGAACTTGGGTGTCTGACTTTCAATTCCGAATCAGAATCCAGACATCACCCGCATGTCGAAGATTACAGCATCTGGTATTCCATTTAGGCCTGAAGATTGTTGCCTCTCTGTGTTGACCTAAGTGTAAATTTATCTATCTGGGACATTTTCTTTAATAGGTTTTCTCGAATACGCAAGCCGGTAGACGAAATAAATAGTGTTTAAAATATACGGGTGTCCACTAAACTAACGTTCGGACTCAGCTGTTTTCAATCTGCTAGTCTGAATCGGTTTCAAGAAATGAGAGCAATATCTAAAAGGTCAGCCAATCTATCAGTGACCTCATCCGACAATCTTTATTCTTGAGTATGAGAGAATATGAGAAAAAGATAACATTAAGGAGTGAAAACCATAAAAGAACAGGAATTAAGAAGACGGAAGAAAATGATTGATTGACAATGCATATTTAAATTTTTGAAGATCTAATTAGCATAGAACTTATTGTTACATCTAACCATTTCACCTGTAAAATGATGAGACCTAGCAGCCAATCTAGTACTGCACTTACTTTCATAAAGTGTACGTACCAAAGAGGAAAGTTCATCAGAACAATTACCATGAAAATATTTATAGAAACGGCACATGGGAGCTATGTTATGGTGATGAGAAAGTGACTGAAGCCGAGATGCCAGGTCAGGAATGATAACATTGTTAAGAATAGAGGACAATAAAAGAACAGGAATTAAGAAGACAGACGAAAATAATTGATTGACAATGCATATTTAAATTTTTGGAGATTAGCATAGAACTGAAGCGATTAGAATGACATTTTAATCATTTAGCCTAAGCAAAACAATAAAGCCATTAGGACGCAAAGAGTTACTAAGTGTGAGAAAATATGAGAAAAAAACATTATTAAGAAGAGGGGACAATAAAAGAACAGGAATTAAGAAGGCATAATATAACGATTGATATATCATTTACATTTTTGATTGTCAAAGTTGACTGGGACGCAAGAAGCAGGAAGAGAGCTGTAAAAATGAAAAGTGTAAGAGAAGAAACTTTTAGCATAGAACTTTCGGTTACATCTAGCCATTTCAACTAAAAAAGTGTTGGGAACTTGGCGCCAATCTAGTACTGCACTTAAATTTATAAAGTCTAGGTACCAAAGAGGAAAGTGATATTTATTTTGTTTTAATACAAAAATGTGGTATAAAGCCAAAAGTGGGGCTAGAGGAAGGCAAGCCACGATGACTGATCCAAACAGACCACAGTATTCCTTACACCCAAGCAACACATTCTTATTTACCATTCTTACTACAGCCACCATAATACCATAGAGGAAAGTAATATTTATTTTGAATAATACAAAAATGTGGCACAAGGCCATAAGGGGGGGATAGGGTAAGACTGGTCTTCAATCTTAAACTTAGCTAGCCACGATGACTGATCCAAACATATCACCGTATTCCTTAGACTAAAACAACGCAGTGGAGAACTTGGAGAGGGGACTTAACAGAAGATAACTGACAACTGACATGCATTAACCATGGCACGTGGAACTAGAACAGTCTATCCCAGTGAGCGAAATAAAGGGTTCAGTTCGACATTCCAACCACCTGAAGAAGGCCTGAACGTACAACAACCGAAACGTTGTAATAAATATGGCGACAAAGATGAGGACAATAGTCCGAATAATGTAAATAGTGAACGCATTCTTACTTACCATTCTTACTACAGTCACCATAATACCTCTAGGTCTCTATGTAGTCTTAACTAATTTCCATATGTACAAATTGTCTGCGGGAGTGGGGGGGGGGGTCGGGAATAAAAATAACAACATTTAAAAATGGAACCCCAATGAATATTTACAAAAGAAGAATAGTTCAGCAGAACAATTACTATGAAAATTTTTATAAAATAGGCACAGGGTTTTTATGTTACAGCAGAAGGAAAGTGACTACAGCTGAGATGCCTTCTCGTAACTAATAACATTGAAAAATTGTGTTCCATTTGGCATTGTTCCTGTATCTGATTTACAGATTTATAGAGCAACATTTAAATTTCATAAAATTCGTATTTACAGAATGAGTCAAAAGTAGCGACTAAATTCTGGGAAGTCATGTTGTTAAAATTCATCGTGCAGGTTGTAATGGCCCAGTAGATAAAAAGCGTTTGTTGAATCCAGTGACTTGACCCAAAGAGTTATGAATTCAATATCTGACTACAGCAAAGGCGAAAAAACAAAAAAACAAAAAAAATAAAACTTGGAAAGTTAATTTAAAGGGAGATGACTGATACTGAGACATCCGGAAGAGGCATGACAAGTGAAACTAGAACAATCCACTCCAGTGGACGATATAAAGGGTTCAGTTCGAAATTCCAATCACCTGAAGAAAAAGAAAGCCGGGGCGTACAAAGACCATAACGAAGTTGAGGACAACAGTCCGAACAGAGTAAATAGTGTAAATTATTACAATACCATATCTCAGAAATGTAGACAGATTTCGTAAGTGACTTGACGAAAACTTCTGGCGTTAAATGGATCGATTAATTAACCGACTTACTCCCCAGACCTCACTTGTCCCGATTTCCTTCTTTAGGGGATAACGAAAGACCCTTTTTGTTATGAAAAAGCCTCGTGCCATTCAGGAATTGAAAGCTCAAATCCCTGCAGAATTTAAGGAAACTGATATCGAACTCTGCGAAAATGTGTGCCATCGTTCGTCTGCAGTCGTGCATTGATCGCGTGAGAGCACACTTTGGACATTGAAACTGCATGTTTGCTAAATTTCTTAATAGTTTTTCTCCAAATAATGGGTTAGATAAATATGCACTTCCTTGATTTCTACGTCCTTCTACACTGTAATACGAATGTCAAACAATCAAATTTTGGCAGTAAAAAAACCCCCAGAAAACCCAGAATGTATCTAGAAATTTTCGACAAAATCCAAAGAAGGGTCTGTAATGTTATCGGTCCTGACCTGGCATCTCGACTTCAGTCACTTTATCAGCACCGTCACGTGACTTCCCACTACCTGTTCTATAAATATTTTCATGGCAATTGTTCTAATAAGCTCTCCTCCATGGTAATTTTAATTCCCCATCCCCTCCCTCGTTAGGTGGTTAGTGATGTCAGTTCGCAGGTGGATGCGGGGCGCCTTTCGTTTCGCGTGCGTGTTTTTCGTATTTGTTGTTGTGTTTGAATGAGTGCGTGTCAGTGTGTGTGCTTGGGATGAATGAATGTTTTATACTATTTTTAGTCCTGCATTGATTTCGGCCAGTGAACTGGTATTTTTGCCACATTTAGTGATAAGGGGGGGGGGTTATTACTAATATTATTTTTCTTTAGTTTCTTGTAAATATTTTGTATTCATTTTGTAAATACTCATTGGGGTTATTTTTTTAGAATTGTTATTTTACTCCCCTCCCCCCACAGACATTGAATTGTAAATATGGGGACTAGTTAGTATTTTCATAGAGACAGGGAGGTATTATGGTGGTTGTAGTAAGAAAGGTGTGTTGTTTTGGTGTAAGGAATATTGTTCGTACGATTGGGTCAGTGTTTGCGGCTAGCTAAGTTATAGTTAAGACAGAAGAAGACCGTCCTTTTTTCCCCAATCCCCCCTTCGGCCTTGTGCCACATTTCTGTAATTTATACTGAATAAATATCGCTCTCCTCCATGGTACCTCAACCATATGAAGTTAGGCGTACAACTAAAACTAGTTCTCATTGATTTACTATTGAAATAGTCAGATATAACCGTAAGTTCTATTCTAATAGTTTCTTTTCTCGCATATCTCGCCTGTGGAACTTTCTTCTGGTTTCCTGTTCCACTGTCATCTACGATCTTCAAAAATTTAAATGCAACATCAATCGCCATCTTTCTGAAACCTGCCCTTTTATAGTACTTCCTCCTCATTAAAGTTTCCTCACTCTCTTTCACACTCAGTAAACCCCGGTGCCTTAGTTGTATTACCACCTTGCTCGGGGTGAAATAATTAAAAAAAAACAAAATAAAATAAAATAAGAACGGTAAAATTGAAATGTTTAATTTTATTTTCTGAACCCAGTTTCATTGTCACCGACTTGAGCATTTTTTTTGCTAAAAGATTGAGTTAAAGGAATGAATATAACTACTTAGGTTTATGAGCCTCGAAGTGGCTGTTAAGAATTCAAACGAGGCTCGTGGCAAGCGTTATCTCGCAGCTGATAAGAAATGTCGGAAATTTAATTCTCCTCTCGTCTGTCTGCTTTCTTTAAATCGCGTTTGGTTATGCTGTTGCATTAATTAAAAAAAAATACTTTTTTACTCCTACTCTCTCTCTCTCTCTCTTTTCCTTTCCGAAAGATTTAGTATCATTGATGGTTTGGAAAAAGGATTTAATAACAATTTTCACAGCTTGATGGAAGAAAATGAATTACTGTTATTGCGTCTGGTCCGATGATAGAGAGGTCTGGAAGAAATGAGGTCCTGTCTGGCTTGGCAGGGCAATTTTACTTAAAACTTACATAAACGCATGCGTGTGACAAATCCGTTTACTTTTCCTTTTTTTTTAATTTTTTTTTTACATTTTCTTCTTTCTTCACATACCTATACATATTCCATAGAAAGCTTAGTTCTGGCACAAGGACACAAATATACTGCACTCAATAAGAATCAAGCACAATAGCAGTTGACCAGCTTAACTATTCTTAGATTTATTTACCGTCTCCTTTCAGGACATCTATCTATCTATCTATCTATCTATCTATCTATCTATCTATCTATCTATCTAAGTTTATTCATCTATCTAAGGCAGTAGTGTACATCCTGCAGGTGTTATTATTTAGGGTTCGAGCTCAGTTAAAAGCCAGAATGTCGAATGGTGACATTCATAACAGGCGGACACACCCCGCTTGAAAGGCTTATGCGGACACAAACCTCCCACTCCAACAGAATGCAATGCATTCATGTACTTGTAAAATAAGCAATCCCTATATGACCTATGTATAAAATTATCCATCTTTTGGAAATACCACACCTTTTTCCTGGTATTACTTATTGCCCTTCCGAATACCTTCCCACTGACCCCTACTAAAAGGTGCAAGGAATGGCTGTAAGTAAGTCGAAATGAAGTCATTTCAGCCTGATCATATCTATCTATCTATCTATCTATCTATCTATCTATCTATCTATCTATCTATCTATCTATCTATCTATCTCCCTCTGTTCATTATCTATCTATCTATCTATCTATCTATCTATCTATCTATCTATCTATCTATCTATCTATCTATCTATCTCCCTCTGTTCATTATCTATCTATCTATCTATCTATCTATCTATCTATCTATCTATCTATCTATCTATCTATCTATCTATCTCCCTCTGTTCATTATCTATCTATCTATCTATCTATCTATCTATCTATCTATCTATCTATCTATCTATCTATCTATCTATCTATCTATCTATCTCCCTCTGTTCATTATCTATCTATCTATCTATCTATCTATCTATCTATCTATCTATCTATCTATCTATCTCCCTCTGTTCATTATCTATCTATCTATCTATCTATCTATCTATCTCCCTCTGTTCATTATCTATCTATCTATCTATCTATCTATCTATCTATCTATCTATCTCCCTCTGTTCATTATCTATCTATCTATCTATCTATCTATCTCCCTCTGTTCATTATCTATCTATCTATCTATCTATCTATCTATCTATCTATCTATCTATCTATCTATCTATCTCTGTTCATTATCTATCTATCTATCTATCTATCTATCTATCTATCTATCTATCTACATCCCTCTGTTCATTATCTATCTATCTATCTATCTATCTATCTATCTATCTATCTATCTATCTATCTCAGTTTCTTCATATCTATCTATCTTAGTCTGTTCATCCTATCTCACGCTCTCAGTCTCTTTATCCTCTCTCTCTCCCTCTCTATCTTGGTCGGTGTATCCTCACTTTCTCTTTCGCTATCTATCTTTGTTCACCCCCCTCTCTCTATCTATGTACAAACTTAAATTCAACCACCCCTACTGTTATTTAACCAAAGAAAATAAAAAAAGAGATAATAACTTCCGTACCACACACCCAGAAAGATCGTGACTCACGAAATAAACGGAGGAAATATTAACGAGTGTACACAACACGCATGCGTGAACGTTTTTTGATAGCAGGTCAATGTCTCTACCTAAAAGTGCATGTATGCATTTGTATGTTGCGAATTTAAATGCGTCTATTCGCATAGATTACCGTATTGAGCTACATAACAGCTTGCTAAGTGGTTGAGGTATATAACTATTTAATTATAATTACTGGTGATTCGAGTCAGTGTTCGAGTCCAGATGAATGTCAGTATTTCGAATACTGATTTTCAAGGTAAACATAACTCTTCAATTTGAGGAGTGGCACCTCACAACCTTTTTTAAAAATATCTGAAGCACTTACTGTCTGTGCATACTTACATTGCTTTCATGATCTATCTATCTACACAGAGACATAGATAGACATAGAAGTATATATTAATTTTATGATAGATAATCAAACAGGGAACTCTTGCGTGCCAAATACAAGTGTCGGCATGATTAAATCATTTCCCCTAAAAAATGGCGGAATGTTTCAAAAAATTCCCACCCGCATGATAATTCCAGACGGCACTTGTATTTGGTACAAAAGAGTATGAAAAAGATCCCATTATAAGAGCATTGAACACACACACATGCACACACATGCACGCACACACTGTCGTCATCGATAAATCTCGTATCCAAGAATTTAATTTTTTCTTTGCTGATCAGTTCTTTTATGATGATGTCGGCGTTGATGACTAAATTCGCTGCCAACGTGCAGGGTTCAAAACGAGAAGCTTTCAGTTTCACCAAAACCTGCCCCCATCATCCATTCCCTATCACCGTTTGACTTTTCAAGCGTTGGTTGGAGGTGAAAGAAAATCAGAGTAAAAGAAAGTGCCGATGGCGTGATTTTTTTTAAGGTGGACCACACACACACGCGTGCGCGTACACACACACACACACACACACACACACACACACACACACACACACATATATATATAATTAGCAAGATGTTTATCCTTTCTTTGGCTGTTCCTTTCCCCCTTTTTCTCTTTCATTTTATTTTTATTACCACATTTCCTCTGTTCCCACACTATTTTCCTATGTTGCCACATCTCTCAGCACCGACCAGACACAGGACGTCTTCCCCACCCGAAATCCAATAACCCTCTTCCTCTATGTTCAAAATCTCACTCCGCTACTACCTACACCGATAAGGACAAAAAAGCCCAATTTTTTAATCTAAGTTTATTTTGACAAGAAGTTTCGCACGGCGAGAAATCAAACAGGGATCGGATTTTTACTAACACAAGCAGTCACACTAGCCACAAGAACAACAGTTTGTGAGTCTTTCCTTTTTCTCAGTTTATTTCTCGCACCGCTGATGAAGTAGAGAGGCATGCCCGAAAATTCCGGACTTAAAACCTTAATTTCCGTGCTTTATTTTTGTCATGTGGTTAATAATCAATATTTAATAAATATTTTTCCTACTGATCACATTGTTTGCCCTTGTTTTATTAACCAACCTATTTTAAACACACACACACACACACACATTGATATATATATATATATATATATATATAAAAGTGAACATTGAAGTCAACATTTAGAGGCGACAGTATGTTTCATGCTAGACGCAATCGTCACTGATGATTGCGTCTAGCATGAAACATACTGTCGCCTCTAAGTCTTGACGTCAATGTTCACTTTTATATTTACACACGCTCTATCTCAGATATTGAATACTTTACCCCATAAATATAGCACATCTTAAGAGTATATTTCTTCACACACACACACACACACACACGCACACACACACACACACACATATATATATATATTACTAGATTACCTGTGGCCCGTTGGGTCACTGACAGTTCAGATTATAAAACATTGAAAAATAAATAATTACTCTACAAACAACTGGACGAAACAGCAAAGCAAATCGCGATCTTTTTGTGTCTGTCTTTAAGGTTATTATGTGCCGGACGGATGCGCCACGCAAGCACGTACGTAATCACAAACTTTTAGGATGATATAGATATATTATAAACATTATTGTTTGCGTAGCCATGTGCTTAGAACGTTCGTATTCTGACCATAAAACCTGGGTTGGAATTATTCCCAGTACCTGAAGTTGACGAATGTCTTGTGAGCGAAACAGTTTGGAGCCGTCGATACTTGTACTTGCACGATAGTCACAAGTCAGTTTGAGCCTACTGGCCTTGTTCAAGACATTAATCACTCTCAACTTGAATTGATTATCTCAGAAACTGTAACGAGGATCCATTCAGCATAGTTGCGTAAACAGCAAGTAGGCTCTGTGGATTGAGGAGGCGCCTCTAATAGGGTGTGGCTAACCGCATTGTCAGACGGAGCTGGCCGCACTGTCAGATGGTGTGGTTGGAAACGAATAGTAGCCGGCCAGTTATATTTAGTGGATGTAAGTGTTTGAAAAGACGTCCCTGGTTATTTTAAAAGGTGAAATGAATGTCGACCGACCCAGAGATCAAAATCATGTTTAAAACCAAAAAACTAGAACAAAGCAAGTTAAACTAAGGATGCACTTATAGTAATAAATTGTCGTATATATATATATATATATATATATATATATATATATATATATATATATATATATACTCACACGCACACACACACACACACACACACACACACACACACACACACACACACACACACACATATATATATATATATATATATATATATATATATATATATATATATATATACCGGGTGTAACAGCAAAATTGTCCAAATCATGTAACAGCATAATTGTTCATCCCACAAAATGTTTAATATCTAAAAACCACTAAACTAATTGAGTTTTTTCCCCACATTTTCAGATAAGACGTTTTAGCCATCGTGACACAATTTGTACGAATCACTGAAAAATCCTTTGAGTTATTCAGCTAGAAAGAGTTACAATCATTTTGTGTCAGCCCCACCGTGTCTCCCCAACTGAGCAATGGTGAAAGGAAAAAGATCATTCAAGCCTTCAGTAATGGTACCGACATTCATAATCTGGCTTCTATCTTCAAAGTCCATTCAAGAGAACGGTGAATAAATTTTAAAAAGGGGGAACAGTAGAGAAGAAAACTGGACCAGGAGGTCACAACAGGAAGAGGGATAATCAATTCAACTTAGAACGAAAGGAATCAATTAGAAAAGATCCAACACAATCCATAAGACATTTGGTACGTGAGAGAAGAGTTTTTATCTATGACAGTCGAAAGAGCAGTGAAAAAAAGACTTGAAAATGAAATCGTACGTGAAACATGTGAGGCACATTGTTATTCCAGGACAGAAAGTTAAAAGTTTAGAGAAAACGAATATTATCTTGAATAAGTTGGAAAACGTTTCTGGAATAATATATATACATACATATATATATATATATATATATATATATATATATATATATATATATATATATATATATATATATAATTTATTTAAATACTTCATGAGCTTCCGCTCCTTAGCTGTGATTAATTAATGATGAACGTGTCATTTTTGTTTATGATCGATGTCATCACGATACTTCGGTTAATATTGCAAAGTAATTGTACATTCTTATTGCTCAAAGTAAAGTCCAATAGTGTTATAAAAACCACGGAGAATTCCAGTAAGGTAGGTTTTATTCATTTTTAAGATACAACGGTTCAAAGCTTAATCTAACAAATGGACAATTCTGCTTTTACACGATTTGGTCAATTTTGCTGTTACACTCAGTATACATATTGTGTTGACAGATGAATCAACCGTTTAATTCTTCAAGCAATGTTCATACAATACAGTGTTGATTCCTGTTCATATTAACACTATCTACATCTATGAACAATACAGAGTAATTTCCCCCTTTAATAAAGCAAATTTTAAACCAACTCTATTCATATTGGCGCTTGTACGGCTAAACAATTTTTTCCCATTTACAAGTCCTACAATTTAAGCCCTGGATTTTAACTGGGTGAGGAGGAGATGGATGCCTTTTCTGTTTTTTTATTGATTTGTTTTATACGGTTTATCAACCCTTTGCAGGTTATTTAAAGCCAGAAAATATTTTTAGATTGTAAGAATTTGGTGGGGAGGGGTAGATAATAATAGTTTAGTGAAACAAGTCTTACTAATTAACCCATAGCTGGGGAGTGGGGGAGAAGAGTTGCATTCATAGATTTTCCCAATTTTATTTTTGCGTAAGTGAATGAAACCAATCTAAGATCAGAGTCAGTCAAGAATAATGTATATAAATAAATATATAAAAAATCAGTAGGTGTAGATATATTCGCCTATCGCCTTTTTACACTTCTTCCCGGTCTTTTGAACAGGGGTAAAAATTTAGCCTTTGTTTCCTGTTTAGGATTGGGTACCCGGTCTCTTCTTCTAAAATATTCACAGTTTCTTTCACTCTCAGTAACCTCGTGTGTCTTAGTGACATTATCGTCTTGCGTGGATTGAAATGATTAAGATAAGATACAGTTCATATGCATTTATCTTATATATGTATTGTATTTTTCGTCCAAAATTTCTTAGTCCAAACTAAATTCTGTCTCAGGCAAGACTTGAACTCGGTTTTATGATTTCGTTTTACACGCTGCTAATCAATCCGCCACTTTCTCCGCGTCAAAGTCTCCATTATTTTATTAAGTTTAGTTTCGGTACCAGGATACAAGTATAAAGCACCCAGTGAGGATAGAACTCTCTACTCAGCTATAATGGCTAACCAGAAAAATTCATTAACCACTATCCTACGCTAATGAGCCCACTCATTTAATAAAAGTAACTTAGTTTTGGCACAAGATCATATGTATGGGCATCCGGTAGATATTGAACTCACTACTAATAGGTTACAAGCTGGTTTACTGACTATTTCTCCGCTATGTGTTGCCCTCTGTAACATTATAACGTATTGGTTGAGCATGCAAATTTAACGACTGTTACGGGACAGCGGTAGTTTTTCTTTAAAGTGCCATATCCAGATGTAGGCGATTAAACCTCTCCACAACTTTCTGCCTTTTGTTGCGTGAAGTAAATTTTGACTGTTTGCCATCCTTCTACTGTCTATTCACACAAACACGTTAAGTAGTTTACTCGCAGTTTCACCTTGTTTCATTTAACTTCAGCGTGTCTTGTGTGTATTAAATTCTCCAGGCATTCTTTCCTCATTATGTGTTCCTTTTGAGGGTTTAGTATACGTTTCTTTGGCGTTCTCAATTTTTCTGATTTCGTTTTACAGGCTGCTAATCAATAAGACATTTATTCCTACCCCGGATGTAAACTGTAACCAATCGTCGCGTAGCTAAGCTAGACCGTCGTAGAGGTGCAGACTGACATGTATGAACCTAGTCAGGCAAATACGATACATACTTGAAAAGAGATACAAATCTCGGTGACATATCTTTCCCTTCATTCTTTCAGATATACTAATGAGGAGCACAAAAAATACGTAATGAATATCTTTGCATTGTTACATGAAAACTTGGCAAGTATTCATACGTTAGCTATATAGTATATTAATTTATCTATATATATAAAGTTGTAGCCTCTGTCTGTCTGTTTGTTACCGAACTCCTTCTAGGGTTTTGGAGATAGTCCCCCATAACCATTTTGAAACTACATTACCCAGGGTATTTGGGTAAGTATATTTCATTTTGATCAAAGGGGAACCCCGGGTAGGTGGGGGCCGGGTAGCATAACCCCCCTACTGAATATTTCTTCTTTAATTTAAATTAAATTTTAATTTGAACAAGAGAATGACACCTATCCAAAATATAAAGAGAGAAAGTCAGAAAATGGAGGTCACATCGTCAAGATCAAAATGAGACAATATGGACGTCAAGTTGAGAAAAAAAATCACCAATCAATGGGTAGTGCTTTGCAATACATATTTGTTGCGACAGTTCAGCTGTCATATCAATGGTGAAATCTGCTCATCAATTCATTCAATCATATCAAAGGGGTCAGATCAAGCTGATTTGAACGCACTCCCATTGAAATCTTTTCCCCTTTGATTTAAATTAAATTTAATTTTGAACAAGGAAATGACTCCTATCCAAAATTTAGGAGAAAGCCAGAAGAAGAAGGTCACATCAGCAAGATCATTGAGTAATATTGAAATGCATCATTTTTGTCCATAAATTATAACAATGATTTAAAATCAATCATTGTTTTTCTTATAAAAAAATGTGTGACACGCAGCAAGACGTGGGTAATTCGGCTAGTATATGTCTATAAGTAAAAACTATACTTACATTGACCACAAATAAGTAATTCAATCTCTGTCACATGAGAGTAGCTTGATTGCATTTAGCACAAGTATAGACACCTAGTGAGAACCAAAACCACGAGGGAAACCACAAATGTAATAATGAACAAAACCATTTTATATTTATCTTATCTACGCATTATATTTTTTGTTTGCCCTCCCCCATGCAAGATTTCTGAATCGTTTAACTTAGTCCAAATTAAATGCAATATCAGGCAAGATTCGAACTCGGTTTATGATTTCGCTTTACACGCTGCTAATCAATCCACCACTTTCTCCGCGTCAAAGTCTCCATTATTTTATTAAGTTTAGTTTTGGTACCAGGATACAAGTATAAAGAACCCAGTGAGGATCGAACTCTCTACTCAGCTATAATGGCCAACCAGAATAATTCACTAACCACTATCCTACGCTAATGAGCTCCCTCATTTAATAAAAGTAACTTAGTTTTGGCACAAGATCATATGTATGGGCATCCGGTAGGTATTGAACTCACTACTAATAGGTTACAAGCTGATTTACTGACTATTTCTCCGCTATGTGTTGCCCTCTGTAACATTATAACGTATTGGTTGAGCATGCAAATTTAACGACTGTTACGGGACAGCGGTAGTTTTTCTTTAAAGTGCCATATCCAGATGTAGGCGATCAAACCTCTCCACAACTTTCTGCCTTTTGTTGCTTGAAGTAAATTTTGACTGTTTGCCATCCTTCTACCGTCTATTCACACAAACACGTTAAGTAGTTTACTCGCAGTTTCACCTTGTTTCATTTAACTTCAGCGTGTCTTGTGTGTATTAAATTCTCCAGGCATTCTTTCCTCATTATGCGTCCCTTTTGAGGGTTAAGTATAAATTTCTTTGGCGTTCTCATTTTTATATGACTTTCTTATTGCTCACATGTTCTGTCCATATTACACTTAGCATTTGCCCATCACTGTCTTTTCAAGGGTCTTCTTCATTTCCAGGGAAATAATATCGATGAAAGGAAATTACTATTTATACAGTGTCATAATCTTTTTTCTCTCCTCGTCATTTTCGGTGCGTAAAGTGCTTGGAAACTGAAGTAAAAGGGAGGTAAAATTGCAGAAGGCTAAGATGTCAAAATTATGAAAAAAAAAACTGACGCTGCAAAAGTGTTGGTAGCATAGCGGCTATCGGCGCGGAGAGCAAAGTATGAATGGACCTCTTCTTTCACCATCTCGGAGGTAAATAGTAAAAGGGAAGACTGAACTCTTTAGCTTTGGTTGGCAACCAGTCTAAGGGAAAGAGAACTCAGAATTCAAAACTGGTTTAGTGTGGGACTGGCAACCCCACCCTAAAAAAAAAAATCAACAATTTGCTTCCTATAGAAAGCACAACAAAACGCAACACCTCGTGTGGTGAAGCTGTGACAATTTTCTCTAAAGACCAGATGGACACTTCGGAATTATCGAAGACAGTCACTTAAAAAAATACTTGCGGTTATGATGTGTCACTGATTAATGAAAACATAAAAGAAAAAAACGACCAATAATCATCCTCAAAGCACCCCCCACCAAAAAAAAACAAAAAAACAAAAAAAACAAAATGATATTGAGGCTCAGGAAGCATTTAGAAGTTATTCGTTTTTGAGCAGTCGACATTTTAAGACAGAACTCTGTTGTTGAGGTTGTTCAGACAACTTAAATAATTTCGCCCTTTGTTTAGCCTCTCTTTCCATTTTATACGCGGATAAAACAATTGCTATCAACTATAGGACTTCTAACAAATCGTTTCATAGTCATCAAACTGCGTGTACTCCATTGTTTCAATGTTCTCAAAATGCGCATTCTTATAATTGTGTATATTTACTTATCTAAGTGCAAGTTGTCTTTTCTATATTCGACTAGATATATTTACTTGCGACTTGATAAAACTATTCGGAAACTCAAGAAAGTACGTTCAACTTTTGATGTTCATTTGCTGTATCTTTGAAGTGGCAGTCGGCATTCTTTCTGTTGTATGTCTCATTCCAAGACCAGACCACGATAGACTTTGCAGCGTATTCTTCAAAGAAGCCAAATGGCCCCATGACTCCTAATCGTCAAGTGCAGGCCAAGGTAGACGACCCAGCTGTACACTTAGGGGTAGATATATTCGCCTATTGCCCAGTCTTTCTATTCTTTTGAACAGGAGTAGAAGGTTTATTCCTTGTTTCCTGTTTAGGATTGGGTTTCTGGTTCCTTTTGATGTTTTCTCATTCACTTTCATTCCTAGCAACCCCTTGCGTCTTAGTGGCATTATCGCCTTGCATGGGATGAATTACTTTCACTTTCGCTCGAATATAGTACACACACACACACACACACACACACGCACACAATACACACACACACACATATATATATATATGATGGAAACTCCTGTTGTCTTCGACCTATGATCTATAAGATTCCAACAGCTCAGCTCCTAAAGGTGAAAAGCCAGCCTACTCTATATGGATCATACCTTCCCCAAGGGGATTTGTAGAAATTGAACCTGGAAAACTGGTCTGGAATGCGAATTAATCCAATTTCTCATTCTGAGCAGCGAATCATCACACCGACTGCCTGCCTATCTATGATCATTATCTGTCTATCTGTCTCTTTCTTATCTACCTATGATCATTATCTATCTGTCCTTTTCTGATTATCTATCTATCTATCTATCTATCTATCTATCTATCTATCTATCTATCTATCTATCTATCTATCTATCTATTTTATAGCATTGATGGTTACACACACCATTAACGGTGTGCTTGATTTTTCCAATCGGCTCTTACAGTGTCCTTCGACGGGTTCTGTAGACTGGTGCTACAGAAACACAAACAAATTACGTTATCAAATAACAGGAGCCACATCACTTGAAAACAACTAAACAGCTGCAACAAGGGAAATGGGTGCTGCATATAACTAGAAGAGAAAATATTGACATATTCAGAATGTTCTTTCGACACATTACCTTAAACAAAATCGTTAGTAAGGAAGCCCGCGCCAATACTAAAAAGAGCGATACCAATTATTGAGAAATCACCTATTTTCATTTCACCATTATTCTTAGAAATGAGGAGAAGAGATACTACACTTGATATTTACTCGTCCATCTACGTTGACGGAATATAGCACAAGGCCGATTTAAAGCGGGGAGCCCAAACGCGTACACTTAGGCTAAGGCTAAAAATTGGTCGGTTTACCGCAACCAACGCCGCACCAGCGTCGATATTCCACCGACCTTCCCTCTTGGTTGAATTAGAGGAGATGCTGCCACAAGATTGGAATCAGCATCCCTCATTTATTTGTGATCTGTCAAAAAAACAAACAAACAAACAAACAAAACAGAAACATAGATAAAATGTAGTTTGTCTGCCTGAAGGCAGATACTACTCTTAGTATTTACTTGCCGTTTCCATGCTAGCAGGTTTTGACACAAGGTCAGTTTAATGTGGGCGCACGGCCAACCGCGTGCACCCGGGCCAGGTCCGAAAATAGTCCAGCCTCCGCAGCCGTAGGTGGTATTGCTACCAATCTCCCTTCTTTAGTGCAATGAGGCAGGTACTGCCGTGGGCAGCTGTTCTCCGACACCGGGAATCTCTCAGTACTATTTTCAGTTGCGCTCTGTCCGCAGACAGAGACACAGACACGACTGAGAAATAAAATGTAGTTTATCACCCGAGGGCAGATACTACACTTTGATCCCAGTTCGATGGCAAGAGAATTGACTGTTCTGTCAATGAATGCTGAATATTTCTTCATAATGTAACAGTTAATATTGTTTCTGTTGTATGTCTTAGCCAAAATCATACCAGAATAGACTTTGCAGCGCATTCTTCAAAGAAGCCAAATACCCCCATGAATCCTACTCGCCAAGTGCAGGCTAAGGTAAGCGACCCAGCTGCACACATAGGAGTAGATATATTCGCTTATTTTCCAGTTCGCACGCCTTCCTAGTCTTTTGAACAGGAGTAGAAGGTTTATTCCTTGTTTCCTGTTTAGGATTGGGTTTCTGGTTCCTTCTAATGCTTTCGCATTCATTTTCATTCCTAGCAACCCCTTGCGTCTTCATAATGGAACAGTTAATATTGCCATTACCTATAAAACAGATACTACACTTTGATCCTTGTCCGATGGTCACGGTGTGAAAAAAGGCGTATCTTGAATAGAACTGGCTATTCGCTCAATGAATGCCGAATATTTCCTTATAAGTGAACGCCTAATCTCACTGTTATCATTAATATTACGGGTAGAACCATGAATCAGGCTATCAAGCAATCACTCCACCCATATTTATTCTATCCGCAGTAAATAGATTATAGCAAATTACTTCATGATTAATCGATTCTACCACCTGACAACAGGTAATCACATTTCTAAAAGAAGTTTCATTCTGGGAATGTCAAACAAATCTGGAAGCCGCCTATATATTCAAACTTTAGACAAAAGATATTCAGAAAAAGACCGCGTTTGTTAGCTCGCAAGATAGACAGAAAGTTAACAGATAAAGTATCGTATAAATCGCTTTGTCCTTGGACAAAAGTCTGATGAATATATTTTTAAAAGAACAACTTCACAGACGTGACAGATTAAAGTAAACTATGTCACAAATACATACATGGCTCCGTGCAACATGAGAGACTTGAATAATCTTGCGGATTTTTTTTTCAGCGTATAACAAATAATTAAGGTCTTGTTTGCGAAGGTCGATTTATAACACTTAATATTTATCTCCGATATTATTTGCAAAACTGAAGTTTTAACGTTAAGTGCCACCCACATCTCAACAGTAAATCATTATAAATACTCAGACACACTGTCAGATTTAAGACTGTGGCACTTTCTTAGCACTGAATTGGGTTCTCTTCACATCGGTTCTAGTCAAAAGGGTCACTTTTGAAAAGTCAGTTTATTGCGCTTATTTTTTAATCTGATTGTCGGCCAGGTGAGATTGATGGATTTTTCTGTAAGATTTTTACATGTTTGAAACATTTTGAAATATAGCTGTTTATGGACATTTTGTACATGTTCATCACACACACACACACACACACACACACACACACACACACACACACACACACACATATATATATATATATAAGTGAAAATTGAAGGCCTGACGATTGCGTCTAACATAAAACAGCTTGTCGCTTCTGTGTGTTGACTTCAATGTTCAGTTTTATATTTATATTTACATACGCTCTATCTCTGATATTGAGCACTTTATCCCATAAATATGGCACACCATAAAACTATATTTCTTTATATATATATATATATATATATATATATATATATATATATATATATATATATATATATGTGTGTGTGTGTGTATTTCCACTATTTGCATTGCTCACATTTATCTTTATTGTCATATTCATGACGTTTCGGCCGTTGTACGCTCCATCCTTCTTCAGGGGATATACGTCGTTTTCTAATTCCACGTACCATGCATTTTCTGGATATCTCAATTTCAATTAATTCACTTTAGTAATTCAACTGTCCAAGTTTTTGTCCACCTCTGTTGTGGGAATGTATTGAACTCACAACTCTTTGGGTTAATTCACTGGGTTGCTTCAAGCTTTTGGTCGCTGGGCCACAGCAGAGGTGATCAAAAACTTGGAGAGCTGAGTTACTAAAGGGAATTAACTGGAACTGAAATATCTAGAAAAGGCATGGCACGTTAAACTAGAACAGTATACTCTCGTGGACTAAATAAAGGGTTCGTTTTGAAATCCCAACGTATATAACCTGAAGAAGTTCGGAGCGTAAAAGTGCCGAAACGTCCTGAATGTGAGCATAAAGATTAGGACAGCAGTTCAAACACTGTAAATAGTTACAATACCTCATCTCATATATATATATAAATATATGTGTGTGTGTGTGTGTGTGTGTGTGTGCGTGTGTGTGTCTGAATCGTCTCCAAGAAGTGAGAGCAAGATCTAAAAGGTCAGCCAATCTAACAGTGATCTCATCCCACGATCCTTACTCTTGCTCCATATGCGGCCTCCTTTTAAATCACTATCGGGTCTTAAGTGCCACTTAAGATTATTGAACAAAATTTCATAACTGAATCAATTAAGTTGTCAGATCCTCATACATCGAAAAGACGGAAGAGTCCTTTATATATATATATATATATATATATATATATATATATATATATATATATATATATATATATATATATATATGTATTTAGATGAGAAACCGAAGGAAATTTGATGAGAATTAGAAGGAATTGTAAAAAATATGATAATTTAGAAAATTTTTCTTTTGACCTGTTTCACCGATCAAACAGCTTCATCGTAAAAACGCAATACTTTATTACAAGAAAATCTAAATGTCACAATAAAATAATTGTAAATTATAACAGACATGTGTACCGTTGTATCGAGGAAGTTCTCAGCTACAAAGTGTTCTTTTTCAATATGGCCACTACTTTTAGCTATGCATCTCCCAGGGTGAATACGAATCCTCATGTTGCACTTTTAAATAGTAATATCCAAAGTGGTCAACTTTTTCGTCACAAGGATAAGAGCGTTGTTGCTATGAAAATATCATCGTAGTCCATCTTCAATGGCCAGAACAGATGAATGTCTGAAAACGCCTTATTCAGGCCATATGGTAGATGTGGAAAAAACTTTAATTCTTCTATGTACCACGTCTTCTCAGGACGTGTTGCGATTATGGCTCTCCACAGCTTTCACTCTCTTGTAGCTCTAAGCAGCGTTTGTCCATCTGATAAGCCTCCTACCCCCGGTTTCGCCATCCATTCACACAGGCTCGTCAAGTAGGTAGCACGCTGCCTTCCCCTGTCGATTTTGACTTCGATATGTCCCGTGAGTGTCAAATTCTCTATGCCCTCTTCCCCATTATGTGTTCTAGAAATGTTAGCTGTTTCTTTCGGATTCTGAGTATAAGTGTCTTTTTTGTTGGCAATTTCTTTAAGACTGCTTCGTTTCTTAAGCGCTTCGTCCAGGGTATTCTCAGTATCCTTCTGTATAACCACATTTCTGTTGCCTCCAGTTTTCTCTTCATCTGTGAAGAGATTATCCAGCATTCACTGCTATATAAGAGGATAGTCCTGCCAAAGTTTACAACGTGATAAATGGCCTAACGTTATGGTGTTACCTTCTTCTATGTCTTGAGTCTGGAAATTCGGGCTTCAGGTTGAGTCAGCTTAGCGATATAACTGTCAGCGTTAATGATTTGTTCGGTAATTTCCGTCTGAGTTTCTGGGATGAGGAGTTATTATTTGCAGTATTTATATGCAGAATATAGAGGAGGTACGGTGGAGTGAAGAAGCACGGTGGAATAATAGATAGCGGTATCGGAGATCCAAGTTCGAATTCCAGTCGAATCCATTACATTCACTTGCGTGCTAATAACCTTGGGAAACGTATAAATCCTCTTCTTCTCCCCCTTTGTGGGTAAATAGCAGGACAGACTGGGTTCTATAGCCTTGGGTGGCAACCGGTCTAGGAGAAAGTAACTCTGAATTCAAAACTGTATGTAGCCCTGGCGTAACACATATTATTAAAAAAAATAAAAGAAAATAAAAAATAATTCGGAGTTAGAGTTAAATTCTCCGCTGATTTCAGCCTCGTCCTGGTGCCAAAATCTAATGACCCTGCTGTTCCTTTGCATCCATCAGCGACGTGGAGAGGGGGAATATGCTGCATGGGCAACATCTTGTCCTCCATACTATCCTACCCAGGCATGATCCTACCTTAATGATGGTTGGGATCAACTCAATAGTCACTGATGACCGGCAGAGGCCAATCTATCTGATTGTCCTCGTCTAGTTGTTGTTATTACAATGTTTCGAAAGGAAATATTGTAAATAACGCTTTGTTAGAATTACAGAAAATTCAGAAGGATCATGTCTTTCCTTTTCTAAAGGTCATTGCACCGGACTTTGCTCGCTAATCGCTTCTTTTGAAAGGGAATTCACATGTCGCAAATGGACTATTGTTTTGATCCCGGCTACGAGTAATGACATGTTTCGTCACGATAATGCATCCCAGAAAACTGTCACCTTTAGTCTTCTAGTGGCTCACAAATATACATTCGGTGTTTTTTTTTTCTTTCTTTCTGTTATTGTGTGAACGCCTCCCGCAATTTTCAAACCATGATCTGAGAATCGCATGAGGTGTTAAACAATTAGCATGCAATGTTAATTTTTATATTCATAATGTTTGTTTTCTACAAATGCCCTTTCTCAGCAATATTCTTATCTCATCAATATAGCAAAATTTAAATTACATTTATTGTATATATATAAACTGCGTCTAGAGATTATATGCAAAAGAGGTATTGTCAAATATTTTATGTAAAATTCATAGATATGTATTATCCAATGAAACAATTTGTACTATTATGTATAGCGAGTAAGCATGAAAGCAATTAAGTCCCAATTTTCAATTTCAGATTGATATTTAGTATTTTGTCAGCAATTATAGCAATTTGCAGTGTCAAGAGATTATTTGCAACAACTAGAATTTAGTATTATGGCTCGTAAAAAAGAACTAACAATGAAGAAAAGAACTATATAATCAAAGAAATTAGCAAAGGAAAGTCTTCGCTTCAAATTTCTAAGGATTTGAAAAGGGATCATCGAACAATCAAGAAAATATGTCAAATGGGAATTCAACCAAGGAAGAAAAAGTCTCAGGCTAAATTCAGGAATTTAATAAAGCGAGATCTATCACATATCCGAAGAGAATTAATAAGAAACCCAATGCGTCAAGTGCGTTCATATTTGAGGCCGCTGGAGCTCCTCTGGTGTCAAGGGAAACAAGGTGTAAAGCATTAAGGAAGTTTGCTGATGTAAAAAATCAAATAAAGAAACCCATTTTAACAAAAAAACATAAGGGAAGAAGATTGCAGTGGGAAAAAAATACATGAAAACTGATTTCAGTAAAGTGCTTTTTACAGACGAATCAAAGATCACCTTCGATGGGCCCGATGGATGGGCCCGATGGATGGGTTCGATGGATGGGTTCGAGGATGGGTTTGCAAGCAACATGACTCAAGAAAATGTTTTAAACGCCAACAAGGCGGCGGTGGGATCATGATATGGGCTGGGATTATTGGTAATGAGCTCGTGGGTCCATTTAAACTGAAAGACGGAGTTAAAATGAATTCCAAAACTTACTGTGATTTTCTAGAGCAATATTTCTTTGAATGGCTTGATAACCAGTCTTTAGCCAAGCGTAGATTTATGATCTTTATGCAAGACAACGCACCAAGTCATGCATCAAAGTTTACTAAATCCTGGTTGGAAGAAAAGGGATTTGTTGAAGATTCTCTTATAGACTGGTCTTCAAATAGCTGTGACTTGAATCCCATTGAGAACCTGTGGAGCATCCTCAAGAGAGATATTTATTCTAATGGAAGGTAATTCAACAGCAAGTGTGACCTCTGGGAGGCAGTTAAAGTTGCTGCAAACAACTTACCAGCCGCTACAATTGCAAATATAACATCAGATGTTGACAATAGGCTGCTATGAGTTATTGAAAAGAAAGGAGCATTTGTGCAATAAATTTTAGGAGGTTCTTATTATTTTTTATTAATATATCATTTATTTTTAAAATAAAATGTTTTTTTGGTTTTTCCTTTAAGAAATTGACGAATTTGTTCTAAAATATTTTCATATTATTTTTTTACACTAGTTTTACAAGGTATAATAATGTAATGTAATAATGTAAAAGTATCAAAATAAATAGTTGCAAATAAACTACTGACAGTCAAATTAGTCTGTTTTGTTAACCAAAAACAATAGTATTCTCTATCACTATATATCTAAGTTGATAATATTAAGTAGAATCTAAACAACATCATAATAGGACTTTTAACATTAAAGACGCAACTCTTTATACCAATTCATAACTTGCATATAATCTCTAGACGCAGTTTATATGTATGCGTGTGCACACGTGTGTGAGTGTGCAGAAATAATATTGAATATATCAACGTACTTAGAAATTTATACCTTATATGATAATCAGGATAATTTACTTTCTTCACAGTTCATCGACAAAGCGAAAAATTATAAAAAATTAAGTGCTGAGAAGCTATTAAACACACACACACACGCACACACACACACACACACACACACACACACACACACACACACACATATATATATATATATATATATATATATATGCTCAGCGGATGTGCACAAATTGTAAAGGATTCGTCTGTGTGATCTTTATCAAAAGTAAAAATTGAAATGAATGTTTTCGCTAGGTATGTAAAGTGAGGTAAATCAGTAGAAAAATTAACATATATGGCTTCACTAATGAATGACATTTTCATATCAATTTCCTTCTCAAGGTGGAATTCTTGAATAATAATAATAATAATAATAATAATAATAATAATAATAATAATAATAATAAACGGGAGGTTGTCCTAGAAAATAAAAAAATAAGGATTAAAATACTTTGAGTCTTTGACATCCATACCGCCCCTAGCAAGAAGACGGAAATTACTTTTCGGTTTTCTAATCTACTCTGATTGAAATATAAAGTTGGAATAATTCATTAACTGATGCAAAGATTTCTGTTTTCTTTTTTCTTTTTTTTTTAATCTGTTTTATTAGTATGGACGCGCAAGTGGTGTAACGGTTAGTGACTCGGAAGAGAAATCAGCGAACCGAGTTCGTATTCCGGCCGATTTCATTACGCCCAATTTCGAAACGAATACCTTTGGGAAAAGTATGAACCCGTCCTTTTTCAACTCACCCCCAAACATGGGTTAAATAGTTGGAGATAATTTGAAAAAGGCTGAGTTCTCTAGCCTTGGTTGCCTATCAATCTAGAAGAAGTTTAATTCTGGATACCTGAAGCGAAATGTACTCTGTTAAGCTATTTTACCCTGCCGCAGCTCAGTACATGTGGCGTATCAATGACTCTAATGTCTCAAGGGAATCATATCTGTGTTTATTCATATAAATTCTTGGGATCACTATTCAGAGTATGTTCCTTGACTTTCTATGACCTTTCACCTCAGCTGTTTATTATTAGAAGAATAACTCAAAGAATATTTCAATATTAGAAGACAAAGTGTCTTTATTTTTACAATGATGTTTACCCCATGCAAGGCCCAAGAACCACTCGAGGTAGAGTGTTACAGAGTAAGAGGCAGACATGTGGAGATGATAACGGTTAACTCTAGACTTGAACAGGTTAGGATTGTAGTGATCGGAGAAGCATCCTCTTGGGAGTCGGTTACACAAAGTAGCAGTGCAGGAGAAGCAGCAAGCTCGAGTGGAACTTACATCTCACTAATGGAATACGAACAGAATGGGGGTAGTTCACTATAATGGGCGTGGCATGGCGACTCTTAGAAGTGAAGGTTACAACTGGTGAAACTAATGAAGGTAGTTCGTCTGGAGATGTTCCATGGAAATAGCGATAAAGTAGCGAGAGGCTTGCGACGTTTCGTCTGTGGGAAAGCGGCTGTAGAGTGAAAAATAATTCATCACTCACAAGTATGAGGAGACGCTTTTAAACACTTTCGAGACTATAAAGTGATGAAACAGCAGTTCCTGTACATATATGGTAGCAGTACTCCATTTCTGGCCTTATCTGTCTCTTGTAAAGGCAGAGGATAGCAAAAGGAGTCAGGTACTTACTGAATCAGTATAGGAAATTTCCCCAGTATCTTTAGCGATGTATCGTATATACCACTACAGGTCTGGGTTGAGTTTGTGCTGGCGTACAAGTCGACCTCAAGATATTATGATTTAGACCAATACTTAACGTATAGGTCGGCCCCAAACATACTGTAGGCTACTGTAACTCTGTATGGCTGACTGGGATGAGACTTATTGTCATTAGGTCCCCTACTTAATTTAAGTAGAGTTGAGTAAATAATACTGTTATCTACTTTAATCTACACGTATGCAGATAGTACAAAGATGTTCCATTGTTTAGGTAGTACGACTACAGATATATAAGAGAAGACTTGTGAGAAGAGGGGAATGTATTTTCAGGCTGGTACAGAGTGTCCACCGGTTGCCACGTCGAACCACAGTGTTTATATGCACCGCAACCCACCGGAACTGCTGTTGGAAAAATAAAACTGTATTCTCCCTATACACACTGGATGTTGTTATCTTCGGTGTGTCCAAGTGAAGTTTTCCCCGACTCCATCCCCTTGTGAGCGTACCCCAACTTTGTCAGCTTCGGCCATCACCAACAAGCCATCGTCAAAAGCATAACATAACGAAACACAACGTGGAGTCGATTGCATGTTTAGCGAATCTGTTAGCACGGTAGTGTATGGCCAAAATATCAGTGACCCAAGTTTGTGAGACAAAAATATTTTTAGGCATGAAAACGACCCAAAAATATTTTTTAGTCTTGAAAATTCGACTTGTAGACCGCAATTTACGGTAGTTAAGTTCTCCTAAAGCATTCACCTTAATTATTTCGTTCCTAGTAAAATTTTATAAATAAAGGGCAATTTTCTTCTAATAAATAAATGGAAGCAGTAAAGCAACTGGTCTCCCTTACCGTAGTCTCTCTTACAGAACTTCTTGACGTTCATGCGGCGTCTGGATCGGCGACACTTCCGGCATGTGTTGTCTGAAGCGATTCAAAAGAAAAATGGAATAAATCAACAATTGATAAAGAAAGGTTACAAATAAAAACAGTTATCATTACTTAGTTTCAAACATTTACAATTTCCCAGCGTTCGGGCCGGGATCAATGCGTAGAATTTGTTCTCATTTTAGTGGAGAAGGCGCCTTGTCATAATGATTCCGATCATATTGCAATAGTTTCTTCATTACCCTAACAGAGATAGGATCGGTGTAATATCAACACCAGCCTGACAGTGGGACCTAGGCAAATTTTGTCCTTGGCCCGTATGTATGCGTATGGCTTTCAACGTTGAAAAAAAAAAGAAGACCTTTTGTCACATCCTATCTTCGTGGGAGGTCAGTTAGATAAATTAACTAATTATCCGTTGTCATCGGTTGGAGATACCAAAACCAAGCAATTTACAAAAATTTAAATATCTAGGTAGTGTTTTAACTGAGGAGGAAAAATTCGAAATCTGAAGGTGCTTTGGGATGACAAAAGTTGCTTTTCAAAAGCTAGGTATAGTATTAAGTAACAAGAAAATTTCGTTAGAAACAAAGAAAAAAAGAACTGAAAGTTTATGTAATATCGGTCGTCCTGTATGGAAGTGAATACTGTACGACCTAATCCCAGATAAGGAAGTTTGGTTTTACAGAAGGATGTTGAGAATAACATGGATTAAACATGTGAGCAAATATGAAGTTTTACAGAAGATGGAAACAAAAAGGACGCATATACTTATGATCAGAAAGAGACAGTTGAAATTTCTAGGGAACATACTGAGGAAAGAGGGCTTAGAAAATTCGACACTCACAGAACAGATTGAAGGCAAAATGGACATAGGAAAACACCACATAACCTACCTAACGAGCTTGACAGAACCGGGATTAGGAGCGACACAATTTATTAAAAGCTACAAAGGACAGGTAATTTTTGGAGAACCATAATCGCCAACGCCCTGAAGCTTTTTGCTGTCCAATTTAAGGAATTTTATAAGAGAAAGAATAACCAACTTTTATGTTAATTTCTGAAATATTTTAATTACATATTGTTTGATTCTGACTATTCCTCGTTTTTGGTCCGAATTAACCAATATAGAAGGTAACTAATGTAGCCATTATTTTCTGTCTAGCTCGGGTTAGTAAATGATGCACAACTGGCAGTGGGACTGAGCGGAAGTGGAATTATCTTTAAGCCCTCGTTAATGACAATGAAAAAATCGTGATACTGCTTCATCTACCGCAAGGAAAATTGCTTCTCGATGTCGTTCCAGAAGTTTTTTCTCACCTGAGTCCATCCTTCAAATCTACATTTTTGTCCTTGCATTGAATACTGTTGCCATATATGGTCTAGTGCCCCCCGCTGTTCATCTCGAGATCTTAGACAAAATCCAGAGACGGATATGCAATGTGATAGGTTCTGATCTGGCATCTCGTCTACAGTGTCTTTCTCACTTCCTCTACAAATATTTTCATGGCAACTTCTCTGACGAGCTACTTTCACTGGTACGCCAACTGCATGAATTGAAGTGTGCTACTAGGTTGGCATCACGGTCCCACCATTTCACTGTCGAGACGATTAAATGTAACCATCTCTTCTACTCCAGCAGCTTTTTCTCTTACACTTCCCGACAGTGGAACTCCTTTCCTCCTACTTGCTTCCCTGATAACTATAATCTTCAAATATTCAAATATAATGTCACTCGACATCTTCTGATGCCTTGATCCTGATTCCAGTCCTTCTCTATATCCTTTCCTCAAACACCCCTTTTTACTCTTGCTCTAACTCTCTGTAACCCCTTGTGCGCTGGTGGTACCCTTGCCTTGCTTGGGGTGAAATGCTTTAAAAAAATTCTCAATCGGTACCTACTTCGTGACTACAATACTAACGTATTTTCTACAAGTGAGAGTGGTCATTATTCGAACTCCAAAAATTTTTGCATTGCTGATTTTCACGGCTAGTATACTCTTATTACCTGGAATATTGGAGCAACAGAATCTTCTTACTATTCCCTACTGGCCTTGTGTCAAACATAGCTACAGTTAGGAAATACCCATTTCAGATGCCCTACAGTTTCTATGCTCGAGTGCTTTCCTTCTTTCTTTCTTTCTTTCTTTCTTTCTTTGAGTGCATGTGTATGTATGCGAGTATATGCGTGTATGTGTATGATTTAAACATGAATTGGAAGAAATTTCCTGATTATTTAATAGAAGGGGTGGTTGGAATAAGAATAGATTTTTCTACAGAGAAGAATAATCGTACCAGTCCGTCTATTTGGAATTCAAGGTTAATCAGTAGATACTGAAGGAAGGAAGGAAGGAAGGAAAGAAAGAAAGAAAGAAAGAAAGCATGGAGGGAGGGAGGAAGAAAAGGAAGAAATGAAAGAAAAGAAAGAGATAATGGAAGGAGGAAGAAAAGAAGAAAGAAAGAAAGAAGGTAAGGAAGTAAGGAATGAAGGAAGTAAGGAAAGAAAGAAAGAAAGAAAGAAAGAAAGAAAGAAAGACAAAAAGGAAAAAATGAAAGGAAGGAAGAAGGTAAGAAAAGAAGGAAGGGAAGATGGAAGAAGTAAGAGAGGGGAGGAAAGGCAAAGAAAAAAGAAAAAGAAAGAAAGAAAGAAAGAGAAGACAAAATGAAAGTAAAGAGTGGATGAATAAATGAATGAATGAATAAAATGAAAGAAGGAAAGATTTAATGAAGGACGAAAGGAAGGAATAAAGGAAGAAAAAAAGGAACGGCAGATAGAATAAAAGGAATAAAGAATGAAAGAAAAGAAGGAAGGAATGAAAGAAAGGGAGAAAGAGAAAAAGAAAATGGAGAAATAAATAAACGAAGGCAAGAAGGAAGGCAGAAAAGGAAGTCGGAAATGAAGGATAGAAAGAAAGGAAAAATAAAGAAAAGGAAGAGAGAATAAAAGGAATGAATTAAAGAAAGAAAAAAGAAAGAAAGAAAGAAGGAGAAATGCATTTTATTACGATTTGATCTAGTTCATTCCTGTACTTAATACTTTTATGATTTATTCTGTGGAGTGCAAACCCGAACAGATTACGGCACCAACGACCACCAGGGGGAGCTGCTTGGCCGAGAATAATCTGTTATTTCTTTTTTGTCTATCATGAATGCCGACATTTATTTATTTATTTATTTTACGTGGAGGGAGGAGTAGGAAATATCTTTTTTGACGGTCGATTATGTCTACAGAAAAAAATGAAATCGCTTGGAAAAATGGGGTCTTGCATGCTCGTTAGCGCTATTAAAAAAAGGACTCGGTAAGTAAAATTGGCGGGAAATACACATAGATGTTTAAATGCGTACTTATTGATGTGGAAGGGTAGTTGAGGTCAAAGAGAACATGTATGCTGATGAGAACGGGGATGGGAAGTGGGAGAGCGAAGAATAAATAGGAAAGATTATAGAGAATTCTGGTAGGGGTGGATACGAATACTGTTTCCTTTTTCAGGGTGGTATAACTCACGTGACCGTTCTTTTGATCTTAGCATTTGTTTTTTTTTGTTTCTTTTACCTTTATTGATTTTCAATTGAAATGTAAGTATAGGATTTACTTACAGTTATTAATGATACTTAGTATTTTTATGATTGTAGAACTTTTCTCTCAATTCGAAAGCAAGCGAAGCATTAATAATAATAATAATAATAATGAGTGCCAAAAATTTATTCACTGGTGTCTCCAAGGACGCATAGCTCAGTAAATAAAAGCGTCGGTTGAAGTAATCCAGTGACTTGACCCAATAAGTCGTGAGTTCAATACTTTGCCACAGAAGAGCTGGACAAAAAAAAACAAAAAATAAAATAAAAAGAGTTGAGTTACGAAAGAGAATTTTTTGTGATGTCAACGAACACTAATTGCAACTTTTGTGATGTCAACGAATATTCGTTGTCACTTTCGTAAATGTCCTTTGTAGTAGAGACTTTGTAATCACAGATACAACTATAGTAACGCCGTTGAATAATACTGGTGTCAGACGCCTTCGAATAGCACTCACACTAATAGTACTTGGTAAGACTCGCTCGAATAGTAAACCACCGTATAATGATCTGAATAGAGTATACAATAGCGGTCCGTATAGTAATAGAGGATAGAATAGAAATCGCGATCAATTAAACGTCACGCAACCTCCTACTTATGCGATTCCTCTATGGTCACGTGGTCTACTTAATTCAATAATGGGATCGCCTGTACTTGCTCACTGGCGATCTATGTTCAAACTCAAGTGTCGACAGCGACACTTTATTGCTATATAACAGAAATAACTGAAACTGAGATATACGTGGAACTAGAACAACCTCCCCTTGCCGAAATGAAGGGTTCGATCGAAATTCCAAAGTAT
>OZ038488.1:91488516-91506016 GCA_964036315.1 Acanthosepion esculentum
GGCTTTCATATGGATGCCAATATCAAAACTGTCGGCTGTATACAAGCATTTTCTAAGCTCACTGATGAAAAAAGGCTTCAAACGAGTAAAGCCAGAGGGTCTTGGCAAAGATCACCCTTCTTTAAAAATCTTGGACTGGTGCTACGGAATCAAGAAAAACTGTACCAAATAGCAGAAAACAGATCAATTGGGGGCTACCAATAGCAGCAACAACAGCTAAGATGGATAGCACATGTAACTCGAGGAGAAAATAATGATATAATCAAGATATTAACATTTCACATTAAATCAAAAGGAAGGTTCGAAAGGACCCCCCCCCATCAATACTGGAAAGGGCGATAACCGCTACTGGACTTGAGAAACGTGTTTTACTTAAATATTGTTTTAAGAGAATATTTTTATAAATTACAACATAAAACAGTACTGGCTGCACGGTCAATGAATGCCAAATGTTTCCTTATAAGGAATTGGCCAATATTACCATGACCATAATTACAAAGATTTATTGACTTGAAGCCGTTATCCTACAGTAATACATGGATTGTCCGTTATTTTAACATAATCTTCGTTATTATTATAAATAATTCGTAGGGATACAAAAGACCATAGTCTCCCTTTCGTTGAGAGAGTCACGAGTGTCATATGACGACCGGTGATTGACGTCAAGGGATAGAGTCAAGAAGGTCATTTGCGATGTAGGGCCTGGAGAAAAAGGACGTCCCTAGCCCACAGCGATAGGTTTTACAGAAAAAAAACACATGGCCTCACCAGTTTCATTTCATTTACGGTTATAATGCACGTGATACACGATTGACCAATAAAAATCAAACAACACAAAAGTGAAAATACCAGAATATCTATTTTTTTCTGTTTCCCCAGTCTCTGACGAAGCTTTAATAAAATTGAAACATGTTAGATTGGTAAACGTTTCCCATTTGTTATATATATATATATATATATATATATATATATATGTCTGTGTGTGTGTGTTAAAAATATTTTTTCATCGCTATACGGAGATTTCTATATTTCGGAACCTTAAATTTGGTCCATTATCAAGCGATATTCAGTAACTTTCTTCAAAAGTTACTTGATAATAGAACAGATTTATGGTTCCGTTACATAGAAATTTCTGTATCGCGATGAAAAAATATAAGTTTTATAATATTATGCTCTATTTTGTATCAAGTACTTTAAAAAAAAAAAGTGCTAAAGAACAGTGGATTATTAATCTGACTGTTCTTTCTCTTTATTTGTACACACACACACACACACACCCACACACACACACATATATATACAGTGTAACCCGGATATAAGAGACCCGGATATAAGAGAAACCCGGATATAAGAGAAACCCGGATATAAGATATATTTTCTCTGGTCCCAAATTAGAGCCATACTTACTTAAACAAATGTAGACCAAACCCGGATATAAGAGACTTCGTCTCCGGTCCCGACAACTCTCTTATATCCGGGTTACACTGTATATATATATATATATATATATATATATATATATATATATATATATATAATCAATCATATGTTTGAATACAGTCCGGTAACACCCGTAGATAAGTTTGGTACCTTTTAGGATCAGCTGCCATTAGTTCATTGAGCGCCTACGAGAGCAGTAACTCACGTTGTTTAGAACTTTACGTAGTAGCCGACAGCAGCAGAGTGTTTTGTTGATACGGTCTTGCTCATTTCTTACATATAACTGCACATTTTCCCATTCAGGATAGTAAGTATATATATATATATTTTTCTTTTAGGCTTTTTTAAAGACTTTCTATTGCATGAAACAATAAAATCTTGTTTGGAAGCATTAATCATTGTTTTATTTCCTGTTTTAAACTTTCTTCTACTTTTGATAACATATATGTAGAATGAGCCGGCAAGACTGTCTTTACACAATTATTTTTAAAGGTGATTTCTGTAATCCGGTATTTTGGTTCGGCAGTGATCTGGTCCCAAGGGTAATATTTTATAAATATAATAATATTAAATATCAATCGAATACTTTGAATAATCAACCAAATATCAATCAAATCTAATAATATTAAATATGTTAAATAAGAGTTTTAAGAATTACTAAATAGAATGAGCAGAGTGAATGTGGATCTCTCACTTCTTTAGAAAATTAACATTGCACATAGTGTAAAAGATATAGTTTTAGGTAATAAGCCCGAAACCAAAAATTAGATGCATAGCTTTTACCAATTTTTGAACATTTAGTTTTAAAGGTCGCCTGAAAAATGTACAGAAATACCTAATTTTGGCAGGATTCTGCTTGCAAACTGTCTTCAGAATTTTACTATTTGAAGAATAAATGGAAATAAAGTAGATATCTTTTGTATTAATTACATTGAATGGAAAATATATTCAAACCGGAATTCTAATTATGAATCACCACATGCAAAATATGCAATAAGTATTCGATAAGTAAAAACTATATAAAAAATTGTAAAAGATTACAAAAAGCACTACTTAAAAAAATAAGATTTGTTAGATCATTTGATAGATCATAATTAATAAAAACAAAAAATAGATAAAAGTGTATATAACGCCATAATACTGCTGTGTAGAACTTATAATACAAAATGATTTAAATTTGCATTGTTTATTGAAAATCACACTAAAACTACTGCATTGTACATCATGATATAGCTAGATTGTTCAATATAATTTCCATTTTGAGTAAATGAAGGTCTTAGTTGGTGGCACAATGACTTAGCAATGATGTGTTTGTGCCATGAATCTGGTTCATATAAACTTTGTAAAGGTTCAGTAAATTATAGCTTTTATAATGTTGTGCTATAAGGCTTTTACTGATCACCGGAATGAAATTCCAACGCTACGGTTTTGAACCTGGACTTAATCTTTAAACTCGTTTCCTCAAAAAACTGTAATGATTTGTAAAAAATATTTTGTGTCATTATTTATCATGTCAAACGCCGACTTTCAAATTGAGTGCAATATCACGCTTCCAAAATCGACCTGCCTTAATGTAGCACGCACTTTTTATACACACTAAACTTTGTGATACCGCTCATTAAATTCCCAAGTAGAGTACTTGAAATGAGAAAGGTAGCCACTATATTTGAACGTGTATATGATCCCTCCATTTACTTTTAATAATACAGTATTAGGGAGTTAAGCAAGCTAAAATTACTGGTAGTCTGCGTCGACTGTGTAAACATTAGCCCACCAGATGCCTCAACTTCAACAAACCGGGAGATATTCTTGAGCAATTTTTTTTAGAAAAATGAGTGCTTAGGGCAAACAATATGTTTTCCATGGTTAAATTCTACGCGAGTTTGCAAAACGACCCCAATTGTATCATAAACAAACCCCGAGAGAGCTATATCTCCCTTCAAAAGTAATCCAGATTGATGTCTTCTTTTTCTCAAGTTGTTTTTTAAAGTGTAAGCGCTTTTAATACACAGTGGTCTCGCAAGCGAACGTTTGACAGTTTTGGGAACATTTCCCAAGTGCTACATTTATTTTGTAAGTCGACAATCTCAGGATTTCAGAACAGGTTTAATTTTGTTCTAACTTCTGAGTATTTATCAAGTTAGGATCATTTACAGTTAATCAAAACTTGCACATGTTTAACCATTTAATTTGTGGTGATCAGTTCTAGCTAATTGGTTTTTCTGCTTCTATTTGCTAGGAACCTCACTTGAATCATATTAAAATGAATGGTGTTAGTGACAGACTGGTTTAACTTGACACTCTATTGCAAAAATGATCTATATCAAGTGGATTTTGGAACCCTATAACACATTATTTAGCCAAATTAATACAAGGTTTTGCATTATTTTGCCTGCTTTTCAGTCTCTGGCCCACGCAATTTTGAATATCGCTCTGACTCCTCATGCAGTCCTCTTACTTTACAAGAGCCAGATGCGGCCGAAACTGGAAAACTGTTGTCATATTAGGACGGGAGCTACCTAGTCTTCACTTTTTAGTTTTGATAGATCCAAAAGGCGTCCCCGAATTCTTTTGGGTGACAAATTATTTTCCACCAGCCAACCTTTCTCTAACGGCACTCTCGCTACTTGCATGGAAAATTCTCGGACGAACTACATTCCTTGGTTCCGCCAGGTTTAACCTTCACGACTGGGATCTGTCATGCCACTGACATTGTAAAAAACACCCTCATCCCCTCCGTATTCCACCGGTGTGAAATAAGTTCCACTCGAACAGCTTCTTCCCGCTAACCATTGCTCTGTGGAACCGACTCACATGTGGATGTCTCCCCGATCACTGAAATCTTAACCTGTTCAAGTCAAGGGTTAACCGTTATCTTCCCCTCCTATCCATATAAACTGCCTCTTAACGTAACCCTCTACCTCGAGTGACCCCCGGGCCTTCTACAGGTTGAACCTTTTGGGTGACGAATTATTTTCCACCCTCCAACATTTCCCTCGCTGCTCTCTCGCTACTTGTATGGAAAGTGCTCGGACGAACTAGATTCCTTGGTTCCGCCAGGTGTAACCTTCACGGATAGGATCTGTCATGCCACTGACATTGTAAAAAAAACACCCTCATTCCCTCCGTATTCCATCGGTGTGAAATAAGTTCCACTCGATCAGCTTCTTCCCGCAAACCACTGAGATCTTAACATGTTCAAGTCTACGGTTAACCGTTATCTTCCCCTACTATAAACTGCCTCTTAACGTAACCCTCTACAGAGAGAGACTCCTGGGCCTTCTACAGGTTGAACCTTGCTGTAAAAAACATAAATAAATAAAAAAAAATGTCCATAAGTTTTCAAAACAATTCAAATCTGCAAAGTGTAAGAAAATTGTCCTCGGGAAGATATTTAAGACATACTCAGTTCATTAAATTGATCAGTAACAGCTTTTGAAGACAATTGCCGGGGATCAGCTCTCAATTTTCAACATAACTTTTTCTTTCAGATGTCTACAGAGTTTAAATGCAAAAGGTAAACTCTTTGCGGGAATTTTAAGTCTTCATTGCAGACCAAACTTTCTGAGCCTAAAACCCTATCTTTTAACTAAAGATGTAACTGTTTTGTTTGAATTTTTCTTTTTAACATTGATTCAGTTCCATAATTGCACTGAAAATCACTTATCGAGTTGAAAACCACAAATATCTGCTTGGCTCTATTGTCCAAGCTCAATGTGTATCATTCGATATATTTCTATCTTCGCTTTTGGCCTAAATTTTGAGCAAGAGACTCTTGATCCTTCCTCAAATGAATGCTGTTTCCTATATATTAGATTTTCTTGTTACTTTCTATTTTCCGTCCACTTTATAAACTCTTCAACTAGAACACACAAGATCAAAATATATAGGAGTAGATAGGTTCTCCCATCGCCCAGTTTTTACTCCTTAACCGTCTATTCAACAGGCGTAGCGGTCTATTCCTTATTTCTTATTTAGGATTGGGTTTCCGGTTCCTTCTAAAGACTTTTCATTCTCTTTCACTCCCAGTAAACCCCTTATGTCTTAGCGGCATTATCGCCTTGCTTGAAGTAAATCTATCAAAATAAACTTTGCTCGAAGACTGCATTAACAAGGATATTGTGTTAAAACAAGTAGAATCGCCCAACTGGAAGTAATTAACTTGAATCTGGTAAACATTGCGCCTCATGGTCAGATCAGTTCGATCTCAAGTTTTGAATGATAAAAACTCTGTGACACCGAAATCCGAAGGCACACTGGAATTGCGAAAGTTGCCTTGAAAAAACTAAGCAAAGTATTAAGAAACTTAAAAATTTCGTTAGAAACTGTTGTGGTAGGATCCACCTAATCTGCATAGGTGACTACCAACTATATAAATAATGGTTGGTACCGGAAGACGAAGAGGAGGAATCACGAGATCTCGGTCTCTACGCGGCCCCAAGGCTAAGATCAAAGTGTAATATCTGTTCGCAGATTACTCACTGAATGATCGCCTATGGGGCCGGGATTCCTTCTCCGATACAGGCCGGCGGCAGGGATTCGTCCCTGCTCTGGTAGTATCGTGGCTACGTCTGACTAGCTATGACCAGCTCTGACCAGCTTGGACAAGCTATGACCAGCTAAGACCAGCCAAGACCAGCTATGACTAGCTAAAGCCAAAGCACTGCGACCCGGGTGAAAACTCGGGTCCATTCCCCCTCCCTTCCCCCGTTAAACTCCGACCTTGTGTCACAACCTGGCCGTGTGGGAGGTCAAGTAAATCCCGTGTAGTATCTGTTCGCAGATTACTCACTGAATGATCGCCTATGGGGCCGGGATTCCTTCTCCGATACAGGCAGGCGGCAGGGATTCGTCCCTGCGCTGGTAGTATCGTGGCTACGTCTGACTAGCTATGACCAGCTCTGACCAGCTAAGACCAGCCAAGACCAGCTATGACTAGCTAAAGCCAAAGCACTGCGACCCGGGTGAAAACTCGGGTCCATTCCCCTTCCCACGTTAAACTCCGACCTTGTGTCACAACCTGGCCCTGTGGGAGGTCAAGTGAATCCCGAGGAATCACGAGATCCAACTAGAGACTCTGATCGACTGCGACTAGTCAACTCATTCTCCAGGAACGTCTTCCCAGAAATATACAGAAATACTATATGTACTTATTGTGTACACTTCCTTGTTATAATACATTCTTGTTCTAAGTACATTTTGTGTTGCATTATTATTCCATGCATTAGGCGAGATTCAACAATGAGTCAAGACTCAACAATGGCGACGAAGATGAGATTCGAACTCACGCGGGGAGACCCCAATGGATTAAAAGGAGCACAAATACACCGTGTCGACTTTGAAAGGTAACAAACTTTAAAAAATTATTTTTTTAAAATTATTTGTTCAACAATATAGTGACGAATTACCTCTGATAAGAAAATCAGACGTGTCATTGAAATACGCGAACAGAAGTCGAAAAAAAAAAGTCCGACGCTCTCTGTTCACGAAAAAAAAAAAATACCAAAGTTGATTAGCACGGGCGTGAATGTAAAAGCAAGACATAAAATAGAAAAGTCGTACGTTGTTTCGATTTTTTTGGTCAGCTTATATGATATTCGTGGATACACAAATTAAAAGTATATTCCTTGTTGCATGAACACTATCAGCTAAAAATGGAGGAACTATCCAAAGTCATATCTGAATTATTCAAATCCCAGCAGGAACAGTTTGCCTTATTAATAAGGGAACAACAGATAGTACAGCAAAAATTTCAAGACAAACAACAAAAATATCAAGATAAACAAGATGAAAGACAACAAGAACAACAGATAGCGCTGCAAAAATATCAAGATAAACAAGATGAAAGACTTTTAGAAATTCAAAAGTTAACACTGGAGAAATTAAACAACTATCAGGCAAATGAGGGAAATTCTTCATATTCTAATAACACCATATTTAATTCGCTGGAAACTTTCAACTATGTGCCAGACGAAGAAAAAACGTTTGAACCGTACTTTAAACGGTATGAAGATATTTTCTACACAGACTGTGAAAACTGGTCGAATTCAAGAAAAGTCAGTCTATTACTAAGAAAGCTAGGTACAGCAGAACATAGCAAATTTGTAGATTTTATTCTACCGAGAAAAACAACTGAATTGGAATTCTCGGAAACAGTGAAATTGCTAAAAGAGCTGTTTGGAGCAAATATGTCGCTTTGGCATAAGCGATGGTTATGCATGAATGTCTCTAAATCCGACGATCAGGATTACTTAACATATGCATCTATAGTAAATAGACATTGTGACAATTCAGATTGGCAGAGATTACGGTTGAAGAATTCAAGTGCTTAATTTTTGCTCAAGGACTGGTATCCAGTAAGAGTGCCGAAATAAGACGTAGAGTTTTGTCTAAACTCGAATCTGAACAAGGCCTTACCCTGCAAAAGTTAGCAGAGGAGTGTCAACGGGCCGTAAGTTTAAAGAAAGAGTCGCAAAAAATCGAAAAAGCTGGTATTGCTTATATTAAAAAAATAAAAAAGTAGTCAAAGTACCCATTAGAGAAAAATTGGAGAAAAAATTCAGCGTATTTTAATAATAGACAAGAAAAGAAAAAGAACGAAAATAAAAAAGTCCCACCATATAATTGCAGACGTTGTAACGAAAGACATTGGGAGGTAAATTGCCCATATAGAAATAAGAAATGTTTCGTGTGCCAAAAGAATGGTCACAAAGGATCGTGTTGTAAAACGAAAAAATTCAAGAGCCGAATTAGACAAACAAATTCGAATATCAAATCAGATAGAGATTTGAGGAAATATGTGACGACTGAAATATTCAAAAAGAATATCAAATTTCAACTCGATTCGGGGTCAGATTTAACAATAATGAACGATAAAACATGGAAAATTTTAAAAAGGCCTACAATAATGAAGTCAACGAAACTCGCTCGAACGGTAACTGGAAAGCAAATTAATTTCGAAGGCGAGAATGTACTTCCAATGAAATTGAATGGGATCGTTAAAAAAATAAAAGTTTTCATTCTGAGAAATGGAGAAAACTTGTTGGGTACAGATTTTATTGAAACATTCGAATTGTGGGATAAACCGTTAAACTCATTCTGCAGAAAAGTAGAAAGTAATACGCAAACAAGACAGGACATTAAAAATGAATTAAAGAAAAAGTTTCCGGAAACCTTTACACCTGGTCTTGGAAGATGTAACAAGTTTGAAGCTAAATTTGAATTAAAAGAAAATACTATGCCTATATTTAAAAAGAAACGTAACGTGCCTTTCGCAAGTATAGAGAATGTAGTAGTACCAAACAAGTTGCAGAAAAGAATCCTACGGGACTTTCATATGGGTCACCCGGGGATTAATAGAACAAAAAGCTTGATGCGAAGCTTTGTATATTGGAAAGGAATGGATGTGGATATCGAAAACATGGTTCATCGATGTAAAGGGTGTGCGTTAGCAGCTAAGGCACCACCTATAGTACACAAACCATGGCCAAAGACGGATCATCCGTGGGAAAGACTACACATTGATTTCGCTGGTCCAGTAGAAGATTATTACTACTTAATAGTGGTAGATAGCTTTACAAAATGGCCGGAAGTACTACGCTGCAAAAAGCCTACGTCCAATACCACAACAACTTTTTTGCATGAACTATTTGCACGGTTCGGTGTGCCAGAGTGTATTGTGAGTGACAATGGTACACAATTCACTTCTGACGATTTTAAGGAATTTTGTGAGTTATATCAAATTAACCACATAACGACGCCGCCGTATCATCCGAGATCCAATGGACTCGCAGAAAGATTTGTAGATACGTTAAAGCGCGCTCTGAAGAAAGCCTCAGGAGTTCCAACGGAAAAGGCGCTTCAGCAATTCCTACAAGTATACAGAATCACGCCTAACCAGAGAACACCATCAACCATGGCACCAGCTGAACTAATGTTCGCTAGGAAAGTTAAGTCAGTGTTTGACAAGCTTTTGCCAGGAAGAAATAGAATAAAGAACACTATGTATACAGCTAGAAAAAGATACACCCCCGGAGAGAAGGTGTTTTTCAAGTGCTATAGAAACAACATTGAGTTCTGGGAGCGAGGCATAGTGGACAAGAGAATCGGTGACCTGATTTACATAATAAAAGGGCCGAAGAATACTCATAAAAGGCACCAGAACCAACTCAAAACATGCTACGTGCTAGAGCATGAAGAGAGTATACCGGATGAGGAGGAAGATCCCATTGATGTAATGTATGATACTTTTCAAGTAGAACCTCCGCAGAGTGCTCCTGAACCGAGAAGATCCGGTAGGAAACGAAAGTTCACGGACCCATTGGACGTGAATCCAAAACGGAAAAGATATTGAAAAAACAAACAGATATACATATGAACTATGCAAAGGGGATCTACAAAGAAATAACCATGATCATCATCCCATATAGAAGCCAGTTTGAAATCCAAAAGGATTCCAAGGCTTGGGAGGGGGGTGTTGTGGTCGATCCACCTAATCTGCATAGGTGACTACCAACTATATAAATAATGGTTGGTACCGGAAGACGAGGAGGAGGAATCACGAGATCCAACTAGAGACTCTGATCGACTGCGACTAGTCAACTCATTCTCCAGGAACGTCTTCCCAGAAATATACAGAAATACTATATGTACTTATTGTGTACACTTCCTTGTTATAATACATTCTTGTTCTAAGTACATTTTGTGTTGCATTATTATTCCATGCAATAGGCGAGATTCAACAATGAGTCAAGACTCAACAGAAACCAATGTGTATTTATTAACCAGATTAACTTGCTAACCATTACCCGAGTCCTTCTGTTATTTATTAAACTTAGCTTAGTTTGGCGCAAGGCTACAAGTATGGGCACGGGGTAAAGATCCAACTCATTACTCGCCTATCCCTGAACCTGACGAGGTACTACGTTGTTATGGCGATCGATCGTCTAAAATAAAAGAAGAAGAAAAAACAGAAAAAAATAATGCACATAAGAGATTATAGTAAGCAGTTCTGGTTAGAATGTTTGCGTTAACCATGAGGCCTGGGTTTGGATCTAACCATGGACGATTTGTAAGGAATATCACTTCTTGGTGTTATCGGTCTGGGGGGGGGGGGCGATTCCAATGTGCGACACTTTGGAAAGCGCCTGGAAACCATGCCATGGATTGACCCAAACTTTGTGAGTGAAATTGCGAGGACAGAACTGTTCGAAGGCCGTCGATAATTTTGCTAACACGTAGTTACAAGTCGGCGTGACAGAGAGTTTAAGCGATGTTCAAAATGCTGATCTTGACAGATTATGCGCCCTCTCTTAGTAACCGCTCAGTATAGTTGCAGTATCAAACTCATGCGGGCTCTGTGGGTGTTAAACAAAACACAAATGTACCTGAGTAGGAGTCTGCACCGGGAACTAGTCGCCCCAGAAGACGCGTAAGCTCAGACAACGAGAGTAGCTGGTTATTATAGCAAGGTGCAGGAGTTATGGAGTGAGCTGCACAATTTCGATATTTCAAGCACTAGATTTGGTGAAAGGAGAAATTACCGTATTACAGCGGCAAGCTAACATTTGTTTTTATGTTACGAGGTTTCTTAGAAACTGAATCAATAGGCCCGTACTGTTTCATTTACTTTATTCTTCATCTTTCTGATCAAAGTGCTGGGTGCTTCAAAGTGCTTTCTAACCATTCGTGTGAATTTTTACTGTCAGGCGATTTCGGGAGATCGCTTACAAAAATCGTCTAACTGATGGCCTCAAGATTAAGTCGCACATTTCAACAACGGTAAGCAGTCATTCAATTATAAATAAGGAAAATACATTCCAAGTATTCTAGTTGCCTAATTCTCTTTGGACTATATGACTTCACAATTATTATCTACTTGCGTGTAAGACAATTACCTGGGAGCGTCAGGTTAAATTCTCATTCTTCTGAGAACCAAATATATTACTAGAATAAAATAAGAAACCTGAAGTAAGAATGGAGTCCCCTTTATTCAAAGGTGCTCTTTCCCCTTTTCATTTTCTTCGCCATATCAACGACCACATGTATATAACAAGATAGGCATGGAAGTGGTTTTCACTGGAGTTTTACGCATCTATAAACAAGTTGCTGTATTAAGTTCTGTGGGTGAACCATTGTTATTATCGAAACGTCGGGGATCTTGTAGATTTGTTTTTACTTACCTCCCATGATGGTAGGTTTGACACTCTCAAAATTACTGGGAAGCCTCATACACCTGTGGGGCCAGATGCTATTCGGTTAAGTGGACATGCTACATTTAGATTCATTTCATGCATCAGGAATTGTATCTAAGTCTCTCGTTTTAAGCGCATTTTGCAGCCTGGGTGGGAGGTTGTCCCCGGCAAATGAACTTTAGCCAAAATTAGATAAATAGAAAAGCGTAACTGTTGTACAAAAAAAAAAGAAGTGCTGAACAACTATTTAATATCAGTTCCCCCAAATGCAGAACATATTGGACAATTTCCTCACAGATGAAGAAAAGACTTGAGAAAACCTTGATTTTGCTGTACAGAAGGATGCTGAGAACACCATCGACACAGCTTAAGGTTGAAATTTCTAGAATGCATAATAAGGAAAGACAGTTTAGAAAATGTGACACTCACAGGACACACTGAATGCAAGAAGAACAGAAGGAAGCTGCTAGTAACCAGCCTAACGAATTTGTGTAAAAGGATGGCAGTACATGAAGTGGAAGAGATAATAAAAGCATAAACATTACTAAGATCTAGAAAGATAGGAAGTTGTGGAGAGCCATGACGACTCATGTCCTGAGGGGACACTATGCATAATCTATAAAGAATGTTAAACCTGTAGACTCCCCTGTGGTGTATAGGGTCACGTTCACTGTTATTACTATAACAAGTATATTTTTACGGAGTTACTAGTCTCACGTACAGCCAGTTTTAAATTAGTCCTTCTCCGTGGTTGGTTGTTAATCAATGCTAGAGAGCCCAGTCTACCTTGCTATTAACACATACTTTCACGGTAATTGCTCCGATGAGCTGCTTTCGCTGGTTCCTAGGCCTCATGAATTTAAACGTCCTATGAGGCTGGCATCCCGTTCCCACCCCTTCACCGTTGAAACTGTTAGATATAGACGTCTCTTCTACTCCAATAGCTTCATGTCTCGCACATCTCGCCTGTGGAACTACCTTCCTTATTCCTGTTTCCCTGACAAATACAATCTCCAACTATTTAAGTGTAACGTCAATCGACATCTCCAGTTGCCTTGATCTATCCACTTCCCTTCTCCACATCCTTTCACCTTTCATTCCTATCTGCTCTCGCTCCAAATCTTCTGTAACCCCCTTGCCTTGATTGATCCACTATCTTTCTCCACATCCTCACCTTTACCACTCCTGTCTGCTCTTCCTCCAAACCTTCTGTAACCCCTTGCGTGCTAGTGCCCTCCAGCATTGCTTGGGGTGATAAGCTTAAAAAAAAAAGAAAGTTAGATGATGAAGAGATGGATTAATACCTTTCCAATGGTATTTGTGTGATAGCGAACGCAATGACCTCTGTTGTAATTTCTCTGGCAGAAACGGTCAACTTCGGTTGGAAGATTAAAACGAAATAATATTTTCACCAAATTTTTGGTCTTAAACCGCGCCAAAAATTTAAGGAAATTGGAATCCTTAAATTTAAAATTGGATGCATGTATAGACTCTACACTGACAGTAAAAAGTAGGGAAAATATCGATCACAATGAATGAATTTGAATTTACAAATAGCAACATCTATCCGAGAGCTGAAATTTAAATTTTCATTACTGCATTATTCCAAAATTTTAACACATCAGCAGATAGCTATAAATGTCAACAACTGAGCACAAATCTATATCTATAATTCTCAAAATGTCTGTGTATGTATGTATGTGTGTGTGTGTGTGTGATCCGATGTTGTTTATGCGTTTCCACAGTTTTCATCCGATTTCGATGAATCATTTTTTTGTTTGATAGATAATTCTTCAGTGCCGGTTTTGAGTCCAAATTGTTGGCGACAATGGCTCTCCACTACTTCCTGTCCATTATAACTCTCAACAACGTTTTACTATTTACTGTTATTGAATACATATCTTTCATAAAAACTTTAATAAAAATAAATACTTTAAATTATTGCAATAATATTATTTATTGTTATACACTTCCCTTTTCAGCCCCCTCCCATTCAAATTGTTAACCTCCTCATTTGGGGATGTGCCTTAATTGCACCCAAATGTTATTAATATGGATTTTCGGGTGGGCTGACTATGAACTTAAACTGCTCCAACTGAACGGCAAAAATTCCCAGTAATGAAAGACCCCGTCGAAGACGGGTTATACTGCTAGTAGTTATCAATTAAAAAAAATGAGTAATTATTGTATAATATTATTCATAACTAAATGTACAAGAATGTTTTTGATAAAAGTTAAAAATAAACATAAGTACGTAAAAATATGTATATTGTCGGAAATTCCTTTTCCCACAATATAGTATTTGTACTATGTTATAATGCTTATTACCTAAATAATAATAATGAATTAATTTTTCTTGTCTATATTAAGTATATTAATCACATCTACCTAATAGCTGTCACGATCTGTTAATTTTCTTTTTATTAAAAATGTACTCACCGGGCGTTTCTTTGTGGTCATGGACCTCTGTAAAAGAAAAGAAAAAAATTAATTTAGCGACTGAATAATGATAATGAAATTAGAATAGCGTCTCATAATAAAAACAACTGTTTTTTTTTAAAGCAACACCAAATCATCTTACTATTATTATTTTTATTGATCTTGCAGTTGAAAACTTCACAAAATCCAGTCTAGTTTTAATCAAGTCAATGACATTTTTGAATATTTTTTTCTATTTCTTCGGAGACGTCGCCAATCAACACTCGGAATTGTTGCTCCTCGACAAATGCAAAAGAACATTTTCCAAGCACCCCTTCAGGATGATTTCAAGATTCTCGGAAGTGAACTGAGTTCAGGTAAATTTCTTAGTCAACTGCCAAGATCCTTCTCCACCCTCTTCCTTATTTTCTTTATGGAGAATAGGGTCGTGGTTTCAATGCGCTGGTCTCTGTAGCCAGAGGAGTTTTTATTTTTTGTTCGCACAACCGATTTTGACTTCAAAATTGTCCTTCTCCTCGACTGGTTGTCACTCAAGTCTAGAGAGCCCAGTCTACTCTGTTATTTAACCTACAACTGACTGGGAGAATAGATGGATTCATGCCTCTCTCAAAGGTATTTGTGCGAAAGTGAACGCAACACAGTCGACCGGAAATTGAACTCGGCGCGCCGATTCCATTTACTACGCCGATAATCACTACACTACACGCACATCCTAATCTATTATTTATGTAAAAAAACAAAAAAACACAGGTGTTCGCAATTAGTGAGCAGCTTCAAATACGGCAGATATGGGGATTTTCTACACGAAGCTTAGATGTGGCACAAGGCCGAAAGTACCCAGTGAGGATCGAACTCACTACTCAGTCGTAAGTGCTTTAGCGAGACAAGCTTATTAAGCATTACACCACGTCTATGAGCTAAGCAAGATTTTCATGTTTTAGATATGGCACAAGGCCGAGAATATGGGGCACCCAGTGAGCGTCGAACTCTTTGCACAGTAGTAATCGTTTTAGTGGGACAAGCTTGCTAACCCATACACCACGTCAAGGTGCTCCAAATGCAGCAGATATGATTTTTTTCTTAACTAATATCAACCACCAAGCAACATGAAAAGTGGCAAATATATTTGTGAACTGCGCAACCTGCATCGAGAGTATCAGAAAAAATCCCGGGAAGACTATGCGTCTAAATTTCAATATTGTTTGGTGCTACTAAGAATCGTATGAACGTTCGTCTTTCTTTTTACTTTAGAGCAAAACCTTCTACCACAAAAGTCGAGCCTATAAAATTGATTGGAATTTAATGTCAGCACAGATAAAAGTTAAAAAGATTAACCAATAGAAAAGTTTTTTTGCAGAATATTAACGCTGCATTGATTAAATATTTGTTTTTACTTAACAGAGTTACTTTTGTTTTTTAAACAAGTCATAATGATTTTTGTATGAAAAAGGTGAGGCATCAACGACTATTTAGATATCACATTCATAAAGAAACAAAACACCAACAACAAACAAAAGATCATTCAAAGTACGACAGATAGACATAACAAAAGGTAATCAGAAAGAGAGCATATAAATGAATGGAGCCTGTGAAGGCTGATCAGTACGAAAATGAAACCACATTCTTCCAAATATATTTGATTGACATTAATAAACTTTGACGTCAAGCCAGAATATATTTGATTGACATTAATAAACTTTGACGTCAAGCCAGAATATATTTGATTGACATTAATAAACTTTGACGTCAAGCCAGAATATATTTGATTGACATTAATAAACTTTGAAGTCAAACCAGAATATATTTGATTGGCATTAATAAACTTTGACGTCAAGCCAGTCGTAAAGTAATGCAATCAAATAAAAATAACGATGAAAACTGTTATCGTCATTAAACAAAAAAATAAAAAAACTTTTAAAAGAAAAAAAAAATCTATTATCAAAATTAAACAGTTTAGACAAAAAACATTTATTTGATTGTTCATTCATATATTCGCGTCAATCCTGTGTAAAAAAAAAGGAAAGAAAAAGAAAAGAAAATATATAAATATAACCTACTAAACATTTAGCTGAGAAAAGAACAATTAGGTAAGAAGAATGTGTTGCGCCCATACTCCAGGTGGGATAACCTGTTTAACTCAAAATCAGTATTTTTTAAAGATCTGAACACAAATCATGACCATTAACACCAGCGAAAAATACATACTTATCGCAAACGTTAGACAAGTCATAATATAACTTCTTTTGTACAAACATTACTGGATTTTATATATTTTATAATATTTTATTATTTTCCAGTTTTAATAAAACAATTATTGAACTATATGAGGGATGACTGATATATAAGATCTACTTCTTCATGGCGTTGCTAATGGTGGAGACAGAAAAATATTTGAGCATTTATTCGTTGGAATATAAAGAACTGCCCTGTGTGATGAGAATCGTGAGAGCATTCTTTAATCATGAGTACAACGCAAAGCAGATGTCATGGATCCATTTGCACAGTTTCTGCCAAAGGGAATGATGATGAATTCGGTAATATATTGAAAAAAACATTTGTGAATACTTGAACAACAGACTCATAGAATTAGGCCTGAAAAGCGAACTTCTTTTTACATCACGACAACGCAAGACCGCATTGCAGTTTATAAACAGGGAGAATTGTGACAAGGCCGAATTTACTGTAGTTTTATACCATCTGTATAACCCCGATTTGTCACCATCAGACTTTAGGTTGTTCTTGAAATTGAAAGCAGAATCGAAGGACAAACTTTATTCCTGGACGGAATGAAAAAACGGATAAGACGTTTGAAAAAGGATATAATAATAAATGGTAACGATGTTGAAAATAAATTTGTAATTTTTTCCTAGGAATAAATATAATTCTTTCTGATATCAATTTCCTTGTGGTTTTTGTTGTAAAACTTGTTTTAGAGGATTCGAGATTTTACTCGCCAATTAGCTTTTGTGTGTAAAAAATGCATCCGTTCCTTGGTCTGATTCAAAACAATCATTCAATATTTTAATGTCTGCAAAGAAAGTTTCTTGCTTTTGGGATCTTCAAGAAACCGTTATGTTTTCCTAAGTATATTTCCTTCTTTCAAAGAATAGTAATTGATATTTTGGATAAATACTAGTCCATATCTGCCTGGCGTCAGTTTAGACTGACGCTCACATTTTTCCCAATATTGTGTCCATTTTGCATAATGTTTTCATGTTTTTTTCCTTTCAGGTTAAAACTTGGATATTTTCTAATATATTTCAGCGAAAATTTCAATTATACCTAAAAATTAAAATTATGGAATTTTAATTTTATTTTTAATTTAGATAAACTGAAAAAGCGTCATTTTAAATTATACGCCAGGATGATATAGTATAAATGTTAGGGGTTTACTAGTAAATTAACATTTAAAATAAAATTACATTTCA
>OZ038488.1:91511016-91543516 GCA_964036315.1 Acanthosepion esculentum
CCGAGTTATTTCTCTCTTTATTTTCCCATAGAAAATCAGGCAGTAATAAAAAAAAACACCTTTTTTAACAAACAAATTCGTGTTCTATACATGTGTATTGATCCTTTCGTTTACAATTTACATATACCTGATAAAACCCTTCCTTCCTTCCTTCCTTCCTTCCTTCCTTCCTTCCTTCCTTCCTTCCTTCCTTCCTATCTTTCTTATTTTCATATCTATCTAAGAGCTAATCCTTCTCAAAATACCTGATAAAACCCTTCTTGCTTTCTTTCCTTCGTTTTCATTTTCATATCTATCTATCTATCTATCTATCTATCTATCTATCTATCTATCTATCTATCTATTTATCTATCTATCTATCTATCTATCTAAGAGACAATCCTTTTCAAAATAACTGATAGAACAGTTCCTTTCTTCGTTTGTTCGTTCCTCCGTGCCTTCCTTCTCATCTATCTATCTATCTATCTATCTATCTATCTATCTATCTATCTATCTATCTATCTATCTTGGAGAAAATCCTTTTCAAAATACCCGATAAAACCGTTCCTTTTTTCCTCCCTTCGTTCGTCCGTTCCTGCCTGCCTGCCTGCCTGCCTTCCTTCCTTCCTTCCTTTCTATCTATCTATCTATCTATCTATCTATCTATCTATCTTAGAGAAAATCCTTTTCAAAATACCCGATAAAACCGTTCCTTCCTTCCACCCTTCGTTTGTTCGTTCATTCGTTCGTTCGTTCCTTCCTTCTCATCTATCTATCTATCTATCTATCTATCTATCTATCTAAAAGCCAATCCCTCCCAAAACACTTACTCAAACATCTTCCTTAAAAGTAGTACTTCGAAGGAAACGCTAGGATTTAGGTGTTAGATTACCTCCTCACAAAGGGTTACGGTAATAATTACATTCGGTTCGGGCTTGTTGCTCAAATTTCTTGAACTTTGACCGAAGGTCATCTTATCTAACTGAGAGGCCCGAGAATTAAATTTGCCATTTGTTGCAACCACATGTCTTTTATGCTCTTAGTATTTCGATGAGTATACGCCAAATACTTGTTGATAAATTAAAAAAAAAAGGTTACAGATTGTTAAAACTCTAAATTCAAATCAGTTCGGCTTCACGTGCCAAGAAGCAGGAGAGTGATCGAATGCCCACCGGAAAGCAAGAGTCTCTCAAGCCATTGCTAGTGAGAGGAAGTTGCCCAATTATAGTGGCTCCGTTATGCTCAATGAAGGGCTTGTAATATACTCGATCCTGACCTAGCATCTCGACTTCAGCCAATTTTTCACAGACGTGACGTGGGTTCCTTTTGTCTTTTCTACAAATATTTTCATAGCAATTGTTCCGAGCTTTCCTCGTTGGTGCCTCGACGGCATGAATAAAAAAATAAATGATACTTAGCATCAGGAAGAGGAAGTTGGAATTTCTGGGGCTCGTAAGGAGGGCTGGGAAAATCTGATATTCACGGGACAGATTGAGGGAAAGAGAGAAAGAGAGAAAGCAGCGCATAACATACATGATCGGCTTGAGTAAATATCTGGTAGAACAAGTTTTGGGACAAATAACAAAAGACAAAAATTATTAAGAGCTACAATGGATATGAAGACGTGGAGGGCCATGACCGCCTACATGCTGAAGGGACGCAGCACATAAAGAAGAAGACTAGATTCATAACTAGCTCACACCGTTTTAGAGCCGAACTAGCTAAATGCAACCGTAAGTTCTATTCCGATAGTTTCTTTACTCGCAATTCTTGCTTCCCTGTCGCCTACAATCCTCAGAAATTTAAATGCAATGCCAATCACCACTTTCTGTTTTTCTGAAAACTGTTCTTTTATTGTCCTTTCTCTTCACCTTTCCTCATTAAAGTCTTGTCGCTCTCTTTCGCTCCCCTGCATCCTAGTGACATCATTGCCTTTCTTGGGATGAAATGGTTAAAAAGGCTTAGTATAAAGCTAGAAAATCAATAGTTTTTCATCTGTCTTGATTATTTTTACGAGGCATTAGCATTATAATACTGTAGTTAAGTAGTGTGTTTTTGGAAAACAATTTAGGAAAATATCACTGAATACAATAAACAAGAAATGCTGTATTAATTCTCTTGTTCCCGTATAGTCATGAAATGACAAATAATTGGTCCATGACAATGTAGAAAATTTCGAGATATATTTTCGTCGGTTCTACGATTTCGGCCATTCTCTAGTCATCTTCCGGAACAATCTTTTTCTTCTTTTTCGTGTCTCTTCAGAAAGCCTCCACAATTTCCTATAGCTCCGAGTAAGGTTTGACTTTTTGCTATCCCACCTGGTCACTATTCTGCCATCCATTAACAAAAGCAAGTTATGTAGTTTACTCGCCGCTTTTCTTTGTCCCTTTTGTCTTCTATATGTTCCGTGAGTGTCACATTCTCTAAGCTCTCCATTCCCATTGAGTGCCGTAGAAATTTTAATTGGCTGTTTCTAAGTGTAAGCGTCCTTTTTGTTTCAATTTTCCGTAACACTTCCTCGTTATTCACATGTTCATTCCATGGTATTCTCAGTATGTATGTATATCTGGCCACTCGTATTCGAGGATAACCGTCTACTAGGGCGGCTAGTCAATCCCTATTGCAGACGCTTGCTCGGGCACATTTGTGTTTGTAAAACACCTACAGGGTCCACCTGTGGTTTATACTGCAACTATGGTGAGCAGACTTTAGTTACAGTTTCTGGGAGAGAGCGTGTTATCTAGCGTGATCAACAATTTGAACAAGGCCAGCACGCTCAATCTCTCGGTCACGATGACTTGTGACTTCGTGCTAGCACAGCTATCGACAGTTCTGTCTACCCAATTTCACTCATGGTATGGTTTTCAGGTACTTTCCAAAGATCGACCCTCCAGTCCGATAACATCAGGAAGTCTCCTTCTTGACAAATCGACCATGATGAGATTCGAACTCATGGTCAGAATGCGAACGTTTTAACCACTCGGCTATGTGCCCACTAGTATTCTCAGTATCCGTCTGTAGAATCACATCTCTGTTGCTTCAAGTCTCTTGTTCATCTGTGGAAATTGTCGAGTACTCATTTCCATGAAGTAATGATATTACATAGTACTTCAGCAGTATTTTCCTTGTTTCTAACAATTTTTCCTGTTTCTTTGCTTAGCATTTATCGCTATTCCAATACAAACGATAATAAAAAGATGAATTCAAACTGACGTCGTATTGGTGGCAATCTTCATTTTCCAGCCTTAAGAATTCAAATGCATCGGAGTGGTTTTGTAAGGGGATGAATTATTTTCAAACCACAACACATTTCCCACAGACTAAACGTAGCTAGCCACCCGCTACGCTGTTGCTATTTCCATCAAAAATGTTCGGACAAGCTACATGCCTAAGTCCCGCCAGCTAGGTTGACATCTTTTTTTCATTTTGTATTCCATTTGTAAGGAGGAAGTTCTAGCCAGGGATCTTTTCCCCCTATCACTACCATCTTAACCTTTTCAAGCTTGGTGCCAACCGTTATCTGTCCTAAATGTCCTCACAATATAGACTTCTTACTTCCACTTTTTACTTTCTATTTATTACGCGTTTACAACAACCTCATTCAAAAAACTCTACCTTGAGTGGCTCTTGGGCTGTGTATTAGATAAAAGATAGTATAAAAAAGAGAAAAAGGACAAAACCTACGAAAACAAACTATGGATAATTTCTGCATAATTTTGAGAGTATCATTTCCTTGTCCGAGAATAAGAGAACTTTTTTTATTCTGTATAGCCTCATGCAAAGCAGTAAAGCTACTGACACACAAGGGGTTACAGGTTGTTGAAGAATTAGGAACAGAAACATTAATAATGAGCGGGAAGAAAAAATAGTAACCAGGCGGAGAGTAGATAACGACTGACATTGCATTTAAATTTTTGTAGATTCTAGGTGGCTGGAAAGCATGGAGCTGGAAGAGAGTTCCACAAGTGAGAAGTACGAGAAAAGAAACTGTTAGTGTAGAATTCACAGCTACATCTAGCCAGCTCAACTGTAAATTTTTGAGATCTAGACGCCAATCTAGTGCTGCGCTTAAATTAAAAATGTCTAGGTACTATAGTGAAGAACTCATCCAAAAAATTAACATGAAAGTATTTATAGAAAAGACACAGGGAGGCAATATTACAGCGGTGGGAAAGTGACTGAAGCCGAGACTCCAGATCAGAACCTATAATATTAATTAACTAAACTATCATGGCCTGTCGTGTTAAAAAAAAAAAAAAACTATATATGCTTTACGTTTATTATCTGTCTATATTTCTGAGATGAGGTATTATGTACACTATTGACATTATTCGGACTATTGTCCTCATCTTCATATTTATTACAAAGTTTCGGCCGTTGTACGCTTCGGCCTTCTTCAGGTGGTTGGAATGTCGAACTGAACCCTTTATTTCGCTCACTGGGGTAGACTGTGTTAGTTGTCAGTTATCTCCTGTTAATTCCCCTCTCCAAGTTCTCCGCTGCCTTAACCGTGTATTGAACTCACACTCTTTGGGTCCTGTCACTGGATCTAACTAACGCATTTATGCCATATGTCCTTGAGTATAGATTTCTGGGTATTAATAACCTAATGTCTTCAGCAACCAGTGGATAAAGTCGTTAGTTAGATCCAGTGATAGGACCCAAAGAGTGTGAGTTCAATACCCGGTATGTATGCAGTGGAGAACTTGGAGAGGGGAATTAACAGGAGATAATTGACATCCATTAAACATGGCACGTGGAACTAAAACAGTCTTCCCCAGTGAGGTTTCAGTTCGACATTCCAACCACCCGAAGAAGGCTGGAGCTTTACACTTATATATATTTTTTTTTTTAAGCGTATCACCCCAAGCAAAGCTGGTGGCCACTATCACGCATGGGGTTACAGAAGGGTTGGAGGAAGAGCAGATAGGAGTGGTAAAGGAAGGGATGTGGAGAAAGAGAAGGACGGAGGGTCGATCAAGGCAGGGGGGTTACGGAAGATATAGAGCGAGAGCAGATAGGATTGAAAGATGAAAGGAAGTGGAGAAGGGAAGTGGATAGATCAAGGCAATTGGAGATGACGATTGACGCTACACTTAAACCGTTGGAGATTGTATTTGTCAGGGAAACAGTAATAGGGAAGGGAGTTCCATAGGCGAGATGTGCGAGACATGAAGCTATTGGAGTAGAAAAGACGTCTACATCTAACAGTTTGAACGGTGAAGGGGTGGGAACGGGATGCCAGCCTCGTAGGACGCTTAAATTCACGAGGCTTAGGGACAAGCGAAAGCAACTCCTCGGAGCAATTACCGTGGAAGTACTTGTAGAAAAGGCAGAGCGATGCAACATCGCGTCTGTGAGAGAGCGACTGCAGACGAGATGACAGATCAGGGCCAATCACATTGCATATCCGTCTCTGGATCTTATCAAGAACCCTGAGGCAACACGCAGGGGCCCCAGACCATAAATGGCAGCAATACTCCATAACTACAAGTTGTGTAATTTGCTTTTATATATTACAGTACTTCGAATTTTCTATAACGAATGTTGTTTATTCTTATGCATTGTGTCTAGAGTATAGTTAATTCAGTTTTACAAGAGATATCAGATTATTTTTTGAGATTTATCATCGAAAAGGGAGATAATCGTTACATTATTTAATTTTCCTCTGAGTCTGCGCGTATGATCCATATATATGTCAGTTGAGATAATTAAAACGAGGCGTTATGCGGCGCAAACCTAAATTTAATGCACGTAAAAGCAATTAAAAACTGCTTTACGACATACTATAATAGTAGTTTAGCTTTTTAAAAATCTTTCTCCCGTGCACATATACATACAATACCAATAGCATTAAACACACACACACACACACACACACACACACACACACACACACACACACACACACACACACACACACATATATATATATATATATATATATATATATACCGACAAATGCAAGAGAAAAAAAACTTCATAAACAAATTTAAACCAGCACTAAACAGATCATACCCCCCCACACACATAAACACACAGCATACACACATAATGGCCAATATATATATAGAGATACAGGGCCTCGTCGACTTACGACCTATGCCTCCTACGACTGTTCGGCCATGACCGCAAAGTGGTATATATGACCGTCCGGTCACATCTGGCAGCGTGAGTCTTTTTCAGCTTGGTGTACGACAATTTCCGTCCCAGGTTCCTCACTTTTTAGGGTAACCTCGGTATAACACATTTTTCTCAGAGTTCATTTGTATTTTTCTTAAAAATTCTCCAAAGATGTCTACCAAGAGAAAAATTGTCTTTGTATTAATTATAAAAATGCTATAACTTCTAAAGTTATATTAAAAAAAATGAATAACAACAGTCCGACTTAAGACCAGATTGATTTACAACCTGTCTGTCGTAACCAATCGTGGTCACAAGTTGACGACGACGTGTAAATACTGTATCGCTTGCCATTTTTTTCTTACTATTGTACTCCCAATGCAAGACCCAAGTGCCGCTCAACATAGAGGGTTTCTGAATTGGAGGAGTGGGGAGCAAGTGATGCGTATTATTTGGTTATGTACGGTAGGTGACTATTAACCTATGATTTGAAGCGGGTGAGATTGTAGGAAAGTATCTCATCGGAAGTTCGTTTCACATTACAACTCTATGGATGTTGTTTAAACAGAACTTACTCCATACTAATGTAAATATGAAAGAAATGAGAATGTCAAAATTTACACAAGCGCACACACATACATATTTCGTTGAATACGACAGACAAGGTGATTTTATTTAATTTTTATACAATTTCTCATGCGATCTAATAAAGAGAAATTGTATAAAAAAATTAAAAGATCATCAGATATATATATATATATATATATATATATATATATATATATATATATATATATATATATATATATATATATATATCTGATGATCTTTAAAGGCGCGAAAGACGAAACTCAATCAATATCGGGTGGTGATTTTTATTTCAAATTTTGCACATACACACGCACGCATGAACACACACACACACACACACACACACACAGACACACACACACACACACACACACACATACATACATATTTGTTCAGAAACCTTCCGTTCAGACATGTTTCGTTGAATATGACAGGCAAGTATTTCTAGTATTCTTAATTTTTCCGTGGGTGGGGGCGTGAGTGTAAACTTGGACAATTTATTTGCCAGTGTTTGTTTTTGATTGTTATTAATTTCTTTTAATGGTTAACTTATTTCAATATATATATATATATATATATATATATATATATATATATATATGTATATCCATTATATATATATATATATATATATATATATATATATGTATGTATATCCATTATATATATATATATATATATATACATTATATATATATCCATTATATATATATATATATATATCCATTATATATATATATATATATATATATATATATATATATATATATATATATAATGGATAGCTATATATAGTTTTGCGTTACCAACTGCATCTCTGATGATGATCTCAGAAAGAGATGGAAAGTACTCGTGAAACAAACGTGATTCTCACTGTTACAGTGCATATCTGCCTCATTTAATTGTAATATACAGAAAAATATTCGTGAATATGAAAGGATTATGATAAAAATAAGCAGGCATAATGTTTAAAACTTTTTCAATCAAACATGTCTGAAAGAGAATTTTCTGTCTAAATACACACACACACACACACACACACACACACACACACACACACACACACACACACACACATATATATATATATATGTTTTGTGATGGTGATGAAGAGTTTTCGGTTCCTCCAAGAACGGGTTGGGAATCTGATGTCTGAGCCTTTGAAGTATGTTAGGTCGAGAATTTTTCACCACCTTCTTGTAGTTTACGCATAGCTTAACATATTGATGGAAATATTTAAGAGATTTGCAATTGCAATCATTATATTTTTTGCATGAGTAATCTAGGATTTTTATCTACCCAATTCACTTGTTACATACATATATAAGAAATTATTTTTCTTTTTAATGAGTTAAAAAAAACAATTTTAACAAGATTAGATGACGCACATGCACTTTTTTTATAAGCGGACATGGCCTTATTAACGTACGCTCCGCAGATGACATTGTTTGTTAGCTGATTAAAAATTTAAAAGTCAAAGAACTATCAGAGAGAGAAAATGAGAGAAAGAGAGAGAAAAAGAAGACACAACGTGAAAGAGAGAGAGAGAGAGAGAGAGAGAGAGAGAGAGAGAGGGGGGGGAAATAAATAAAGAAAGACAAAGATTGGGTGAGTGAGCGAAAAAGAGAAAGAAAGAAAACGAAAAAAATAGAGAGAAAGAAAGATAAAAAGTGTGAGAGAATGAAACAGATGGAGAGAGAGAGAAAGAGAGAGCAAAAAGAGAAATAAATAAATAGGGAGAGAGGGGGGAAGTGAATGAAAATGAGTAAGAGAGAGAGAGAGAGAAAAAAGAGAAAGAAAGAGAAAAAAGGGGAGAGTAAGAGTGAAAGAGAAGGAGTGAGAAAGAGATTGAAAGAAAATAAAGTGAGACCGAGATAACAGAAAATAAGAGAAATAAAGAGAGATGGTGAGAGAGTGCGAAATAGAGTAAGAAAGAAAGAGATAGAAAGAGGGAAAACGAGAGAAAGCGAGGGAGAGGGGGTGAAAGAAAGAGAGTGAGAGAGAAAAGGATTGAGAATGGGAGAAAAAAGAGAAAGAAAGAGAGAAAGAGGGAAAGATGGAGAGAGGTAAAGATAGAGCGAAAAAGAGAAAGAAAGAGAGAGAAAAAAAGAAGAGCGGGAAAAGACAAAAAGAGGAAGTGGCAGAGAGATAAAGAGAGAGTCTGAGAGCGACAAGAGAGAGAAAGAGAGAGAGAGAGAGAGAGAGAGCCGTTCGGAGAGTTGGCTCACTGTGTCGTTCCAGATAATTTTTCTCTGCAGAATCCATCTTGCACATTTATAAATCTACCATTCGTCCATGCATACATAGAATATTGCGACCTGGGTAAGACGATAAACCACGTTCAGCAGCAAGGCCTCTGATCAGGAGGTTTTGAGGAGCGAGGAACCACCTTTTAATTGCTGGTGTTCCCACGTCCACCCTGGCCCGGGGTGGTAGCACCTGCTAAGGTCTCAACTATGAGCAAACTGGTGTCAAAACACTATGAAGGTGTAAAAATAGGTTTTAATACCAGAAATACTTTGTAAAAATTATTACCAGCAATAAATTTTTGAAGGGAAAAAATATTATTACCAGCAATATATTTTTTTTTAAATTATTACCAGCAATACATTTTTGAAAAAAATATTACCAGCTATACATTTTTGAAAAAAAATATTAGCAGGTATACATTTTTGAAAAATATTTTACAGCGATACATTTTGAAGAAAAATATTACCAGAAATGGATTTTTGATGAAAAAATATTACTAGAAATAGATTTTCTGAGGGAAAAATATTACTATAAATAGATTTTTGAAGGGAAAAAATACTACCAGCAATACATTTTTGAAAAAAATATTACCAGGAATACATTTTTGAAAAAAAAATATTACCAGCAGTAAAAAATTTGTCCGTATTAAATAACCCATTGAGGTTGATATGCCGTAAACCAAACCAAGCCAAACCAAACATAGAATATTGCTGTCATATCTGGTTTGGTGCTCCTGCTATATATCTCGGGATTCTAGACAAAATCGGAAAGAAGGGTACGTAATTTTGTCGCTCTAGACCTAACATCTCGATTTCAGTCACCTCCCACTGACATGTGTTGGCGTCCCAGTGTTTTTTCACTATATATTTTCATGGTAATTTTTCTAATGAACTTTCCTCCTTGGTACCTAGGTCGCGTACTACTGGCTTGCTAATTAGGTCTCGTCATTTTACTGTTGAAATAACTAGATATTTATAACTATTTTAATAGTTTCTTTTCTAGCACATCTAGCATGTGGAACTTTTTTTTACAGCATGGTTCCCCCTTTACAAAGCCCGGGAACCAGTTGCGGTAGAGGCTCACGCTAGGAAGTCATTTGCGTGTATAGGAGTGGGAGATAGCGGTTAATCTGAACCTTGAACAAGTTACGATTGTAGTGATCGAAAAAAAACATCTTCTTGGGAGTCGGATCCACAGGGTAGTGATTCGCGGAAAAAAGCTGCCCGAGTGGAATTTACTTCTTACCGATTGAATATGGATGGAATATGGGTGGTTTGCTACTATGTAAGTGGCATGGCGTATTCTTACCGTGAAGGTTTGATTAGCGGGACAAGGGAATGAAGTTCGTTCGAAAACGTTCCGTGGTAATAGCGGTAGAGCAGCGAATGGCTTGACATATCCCGCCTGTGGGAGAGATGTTGAATGGTGGGGAATAATTCGTCACCCGCAAGGTCTCGGAGACTCTTTTGGACTTTATCAAGGCTTGAGAGTGAGCTCTAGCCAGCTCCTGCCCAAACAGTACTCCATTTTTGGCCCTGACCTGGCTCTTGTAAAGGTAGAAGATAACAGGAGGAGTCAAGTAATTACTGGAGTAGTACAGGGAGCCGACCATTTTACCTATAAGCCTAGCAATGGAATGTATATACGTGTTCCACTTGTTCGGGTTTGAGTTTGTGACCCAACAGTCTTTTAAGGCACGGTGCTTCCTCAAGAGGACCTCCGTTCATCCTGATTGCAGGTAGATCGGTGTCATATAGGAGGTGATGGAATGCAAATAGATTGGTCTTCGAAGCATTGAATGCAACCAACCAGCTTTTACCCCATTGGGTACTTTGTGAAGGATGGGAGGAAAGATCAGTCGCCAATCTGTGAACAACAAGAGTTTTAGAGGTGCGCCCGCTTATAGCACTATCATCGGCATAGATGTTTACAAATGATCTGAGTATATTCTTAGTCAGATCATTCTACTTTCAGGGATCTACCTGTTAGGAAGGATTTTATGATCGAGAATACCCTTTCAAGTGATTCCATAACTGGAGAGCTTGTGCAGCAAACCTTTGTGCCATACACTGTCGAAAGCCTTTGAGATATCTAATGCAATGTTCTTTGAGGCGTGTATGTCGTCAAGAGCCTCACTGAATCTGTGAGTGATGGTATTTAGGGCGTTGGCAGTGGATCGGGCCGACCGAACTCCATCGTGCTCGTAGCTGAATTGGTTGTCTTTTTCTAGGTCCTCGACGACCTTCTTATTGATTATGGCCTCAAAGAGCTTACTGATGATACTAAGGAGACTGATAGGTCTGTACTGGGAGGGGGGAAGACTGCATTCCCGCGTTCTTGAAAACCGGGCATAGGCTTGACACCATCCACATGTCTTGGGAAGGTTTCTTCTTCAAGCAGCGGTTGAATAGCTTTGCTAGGATTGGGGATAATTCCGGGTTGATGGGAAGAATTTCTTCTTCAAGCAGCGGTTGAATAGCTTTGCTAGGATTGGGGGTAATTCCGGGTTGATGGGAAGAATTTCTTCTTCAAGCAGCGGTTGAATAGCTTTGCTAGGATTGGAGATAATTCCGGGTTGATGGGAAGAATTTCTTCTTCAAGCAGCGGTTGAATAGCTTTACTAGGATTGGGGGTAATTCTGGGTTGATATTCTCAAAGACAACCACTGGAATTTTGCCTTCTTAGGTTCAAGGCCTTTGATAAGTCTAAAGAGTTTTCGTGCTGTAATGGTAATATTACTAAGATTGTGCTCAGTGAGAGGTGGCAACTTGGGGAGGGTATGATTTTTGTCATACTACGTTGGGTTAGATGGAGGCGAAGAGGTTCGCCTTATCTGTCGAGGAAGATATGATATCGGGACAATTTACAATTGTGGGCATGGCCGCTTTACCTTATTCATTATTTGGTTCATTATTTAGTTGGTGATCTTCCAGAATTCACGGGATCCAATTTGTTTCTTTTCAACTTTGGTCTGCACTGCTCGTGTCTAGCTGCACTTGTCATTTTCTAGGACTTTTTGCAGCAAATACAGGCAGTTCTGTATGTATTGAGGGCCGAACTACATCGCTTCTTACGATAGATATTGAAGTAGTGGTTTCGGTGAGTTCTGGCTGCAGTGCATTCAGGGGTGAACCAGGTTTGACTGCTTGGTTTTTGCTGGAATTTTTCGGAGGGTATAAAACTCTCCATTCCAGGAAGGACCCAAACAGTAACAAAGGCCGCAGTTTTGGAGGCAGCATCCTTGAAAAAGGTTGGGAGGGGAGCTTCCATCATGTAGGATCGAAATCTGTCCCAGGTTTGGCATCGATCTGGACATTGATTAGAGAATGGTCTGACGTGCGTGATGCTCCGAGTGGACATGTCGCATCTACCCATAAGTCAAGGCAACAGAACTCCTCCTTGGGTCAGAAACATCTTACCAGTCCGAGACGAAAAGACACTGAGACAAATACGCTCATGTACTTCGGGACTAAGAAAAGAAGGTGGGGTAACGAGTGTCGCTCGGGGTTGCGTGTGCATCCCCTGTCCCCATTTGAATCAGTATAGTAGATGGTTTCAAGGGCAGGGTAAGGCAAAGGGCCAATTATCTTTTCACTAGAAAAAATTCAGGCTTACAATGGCGAAGCATTACGGATAGGAGAGAGGGTTTTAAACAGGGAGTATGAAACAGCTCTGAATTTTCAAAGTTTTAACTTAGTATAAGTTCCAATGTCCACTATTTCTGGAAGGGGACATCGTTTAGTAACATCACTCTATCTATCTATCTATCTATCTATCTATCTATCTATCTATCTATCTATCTATCTATCTATCTATCTCAGCCCCTTCATATCAGGATTCTGAGCAAGCGGATGTGCGGGTGATATAATGGATAGCGTCTCGAAATGAGAAATCGGGGAATCGAGTTCGAATTGATATTGGATTCGTGACCTACGTTACGCGCGAAAGGCATGAATCAATCTCCACTGCAGTTATGAGTTAAATACTGGGACTTGTATATGAAAAAAAATTCTTATTTTCAAGGATTTTTTAACGCAATATTCACTGGAAAAATAATTTTAAAAATTCTTTTACATTCCAAAAATATATTTCGCCGTTAGCTAATCCACAACGAGTTTGTAAGCCGTCAAACAAATCAAGCAAGTAAGCAAGCAATCCTGAGTTGACACAAGGATATTTGGATCTGGACTTAAACCCATCGGAAGGGTTGAGGATAATACACCCACTTGAGGACTCGGTGAATAGAGGAGCGTACACTGATTTAAACATTGTGGTTAGGGTAAGTTCCCACCACCATACCGTAGCTTCACAATGGATGGCATAATAGGGTTACTAAGGTGACATACATTGTTTAGAGCTACAATGGATAGAAGATTGTGGAGAGCCATGAACAACCAACCTAACGAGATTTTGTAAATGGATGGCAGAACAGGCAATGGGAGGGATAAGGACACAAACATTACTTAATGATGTAAAAGGATAGGAAATTGTGGAGAGCCATGGTCAACCTAACTAAAGAGCTGGTGTAGATGGATGGCATAATAGGGTCTCGGAGGGTTACTAAGGAAACAAACATTGCTTAGAGCTACATTGGATAAGAGGTTATGGAGAGTCATGATCAACCCACCTAACGAAATGGATGGCAGAACAGGTACTGGGAGTGATAGTAAGGTGGCATGCACTGTTTAAAGCCACAAAGGATAGGAGATTGTGGAGAGCCATTATCAACCTACTTAACAAGATTTTGTAAATAGATGGTAGAACAGGAAATGGGAGGATAAGGAGAAAAACGTTACTTAGAGATACAAAAGGATAGGAAGTTGTGGAGATCCATGGTCAACCTACCTAAGGAGCTTGTGTAATTGGATGGCAGAACAGTGACTGGAAGGGTTACTAAGGAGGCAAACATTTTTGATTGCTCAAAAGATAGGAAGTTAAAGATAGATGTGATTGCCCACGTCCTGAAGGGACATGCCCCAAATGAAGAGGATCTTAAACTAAGTAGCCTCAAGTCCCACGTAATACCACTTGGCTTTGATTTTAAGTGACCGGATTCGTATCATGTTAAGGCCATGAAATTCAACAAAAAATTTCTAAAAAGAAAAGATGAATGGATGACACGTCGGGCACCTGTATGCTGTCAGCTGCTTACTGATGCGCTACGAAACAACGAAGTAAAAGTTTAATATAACGGCTACAAAAAACAAAACTCTATCATACTGGCTGAGTTATTTTACTCTATCGGGTTAGGGGCTGTTAGAGTGGAGTTTAACAGGAAATAGGTAGGCGTAACAAAGACGTCATTCTGACAACAGGAGACAATGCCGACAAATTATACCTACGTAATATATATAGTATAACCATAGACTGAAAAAAAATCTTACTTTTAGTTTAATCTTTTAAAAAGTTCTTTTTTTTCTTAGTCGTCAAATTTCTAATCATCAGTCCTAGGCGCTTGTCTTAGACTAATCTTTTTACCTCTATTTCTCTTATATATTTCCTCATGGCTAAATACGCCCAATATATATATATATATATATATATATATATATATATATATATATATATATATTAAGCAACTGACCCTCAGCAAGGCGGGCGTGCCACTAGCACGAAAGGGGTGAATATATATATATATATATATATATATATATATATATATATATTGAAATAAGTTAGCCATTTATAGAATTATAACAATCAATACAAATATATATTATATATATATGTGTTTACGTGTGTGCGTGTATATATATATATATATATATATATATATATATATTTGTGTGTGTGTGTATGTTTGTGTTTGTGTGATTGTGTGCGTGTGTGTATGTGCAAAATTTGACATAGAAATAACCATGCGATATTGAATTTCGCCTTGTGTGTGTGTGCGTGTGTGTGTGTGTATTTAGGCAGCAATACTACTTTCATGGACATTTCATTCAATACGACGGACAAGGCGCTTTTATTTCGTTTTTTATACAATTTCTCTTTATTAGATCGATTGAGAAATTGTATGAAAAATGAAATAAAATCACCATATCTGTCGTATTCAATGATATATATATATATATATATATATATATATATATATATATATATATATATATATATATATATATGTAGGTATAAATTTGGATATCAGCCAAATAATGAAGATATTAGCAACTGTATATATGCGCGTTATACACAGGCCGCCATCAAAACTATTAAAGAATGGACGTGATTCCATGAAACTCAAGGTACAGATTTTGCCACAGATAAATGAACAATTTTTATTATTTACTTGGGTTTCTGTTGTATACACATTTCCTTCCGGATACCAACAAGAGACCTAAGGTCAGAAAAAAAAAACTACCATCCCACACATTTTACATAGATAAAACTCTTCGTAATGTGTGTGCTGTACTTGTGAGTAAAATATTTTGAATTCCTTTAAGGCGTGCGCCACCAAGAATCACTTCAATTTTTCTATCGAAACCTTTTCCAATCAATCTGGAAATTACAACTGGAATTATTGACGACCTCATGTGCCAGATCTTTTAGATTTCCACTTCAAGATCCTTGTATTTTGATAGTTTCTTGAAGATCTTCAAAGATAGATTACAATCCGCAGGGACTGCCATGTCAATAAGAAAGCACATTCTGTTTTGTGGTCTTTGATTATGATGTCTAGGTGTTTAGCGTTGATAGTTTTGTCTGTGTGTATTGTAAAGTCCCATAAAATTTTTACAGGCTTATCTCTGTAACCGAGTCTTGGTGGTATTCATTCCAATCTATTACAGTTTCTTTCCATAAAATATGCATGTTTTCCAATGTAAATATTGGTCTTTTCTGTCATGTCGGGTTGTATATTCAGTGGGTGCAAACAAGATGGTCAATTGTTTCTGGATATTTATTACGGAATCTGCGTTTTGGGCTAACACAATTTTTCAGTATGTGTACTTAGTTATTTCTAGTTAGCAAGCATTGGTCCTGTACAGCAAGAATAAAATCTCCGGTTTCAGTTTTTAATCCGGAAGCGTCATTTGATCTGACGTGCTATACTATTTAGCTGTGGAGATGCGTCTGGTTAGCAAAGTTCAACTTAATTAATGTTTTTAAATACGCAATCTCCGACAGTCATGTTTGCAAACCAGACGCTTCTCTGTAACTAAGTGTTATAGCATGTCAGATCAAATGACGCTCCGTGAGGGACATATGTTCGATTCCTGTTGGTGAATGCATATTTTCTACGAAATTTCTCGAACATTCCAAGCTGGTAAATGTAATTAGTACTGTTTGATAAAAAAAAAAAAACAGGAAATTTACTAACATATTTTGTATCTATTAAAATAACGTATAAACAGAAACTATATTAAATAATTTCCGGATTTAGTCCATTTCATTACACACACACACACACACACACACACACACACACACACACACACACACACACACACACACACACACACACACACAAATATATATATATATATATATATGTATGTATATATATATATATATATATATACGTGTGTGTATTTAGGCAGCCAATACTCTCTTACGCATGTCTGATTAAATAAATATACATACTCGTGAATATGGAAGGATTAAGATAAAAATAAGCAGGTACAATGTTTGTGCCTGCTTATTTTTATCATAATCCTTCCATATTCACGAATATTTTTCCGTATATTACAATTTCTTGCCTTATTTAATTGTAATATACAGAAAAATATTCGTGAATATGAAAGGATTATGAAAAAAATAAGCATACATAATATTTGTAATTTATTCAATCAGACATATATATATATATATATATATATATATATATATATATATATATATATATCTGCTTCCACATGTTTTCATTAAGTGATGGTCAAGATACTTTTGTAAGTGTCCAGAAAGGTAATTTGGAGAAACAAGTTCGCATTCCGGGCTAGAATGTTGCTTTCACTTTCGCACAAATACGCTTGAGAAAAGTATGAATCCATCCCTTCTCTCTTCAGCTATAGGATAAATAATGTGTTAGACTGGATTGTATATCTAATAGAAGGAAAAATCTCTAAATTTTAAACCGTGTTGAATGCAACGGGAAGCCACTCCACTAACTTTGTCTGCCAATAGCAATGGCTATTGACAGACAACGAAATAAAATAAAATAAAATCCTGATCGCTTACGTCATAAAAGGGCATGGTATGTAGGGGGAATGGCGAAAAAAGTTAATTTCATAATTTAGTAACACTGGGATATTAAATATCACCCAATTCGCTACAGCCTAGTCAATAAAGAAACTGGTAAATTGAAACTGGTTTTGCAACTGAAGATTAGTTCTCGGTCATCAATAGTTAAAATGGGCTTCGAGCGAACGATGTATGTAGTTCTTAGTCACTTTTTGAACACCTCCCCGTATCCAGAATCACAAAAAACTGTACCAAATAGCAGAAACTTCATCACTTGAGGACTACCAACAGCGGCAATAACAAAATGAATATCACATGTAAGTCGAACAAAAAATAATACCATTATCAAAATGTTGACGTTACGCAAAACTTCAAATAAAAAGCCAGGAAGAAAGCCCTGCCCCATCCATAATAAGATAAAGGAAATAATAGCTACTCGACTTGAGAAACATATTTTCCTGAACAATTTTTTTATTAGAATGTTTCTTTTTAATAAATTTCAACCGAAAGTAGCGCTAGATGAATACTAATTGTTTCCTTATTATAGGGAAACAGCTACTGATACCATTAAAAATGAGGAGAACCGATACTACACGTTGATCTCTGCCCGATGACCAGGGAGTGAAGTAAAGTGTAATTCGAGTATCACTATCTGTTCGGTCAATGAACGCCCAATGTTTCCTTATAAGGAAAAGTTTAATATTACCGTTGTCATTACCATATATAACCAACCGAAGAATAAACATCAGATTATTTTCGCTGTTGTCTGAAAACTTCTTTCAAATTAATCGTTTTTTTATGTTCAACTAATGATAGAAGTATCTATTAATTTTGGACAGACAATCGTTACTAGTTGCCTGATAAATAACGTCTCAGTTTTCACAAAGTTATATTACAAATTTTAGGTTTTACAAACTTTTAAAAAATATTGAAATTTACGTGCAAAATCAAGCTGGCTTAGCTACTTTTTGAACGTTAAACACGGTTGTTTGAAAATTTAATTTGCTATTTGAAAACATTAGAAAATCAATAAAATTATTAAAAATCGATATGGTATCGATCGAAAAATACTGATTTTGACAAGTTTCAACAGTTTTCACAAAGTTATATTACAAATTTTAGGTTTTACAAACTTTTGAAAAATATTGAAATTTTCCAATGAAACAGATGGTTTGAATATGCCATTTTAATTCTCAGTGTTATGAAAGCGAAACTTTAAAGGGTTTATGCTTTTCTGTAAATAAGGTATAAGAAGTAAAAGGTAAATAATATTTATATAAGAAATAATTTAAGTTGTTTAATTCTTAATTATCGATAGTGATGCATCGGGAATCATTCGCCAAAGGCTAACGCATCTAGGCGCATCATGGGCTTACTATACAATCTTACCAAGAACTAACAAATTTCTGTTTTAATTTTCTTAACCGACAATACGTGTAGGAGTTCATTGTAGTTTTATTGTGTAATTTTTGGTGTATTTTCATTCTCGAGAGGGTAATTAAATCGAGCTCTTAAAAATTTATTGCAAACACTTCAACGCGCATTTTTTGCAGTTTTCTGAATATAGTCTGATAGATATAACATTTTTCAAAATATTTACACAGTCTCGTTGTAACTTGATATATTTGGACATTGCTACCCGCACCAAGAGCATAAAATAAAACTTATAGTGCACCCTATAAAGAGAGAAAATAACGCTATTTTATGAGGTTCGCAGCCAATAGTTTCGGGATTTTAAAAACGCACGAACCGAATTTAATATGGATATTTGCTGCACTTCTTTTGAAGCGTAACAGTTAATGTGCTCGGGAAGATTGGTACCAATGGAGCCGACTCAAATTTTCACGACAGTGATGTCGGCATCACTGTCATAAAATTGTTGTCAACAGTTTGTCAGAAAATTAGTGTCCACATCGACCCGAACAAATGAAAGACTTCAGCGATGTTCGTCAAAAGACAGTGGAAACCTCCGTGTAGGGTAGAGTAATTTTCTGCTTCGGATATGAATTCTAGTTGGGACATGTTGTCGTCACTAAGATAGTTGCGTATCTTCTGGCGCCTTGATTGGTGTTCGAACCGTGTAAAAAACCAACATTTTGAATGCTGATTTTCAAAGGTGCAAGTAGGCACTCTTCTCCCTTAGAAGATAACCAAAGATAACCGAATCTATTTAGCTTTCCCCGCTTTACGTTTTGCTAATGTAAGAACAATCCGTGTATGATGACCGAAGTTAAGCAAAGTTGAGCATGATCAGTACCTAGATGGATGACTGCTTAGGAATACCAAGTGCTGAAAACTTGGATGTGCGGATGGTGCAATGGATAATGGCTCGGAATTGCTAATCGTAAAGCCGAGTTCCAATTCTCATTGGGTTCGTTATATTCACTTACCCGTAGATACCCTTGGAAAACGTATGAATCCACCTCTTCTCCTCCAGCTATGGGTTAAAGATTATAACGAATCGATTGCTAGATTTGCTTCTATGAAGCTTGGTTCACTGTGTTGTGCTAGGCAATTTTTCCCGTCAGAATCTTACATATTTACAAATCTACCATGCTTTGTATATTGCTTTCACATCTGATCCGGTTCTCCTGCTATATACTTAGAGATTCTTTGGCACCTCGACGTGGTGTAATGGTTAGCAAGCTTGTCTCGCTAGAACAATTACAACTGAGTAGTGAGTTCGATCCCCACTGGGTTCCCCAAACATTGGGCCTTGTGCCACATCTAAGCTACGCTTGGAAAACCATTTGGGCAGCTCGAGGCTGTGTAATGGTTAACAAGCTTGTCTCGCTAGAACAATTACGACTGAGTAGTGAGTTCGATCCTCACTGGGTTCCCCAAACATTGGGCCTTGTGCCGCATCTAAGCTACGCTTGGAAAATCACTTTGGGCACCTCGAAGCTGTGTAATGGTTAGCAATTTTGTCTCGTTAGAACAATTACGAGTGAATAGTGAGTTCGATTCTCACTGGGTGCCCTCTACTTTCGGCATTGTGCCACATCTAAGCTACGCTTGGAAAATCACTATACTTAGAGATTCTTGATAAAATCCAAAGAAGATCCCGCAATGTTATTAGTCCTGATCTGTCACTTTCCCACCGCCGTAATGTAGCTTCTCTCTGCCTTTTCTATAAATACTTCCATGAGAAATGTTTTGATGAACTCTCCTCTATAGTACCTAGACTCAATGAATTTAAGCGCATTAATAAATTGGCGGCAATATCTTATAATTTTACAGTCAAAATAGTTAGATGTAACCGTAATTTCTATGTTAACAGTTTCTTCTCGCTTGGGTAACTCTCTTCGGGATTTTTTTCTCGCCAGCCAAGTTCGATCTTCCAAAATTTAAATGTAATGTCAGTAATGTTTTCTTGTATTCTTTTTAGACTCAGTAACTACATGCGCGTTAGCAGCTCTGCTGATTTGCTTGGGTTGAGATTATTAAAAAGAAAAAAAAAGACTTGTATAACTGAAACCATTAATACCCCCCGCAAAAAAAAAACAAAACAAAAAAACTTTCCTGGGTTCAAAAAGTATTTTCTGGCTTTAAATAACCTGCTAAGGATTGATAAGCCGTAGAAAACAAATCAATCAGTCAGTGTCTACATGAATTTCGTTTGGGACATTTTGGTTAAGGGTTAAATAGCATTCCTTTTTGTGTTGTTTTTAGTATCACAAACCCATTGTTTGTAATTTTTCAAGTTGCCTTTCCATCGAGCTAGGGATAGCAAATTTGGTTTACATGTAATTCCGACTGTTTTAAATTTGATTCTTTCTCAGAGATCCACATTGTTGGCCTTGTGCCAGGCTATATAAACGTTATTAAAATACCTTAATACTTTCTTGATATTGGTTAAATTTTGTAAAACATGGAGATGACAAACCATAACCGATCTTGAGGGTACAATTTAAACCATGCATAAACATATTGGGTGTTTTAAAAAAAGGGCTTCTCACGCTCTCTTTATTTTATTTTTGTAGATATGCAGCTAAGTATTTTCCTACATGAAGTATTAGCGGAGCTCTTGAGCTAATTATCTTATTACAATGTGGTGAAACTTATGCTACACTGTCTGGCAAAACAACCAGATTCATCAATAAGAAATGATTCAATTAATATTAGATATTGATTCGATAATGATGCATTTAATTCTTGCTGATCAGTAACTATCCCCCCACGCTTTATGACAGTGTTTAGGCCGCTGTACTCTCAGGTCATTTGTAGGCATTGGTCGCCATCAGTAACTTTATAGTCTAGCCGATTTCATTCAGTTTTTTTCTGTTTTAGATTTTTTAAAAATCTCTGCTGTTGTTAAATATCCTACACTGTAATAATAGAAATAAAAAATAAAACGAAACTATATAGGAAGAAAATGATAACTACCGACACCGAGGTTCGAGCGTGACACTCTGGACTTATAAATATATGTTTTCTGCCAGGTGTATAAATAACGGTGTCAGGCTACTGACTGCACGTGATTATTTAGTGACTATTGACTGGTACTATCCAGTCGAGTTAGTGTGAATTATTGTGCGTCGATGATTTGGTTTTCATTTAGGATTTACTGGACGTTAAGCCGAGCCGCGCTACTAACAAGGTATTCACTGAAATGGTTAATTATCTTTGGTTGACTTTTACTTCTTTGTTCTTGTTAAGTATGTATTTGCGATTGTAATTAAATACTGTTTTATTTAACACTGAAGTCATGAGTTAAAACTTAATCATTAACGGCCACCGTACGCCACAAAAGTAATTTATAATAATTTGTATTTAGCTGGAATCATAAGGCAAGGGACTGTTGTAAAATTTGGTTTTATGTGGATAAATTGATTTCGATTTCATTTATTCAATATGCTCAATGTTTATGAGTTATATTCAAATTGACGATGAAGTAAAAAAAATAGTTTTCTAGTGATGGATTTGCATTTTCTCGCATGAATGTGAAGGGATACTATATGCCTATTTATTGGCTTACTTTTGTACATGCTTGGATGTTGTTTCAGGCTCTAGTATCCCATGATGGCGTAGATGTACGATTTTGGGTCTCTCTATAATCAGAAATCAGTCAATACCAGTGTGCTCTTAGCAAATACAGCTGCGTAATTTTGCCTGACGTGCAGCAATATATCAAAAGAGCCGTTTCGACTTGAAGACACATTGCAAATCAGTGTGATTTCTCATCTTCAGCATGTCTGCTAGTTCCCAGGCATGCTCATCTGCACAGACCCATTTATGTTTCTTTAACACCCACAGAGCCGACCTGTAGCATATGCTGTAACAATGCTAAAGGGCCTTAGTTAGAGTCCAAGAATGTTCCCCATCAGGGTTACATACGGTTGTAAATTCAGAGTCTAACTACGAATCAGTCTAGTCTACCCTGATATTTAAGCTATAGTTAGCGGGGCGGGGGTGTTCAAAGATGGATTCCTAGCTTTGGCTAAGGTATTTGTACAAAAGTGAATGTAACGATCTCGACTAGAATTCGAAACCGGCCCGCCGATTTCTTGTGTAACCATTACACAACCTGCACAACCACAGGCAGTACACAAACTGAATAACACACCATTTTATCCTTGTACCAGACTAGACTGACTATAATAACTATCTACTGTGGCCTTGGAAAATGATGCTTATCATGGTATATTTAGTGGGCTCGGTCGTTAGAGGGTACCTTACTATTGTGATTTTTCAGCTCCGGGGGACCAGTTCCCCACCCCATCATCATCGGTTGTGAACCGCTAGCGCCTGAGGGTCCCCAAAAGGGGAGATGCCTTTATACTAATATTCACCCGATACACGTTACTGAATGGGGTGTGTTATATGAACGTAAGAGGTAGGGAAGATTCTGAGGATATGGAGGCTAGATAACGATGGACCTTAAACTTGAAGAGATTAAGGTTGTAGTGTTGGGGAAGTATCCACACGGGAGCCTGTTCCGCAATGTAGTTGTTTTGGGGTAGGACAACCGTCGTACCAGTAGAATACGAAGAGAATAAGAATGATTCACCATTGTGGTCGTAGCAAGGAAGGTCTTAGCTGTAAAGGTCTGAACTGGTGGCACTAAAGAATGCTGCTCGTCAGAATATTTGCCGTGGAATTTGCGAGATTGTATTTGTCGGAATAAGACTGTAGGATCGAAAATAAGTAATCGGCTGCAAAATAAACGATTGTGAACTCTTCTAAGGCTGGAAAGTGAGAGATAGCAGCAATACTCCATTATTTTGTAGATCTGATTATTGTAAAGATAAAACATGGCAGATGGAGTCAGGTTCTTACTCGAGCGTAACCGACCATTTTTCCAACATCTTTATTAGTGGTACGAATATAAGAATTCTACTTGGCGGGTCCCAGCTGTAAAAGGCAGGGCTTGGGAGACTAAGAAATGTAAATCATCTGAACACATTCCCTGGAAGTATTCATGCTTGAAGATTCTGATTACCAACTGAAAATGAAGAATTCGTTTTGATTTTTTTTTGTGCGTAGATAAGTTGACTGATAGCATAATTTATCATAACAACGAATATAACTGTGTATAGTACAACTATTAAATAAGCTTAGCATATTCTGCTACAAGGCCGCAGTTGCGAAACCTTTAATGAAGATCGAATTCACTTGAAAGTAGTAATAGACTTCTAAATTAGCTCGTTAACCACATTCCACAGTCGCACAAGAACACGTTTGTGCGACAACTAGTGAAGAGGGAACAGTATTAATGGGGTGTTAAACTAGTCCCTTAACCATCACTCCACAATAAATGTTTCCGGTAAATGTAATTAATGCTGTTTAATTAAAAAAGATCATTTATAATTGGCGGACTTAATCTATTTCATTATATATATATATATATATATATATATATATATATATATATATATATATAGTTTAAAAACTGACATTTTAAAAAATGATATATTCCCATGGTAAATAAACAAATCTATTAAAACAAAGGGGTAGAAATATCAAAGATTTTAAAAAAATATACTCACCGTAATTAGAGAATCGAAAAACATAACAATTGAAAAAAAGAGAAGAAAAAAGTAAAGGCTATCGATCCTCGCTCTTTAGATCTCAGTCGAGGTTAAAACAAATATTGTTTTGTCCTCGATTGAGCTCTGAAGTGAGAAGTGCGATGAAGGGTTTTTTTTTTGCTATATTATTTGATTTACCACTTTATGATGATGAATATGTTTTTCTTATGCTTATCCGCTAATTTGCTTTCCAAACACACACACACACACACACACACACACACACACACACACACACATATATATATATATATATATATATATATATATATATATAACCTTCCCTACAGAGCATTAGAATTAATAAATGATGTTGTTCTTGTATAGTTTGGATTTCCCTTGAGTGTTTTTGCTGATGATAAAATTGGCCTCCTTTTTTGTTATATTTTTCGATTCAACTCTTTACAGCGAGTAACACATTTTTCTTATCATCTTAGTTCTAATTCATTTGTATATATATTATGCGAACATATACTTTTTAAAAATTTTCGTTTTTAAAACCATCATAAAATTTTGCACTGACCACACATTATTTAACTATGTATTGCTGGCCACTCGTATTCGAGGATTACCGTCTACTAGGGCGGCTTGTTGCTCAGGTGCATTTGTGTTTATTCAACACGCACAGAGCCCACCTGTCGTTTATTCTGCAACTATGCTGAGCAGACCGTAGTTACAGTTTCTGGGAAAGAGCGTGTTATCTAGCGTGATCAACAATTGGGACAAGGCCAGCACCCTCGTCCACGATGACTTGTAACTTCGTACTAGCACAGTTAACCCAAGGGTTCCATCTACCCAATTTCACTCACAAGACTTGGGTCAACCCATGGTATGGTTTTTCAGGCACTTTCCCGTACGCTGGGATAGACCCCTCCAGTCCGATGACATCAGGAAGTCTTCCTGACAAATCGACCATGGTGAGATTCGAACCCGGACTCAGATTGCGAACGTTCTAACCACTTGGCCACTCGCCCATGATATACAAATATATATTATACAAGGATATATTATACAAGGATCTTCGAGCCACTTCCGAAAATATATAATATGTACGCGAGAAAGTACATAATATACGCGAAAATGTATCAAAGATGCGCCAGAATGTATATGATATACGCGAAAATGTATAATATGTGCGCGAGAAAATATATAATATACGCGAAAATGTATAATATGTGCGCGAGAAGGTATATAATATACGCGAAAATGTATAATATGTGCGCGAGAAAGTATATAATATACGCGAAAATGTATAATATGTGCGCGAGAAGGTATATAATATACGCGAAAATGTATAATATGTGCGCGAGAAAGTATATAATATACGCGAAAATGTATAATATGTGCTTATAAATAGTTGTATGAAGGATTGTGTTTGTATATATATGTACGTCTGTGTATGTGTTTACACAGAAGTTTGAAAGTGACATTTTCTTATGATTCCTCTTATAATCCCATAAATTTTTCGGTTAAAAGCTTACATTAATACGTGTAACATTATCCTGTCCGGTGTTTGAGATTCGATACAATCTCCCATTACTTGACTTAATGCTTTTTTGTGCCATTTATCATTTGTGTGAGTGTTTTTCATCTGTCGTTCGACGTTGTTCGCCTTTTATAGAGAGTGCCGGATCACAGAGACGATGACGGCACACATCTGATAGCTTTTAAATTTACAATTCAAGGCGAGGCGCCTACATAAGAGGCACGTTCGTCCTACTTTAAGGCAAGCACTAAGCTCACCTTGCTCTATATCAGATCAGATCGGGGTCCTTAAAAAATGGAGGTAATAAAATAAATATCAACAGCAATGATAAAAAAAAACAATTTTAGTGAAACCTTCAACGAACCGTCAGCAATGTTCCCTATTCATAATGAGGTTTATGATTATTTACATTATTCGGACTGTTATCTTCACCTTCATTGCCATATTCACAACGTTTCAACCGTTGTACACACAGGCCTTCTTCAGGTGACTGTAGTTTCGAGACTTTTGTGATTTCAACGAACACTCGTTGTCACTTTCGTAATGCTCGTTGTAATCGCAGATACGACTATAGTAAAGCTGTTGAATAACACTCGCACTAATAGTACTTGCTCGATAATACTCACTGGAATAGTAACCAGTGATCCGTATAGAGAAATAGTATAGTGAATAGAGTAGAGAATAGTATAGTAATGGAGGATAGAATAGAAATGGTGATCCGTATAGTAATAGAGGATAGAATAGAAATAGCGATCAATTAGACGTCACGGGACTTTCTACTTATTCGTTTCTCTATAGTCACGTGATCCATTTAATTCAATAATGGGATCGGCTGTGTTTACTCTCTGGCGATCTACGTTCAAACTCAAATGTCGGCAACGACACTTTATTCCTATATAACAGATCGTCCACCGAGGTAGATTGTTCTAGTTCCACGTGTCATGTCTCTTCTGGATGTCTCGGTTATTTAGCTTTAACTCAACTTCGCAAGTTTTTCGGTTCTGTTGTAGCCTGGTATTGAACTCACAACTCTTTGGGTCTAGTCACCGGATCTAACCAACGTCTTTATCCACTGGGCCTTGTGACCTCAAGGGCACATAGCCCAGTGAATAAAGTCACTTGAGGACACATGGTAGCCCAGTGGACGAAATAAAGTGTTCGGTTCGGAATTCCAATCACCTGAAGAAGGCCGGAACGTACAATGGCCGAAACGCTGTGAATATGTCAATGAAGATGAAGATAACAATCCGAATACGTAATACCATAATACCTCATATCAGAGATATAGACAGATAATGAGGTTTATGATGTTAATTTTTATTTAAATTTTTTTACGCAATTGTTCGCCCAATGCAAGGCCCAAGAGTCTCTTAATGTAGAGGGTTACAAAATTGGGTTGTTTATGGGCGTAAGAATTTTAGATTATGATGATATGTATGATAGATAACGGTTGACCCCGACTTCAAGCTTGTAATGGGTGGGCAAGCATTCTCTCGGGAGTTCCTGGGAAGAAGCTTTCTAAGCGGAACTTCCTCCTTACCAATGGAATACGAAAGGAATGAGGGTGATTCACTTCTATGTAAGCGGCATGGTGGCTCTTCGCTGTAATTATCTGAACTAGGAAATGTATCTCGTCTGAATATTTGCCATGAAATAGCGATAGGCTTGCGGCGATGCGTCTATGGAAAAGAGGTTGTAGGGTTGAAAATGACTAATCGCCAACAAGGTCACGTAAACGCGTTTGGAGGTTCCCCTTGCGGTTTGGGGTGAACATGAGTCTCGACAGACGCTCGAAGTAACCATTCACTGTGACTTGCGAAAATTAAGGCTGAGCTCGGTGATAATAAAACTTTACTAAAATGTATCGACCGAAGCGTTGTGATTTTAACAAAGTGATATCTTGTATCAACACGAGAATTAGATTCTAAAATCTCTCAGTTTTCAATTCGTATTCCATTAAAATCATCTTTTTTAAGCGACTTCCTCCGTCGCTCCTATTCTAATATATCACCGATCAGCATTTGAGCCCAGTTAAACGCCCGTATTTCGAATCCTGATTTTTAACGCATCACTTACGTTCCATATGGAAGGTTGGTGTAATACATTCTTCCAACCTATTTTTGACTATTTAATCTTGTTTTGTTACCAAGCTAAATTGACTAATTATTCCTAATTTATACGTTTTCCCCTAATCTTTTTATACAATAGTATCATACCAGCATTATCCTATTGGCTTTCGAAGTTGATCTTAAATATTTATCAACTTCCTGTGAACATTTGCAGCACCTTCTTCCAAAAACAGACATTAAATGACATTTTTTGAATTCTATGTTTGTCCAAAGGGACAGCCATTTTGAAAGAGGATTATGAATAGAAAAAGAAAAGATGCTACCACAATTTTCGCTTGTGCTTTTAGGCGCTTTTAAGTTTTCAAAAATACTAGGGATTTTGATTAATTAATACTTTTAATTAAATTACAACAAACAATACTATTTGATCGGACCCAGTATGTATTATATATATATATATATATATATATATATATATATATATATATATATATATATATATATATATATAATGTGTGGTTGATTAACAGTGATATACGAATCAACGGTACATTACAATCCATTTTTATTATCTTTTAAATTGCATCATCGTTAGAAAGAATCTCACATCGCAAATCATGCCTCAAGCCGTCTTATTCTTAAAATAGTTTACGCCATTTTTGTAAATGGAGCCGAGTACAAGTTTTCCGTCTTAACGCGGAACACTTAATGCACTGATGCGTGAAGGGGTCAGTTTTGCTGTCGTCTTCCATCACACTTTCCTCGCCGCAGCTGTTGGGCAAGCAGTCGACTTGCCAAAAAAAAATATATATATGTATAAATAAATAAAACTAAAAAAAAGAAAGAACTCCTCCGCACACAGACTTCTCACTTGCACGTCGGAAGGTGAATAAAAGACGCGCAGGCGGGGTTCCTATGACAACCACCGGCATTAAATAGGTTGCTTTTTTTCTTCTTATTTTTTTCTTCTTTTTTATCGGTGCATCAAGGAGACGGAAGATTCGTTGCATGCGACTACATTGGACTGATTACCTAATTTATTGCAGAGGCGTGAGCAGAATTGTTTATGCCTCAGAAAGGCACAATGATTAAAACCCTAGAATGATATCTGAGATGTCTGCTCTTCCTCACCCGACTCGTAAATGGCGTAAAAATTGTCCTTATGGTAATGGTGAGAACATACGTTTCCATACAGGAAACATTCGGTATTCATTGACCGAACAGTTAGCATTACCGCCAGTTGAAATTTATAAAATCTTTCTATTAAAACAGCTTTTTCAAGGGAAGAAGCTTCTCAAGTCCATTAACTGTTATCGCTCTTTCTAGTACTGATGATTCCTTCTTAAATAAAAATGGAAATTTAGTGTGGAAAGTAAATATCTTGATTATTTAATTATTTTCCCTTCTAGTTATATGTACTATACATTTTTTGTTTCTGCTTCTAGAAGTCTTCAAGTGATGCGTTTTTTTTATTTGATAAAATTCTTTGTGATTCTCTAGCGTCATTCCTTAATATCTGATGAAGGGTTGTTTTCTTTAAGACTTAGAGACAATATTAAATCATAGATCTGAGAAAACGGTGGTATATAGCTGACATTTTAGATATTTCGGGAAGAATTAAGTATTGTTCAGGGCATCCACATGAGAAGCTGTTTAAAAAACAAGGCTTTGCTTCTTGGGTTAATATTTTGGTTTCACAGCATAAATTCCGTTGGAAGCAAAGAAAAGAGTACGGAACTGTTACATAATATCAGTCCTCCTATATGGCAGTGAATGCTGGTTAACTTCATCACAGATGAGGAAGATACTTGAAGCAACACAAATGTGGTTCTACAGAAGGGTACTGAGAATACCATGGACCAAACATTTGAGCAACGATAACGCTATTGAGAAAATTAGAGAGCAAAAAGGAAACTTATACATAGCATCAGAAAGAGACATTTGAAATCTCTAGGGCACATAATGAGGACAGAGGGTTGGAAAATTTGATACTAACAGGAAAGAGGAATAGAGGAAAACAGTGCATAACTGTTGTGGAGTTATTTCCACAATAGAACTTGTAGTCGGACTAAATGCGTCCTAAATAGGTTAAACGTACAGAAACGTTAGGAACTTGTAATAAAGTGTTACGCAGAGTAATCGAGTTGTGGTCGCTGAACACTACTCCTCCTCTCGACTACTACTGACTCCTACTTATAGTAGATGGGAGAGTCTATTATCTAGACAAGGTGTCTTTCATTATAACAATAACCTACCTAGCGAGTTTGTGTAAATGAATGGCAGAACAGAGTTTAGCAGTGATAACAAAAAGATAAAATTTATGAAGAGCTACAAAGGATAGGAAATTGCGGAGAGCCATGATTGCCAACGTCTCGAAGTGACTCGGCCCAAGACGAAGTATCTTTCTGTGTTGGACGAAACTAACCCGAACACAGCCTACCCTGTCATTATCTCCTATACTAAATGTGTTATAAATGATCCATATACCAAGGATTTTTGCTAAATTGAAATTAATCTTGCGCAGAGACCTAGAAAGGAAGATGCAATTTTACGCTGGTTTTCCAAATAGAGAGCGCTTTCTTGTCTGAAACATTCTTCATCATTCGAAATAGTGGCTTTGGCACTGCTTCTGGCAAGAGTGAAAAATAAGGAATTACCTTGGTCACCTAGCTATTACTCTAGACTGACGGTTATTCAGTCACAAAGTGGTATCAATCTTTTGATTGATTGTAAGTTATGTTGAATGTTATGGGATCTAAAATTTGGCTATCATCATCGTAGAGTATTTAGACTTACAGCTAAAACATTACACTGCAAGGCGATTTCAGTCTCCATGTTGAATTTACGAAAAAGAAAATATACTTGTAATCAAACTGTTGGGCAGAAGCTTGTGCAAGACAGAGTTCAATATCTGTTGCTGAGAAATAGGTTCCAAAATCAAACAAGTACCAAAATCTGGGAAGTGTTTTAACAGAGGACGGAAAGTGCGGCACATTGAGATAACGAAAGATGCATTCCAAAAGCTAAGCAAAGTATTAAGAAACAGAAAAATCTTGTTAGAAACAAAGAAAAGACTACTGAACTGTTACATGATATCAGTCCTCCATTATGTCAGTGAATGCGGAACAATATCCTCATAGATGAAGAAGAGACTTGAGACAGCAGAAATATGATTCTACAGAAAGATGCTGAGGATGCCGTAGACCGAACATGTGAGCAACGACGAAGTTTTAAAGAAAATGGAGATAAAAACGAAACATATACTTAAAATCGTGAAGAGGCAGTTGGAATTTCTACGGCACATAATGAGGAAAGGGGGACTGGAAAATTTGATACTCACAGGACATATTGAAGGCAAGAGGGACAGAGGAAAACAACGCATAACTTAACTGGTGAGCTTGAGTAAATGAATGTCGGAACAAAGTTTAGGAGAGATAACAAATCGCCAAAATTTATTAAAAGCTACAGAGGATAGGGAATTTTGGAGAGCCATGATCCCCTACGTCCTGAAAGGTCACGGCACATAGAAGAAGTGTCTGGGCACTTGAGTAAAGAAAAGATTACTAGTTATTAACCGTTTGAGCCCTGCGTTCCAGAACATTTTTAACCCTTCCACTTGAGCTCCTGAGTCAAAATTCGCAAATAATTGGCATGTAATGTTTCACGGTAGATATAAAAATAGTTACAAGTGTTTACCCACCGTTCAACCGGTGGCCGGGCATTAAGTCATTTTTCTCTACCACCGTTCAACCATTATGTCGCTGGGCATTATGTCATTTTTCTCTACCACCGGTAAAGCGGTGGTCAGAGCTCAAAGGGTTAACCACATTGTTGAGATAAGTTACAGCTTAGAAACTTTGTAATAGAATTACGAGAGAGAGAGAGAGAGAGAGAGTTTAAAAATATTTACTACATATCGCAAAACGTCAAACGATTTCTTTTGTGGAATACCTGTTCTTTGCTTTAAAGCTTAGTGGTAGGTTTTTACGGGATGGTAATCCAGAGCTCTCCGTCTCCTAGTCTGGTTGCCAACCAAGGCTGATGAGCCTAGTCTATCCTACTATTTAACTCATAGCTGTAGGAGAGAAGCGAAGGATCTATACATTTCACAAGGATGTTTGCACAAAAGCTAATGTACTGAACTATTGATAGTTGATTGCTTTGTTTTTACGGTTTATCAACCTTTTTGCATGTTATTTAAAGACAAAAATATTTTCCCATTGTAACATTTTTCTTAAGACAATAATGATCCTACTAATTAACCCATAACAGTGAGGGGACGAGACGGATTCATAACCTTTCCCAAAGATATTTGCGCGTAAGTCAATATAACGAACACGACTGGGATTAGACCTCGACTCTCCGATTTCTAATTCCGAGCCGTTATCCACTACCCCATCCATACATCCAAGCTTACAACACCTGGTATTCCTATGCGGTCCCACATCTAGGTACTAACCAAGTTCGACGTTGCGTAACTTAAGTGATCGTATGGGAACCGGTGTATCAACGTGATATGGTCATAAAATAAGAAAGTTTGATTTGGAACGAAGCAAATTCAAAATGAAATAAGCAAGTTTGATTTGGAACGAAGCAAATTAAAAATGAAATAAGCAAGTTTGATTTGGAACGAAGCAAATTCAAAATGAAATAAGCTTAGAAGTTTGATTTGGAACGAAGCAAATTCAAAATGAAATAAGCTTAGAAGTTTGATTTGGAACGAAGCAAATTCAAAATGAAATAAGCAAATTTGATTTGGAACGAAGCAAATTCAAAAGGAAATAAGCAAGTTT
>OZ038488.1:91551016-91603516 GCA_964036315.1 Acanthosepion esculentum
ATTGGCCATTCAGACGTTTGTCTTGCCAGCGTTCTTTCATCTGTTCAAGAGCTTTATCCTTGGTTTTCTTTTTCATTTTTCTTTTGCTGCAACAGTTGGTTCTTGGCTTCTGTTTTGTTTTTTTACAGAATCTACTAAATGTAAATCTCATTTGTATTTGAAAACTTCTTTCATGATTGTATATTTTTTCTTTCTGTTTTCGTGTTGTTTGTATCATACAGTCCTTTGTTGTTTCCATGTATGTTAGTACGTTATTATTATCATTATTATCATCACTGTTATTATTATTATTATTATTATTATTATTATTATTATTATTATTATTATTATTATTCACTGATTTTGTCAAAATGAATTTCTTCAACAATACTTTGCTTTTAAATAATTATGCATTTCTCACTGGCGTCAGTGCTTCATAATCCAGACCAGGTAGTATTCTATGATTTCTGACGTTAATTCTCAAGGAAGAGTGACTTTCACCATTTATTCGATTGACACAGCACAGTCTTCTTAATTGATATACTTTTACGATTCTTGACAGGGAAATGTCCTTTGGATTTCACCAGTTGTCTCTTCGATGAAGTAATTATTGAGACCCATGGCCAATGCGATAAAAATCACTGAAAGTTGTTAGTTAAATCCCTGGTTCAAATAATGCAGGAAGCAGAAGGGGGCGAGATTTTAAATAGCTTAAAAAATGTGTACCGTAGGAGGTACATATAGGAAGGAGCGTTGCATATTCCCATAGATAAAATAAAGAGATCTGTTCAGCAAGGAAACATGTTTTACTTCTAAATAGAAGGGTGAACATTTGGTTTGCTTAACTTGATTCACTATATATTAGATTGTAATGTACGCGTAGTGTAGTGGTTATAGGCATAGAAAGTTTGACTGGCGTACCGAATTCAAATTCCAGCCGAATCTGTTGCCTTTCATTTCGCACAAGTACCTTTGAAAATACGAGTTAAATAGCAAAGCACCTTGGTCAGTCAGTTTAGAAGGACAACTTTGGATTCAAACCCGTTTGGATGTGGGGTTAGCAACTCCGCCCTGTAAAGGTCTACTTGCTATACTTCACAGGAAGTCTACAAGCTTGACATGAATATACATATATTAGATGTCTACAAAAGTTCACAGCGCACCCTTTTTATTTTAAACCCAGAGACGAAGGTTTATGGACGTGGAAAATGGAACTGACAAGCTGTGTTCAAATTACGTTCGAGTCTGTTGCATTTACTTTGTCTTGAGCAATGCATGAATTATGAATTCACTATGGTTTAGATTTAAATTTAACTGCAGACGTGGCTCTCTAGCCTTGACTGGGAACCAGTCTTATAGAAGGAAAATTCTGAATTCATGGCCATAGAGAAGTCAATGGGGAAACACTCTTCTCAATTTCCCAAGAACAATAAGGGCAATGTACATTTTACAGGTATTAAATAAAAGAAGCCATGATCGCCTATGTCCTAAAGGGACATGACACCTTGAAAATTTAAAAATAGACACGCACCTTGAGTTGGAATGGTTGTCAAAATACTAGTTTAGAAATTATCTGATGTGAGTTCGTTTTTCATTGGTTCGATATTCATTGGTTCGATGGTGTCTTTGCGCTTGAATGTACTAAATTTTGCAAATAGAGAATTTATCTATAAATAATCTATAAATTAGATTGGCTAAATTGTGCGTCTAGACACATCCGACGCCAAAAATTTTAAATGTAAATTTCAGCATTCCTGCGTCATCAGAGTTTCTCTTATATGTAACGAGAGTTTGCTGTAATTCGTTCCCTCCAATATGATTCCATTAGTGAAAACATTATTAGTATGAAGAAATCCTTTCGAAGGTTGAAACGCGTAACATAGGAATTATTTCATTTTATTCTTCATGTTATCCATTATTAGACTGAAAGGGATTACGGCCACATCACGTTGAAACACGATCACTGAAGTTAAGCAACATCTAGCTTGGTCAGTACCTAGATGAGTTACTGCATGGGAATACCAGGTGCTGTAAGCTTGGGTATGAAGGTAGTGAAACGGATAATGGCTCGGAATTGTCAATCGATCCAATTGTTGTTGCGTTTGTCATATTCACTTACGCGTAAATACCCTTGGGAAAGGTATGAATCTACCTCCTCCAGCTATAGGTTAATTAGTAAGACTAGTATGACTAAATCATTATCCACGCACAAAATTTAAAATCTAAGAATATTTTCTTGCTTTAAATAACCTACAAAGTGGTTGATAAACCTTAGAAACCGAATCAATCAATTAACCTGCTATATATATATATATATATATATATATATATATATATATATATATATAATTGCGAATTATGTTAAAAATGGTTTAAATCTGTTGCTGACTCTGGTGATACATACTCAAGTATTAATACGTATAATATTATGACACTGTAATATGAATTGCTTGAAGTGTTTGTGGTTGCAGAAACATATACGGCTCGGTAATGAAGTCTTCAGATTGATACTAGGCCAAACTAAACAAAAACGGTTGACATCTGTTGACGAGCCAGGGGCGAGTTTCCGATCTAAAGATGAAAGATGGGAAGACGAAATAAAAAAAAAAAAATAGAAAAGAAGAACGCGCAGAAAAAAATGGGAAAAAGAACATACGTAACATGTAATACAAGAAACAATGTGTGTGACTACAGGTCCAATTCAAAACGAGAATCTTTCAGTAGCACTCAGATGCGCAGGCCAGTGGGCGTGATTTAAAAAAAAAGAGTGTCTACACAAAGATGGATATCCACAAAAATAACAGCATCCCCCCCACGAAAAAAAAACCAACAAACAAACCGTTTTAAGCGGTGAGAAATAATGTCGGATGAAAAATCTATTGATTCCTTAAAAATTACTTTGAGCACATATGTGCCATCGAGAGGATCTGAACGAGCGGATCTGCATTCTTCAAAATGGTAATTGAATCTTGACAGGAAGTGATGTACTCTGTAACCGAGCGGTCTAAAGCACGCCGAATGAACTAAAATTGTTCTTTGCTACAAAGAGGAACGAAATTTCGAATCCTATTGGAGAGCACATTTTTTTTTTGATACAATCGGGTGCATAGGTCGGTGGTCCGGAATTACACAAGTAAAAAAAGCAAGTCGTTTACCCAGACGTTTGGAGTGGTTGGACATATATATATATATATATATATATATATATATATATATATATATATATATATATATATATATATATATATATATATATATATGAGTCTGTGTGTGTGTGCGTATATATATACATATATATTAATGGTACAATAAAAACATTTTTTCAGTGAATTTTTTTCCCCTGGCGCGAAACTTGATGTCGAAAGATGAGTTCCTCCCTATTTACCCATATATATATATATATATATATATATATATATATATATATATGTGTGTGTGTGTGTGTGTGTGTGTGTGTGTGTGTGTGAGAGAGAGAGAGAGAGACAACGATATATATTATTATATATCAAAAACAGTATTGAGGAAATTTTAAGACAAAATGGAAAGAAAAAGTTTACTTGTGACGCGTTTTTTCTTTCAGGGCTTCATTTTACTTATTTTGTTAGGTTGGTAGGACTACACCTGCGCACCGTAGAGGGGTGTTGGAAATTTTATAATTTTTTACATTCAAAACAATAAAAAACTTAGTCAATACTAAACAAAACAATAACTAAGAAGTTTCCTCGATCGTGTGTAATAATTTTCACAAAAATACATAGGAGAAACCTCAAGGAGTCTACATATAATATTGTATGAACACAAAAGGGACATTTTACAAAATAATACCTCAAATTCTTTGGTCGCTCACTGCAACGAGACAGACCACAACTTTGACATTAACAATGCTACCTTGATCAAAGGATAAAATTATTCACTACGACGTAAATGTCTAGAGAGTGCCTTAATCACAAGGTCATCTACAGTAAATTTGCCCCTTGTCTCTTACAACATTTCATAATTCCTGGCAAGTCTTCTAATATCACAGTGTGGAATACACACAAAAGGGATAGAAAGCAAAAGAAATGACTCTAAATGAATTCGGATCTCCTACAACATTTCACCATTCCTGGCAGGTCTTCTAATATCACAGTGTGGAATACATACAAAAGGGATGGAAAGCATAAGAAATGACTCTAAATGAATTCGGATCTCCTACAACATTTCACCATTCCTGGCAGGTCTTCTAATATCACAGTGTGGAATACATACAAAAGGGATGGAAAGCATAAGAAATGACTCTAAATGAATTCGGATCTCCTATAACATTTCATAATTCCTGGCAAGTCTTCTAATATCACAGTGTGGAATACACACAAAAGGGATGGAAAGCAAAAGAAATGACTCTAAATGAATTCGGATCTCCTACAACATTTCACTATTCCTGGCAGGTCTTCAAATATCACAGTGTGGAATACATACAAAAGGGATGGAAAGCATAAGAAATGACTCTAAATGAATTCGGATCTCCTACAACATTTCAACATTCCTGGCAGGTCTTGTAATTTCACAGTGTGGAATACACACAAAAGGGATGGAAAGCAAAAGAAATGACTCTAAATGAATTCGGATCTCCTACAACATTTCACCATTCCTGGCAGGTCTTCTAATATCACAGTGTGGAATACATACAAAAGGGATGGAAAGCATAAGAAATGACTCTAAATGAATTCGGATCTCCTACAACATTTCACCATTCCTGGCAGGTCTTCTAATATCACAGTGTGGAATACATACAAAAGGGATGGAAAGCATAAGAAATGACTCTAAATGAATTCGGATCTCCTACAACATTTCACCATTCCTGGCAGGTCTTCTAATATCACAGTGTGGAATACATACAAAAGGGATGGAAAGCATAAGAAATGACTCTAAATGAATTCGGATCTCTTACAACATTTCATAATTCCTGGCAAGTCTTCTAATATCACAGTGTGGAATACACACAAAAGGGATGGAAAGCAAAAGAAATGACTCTAAATGAATTCGGATCTCCTACAACATTTCACTATTCCTGGCAGGTCTTCTAATATCACAGTGTGGAATACATACAAAAGGGATGGAAAGCATAAGAAATGACTCTAAATGAATTCGGATCTCCTACAACATTTCAACATTCCTGGCAGGTCTTGTAATTTCACAGTGTGGAATACACACAAAAGGGATGGAAAGCAAAAGAAATGACTCTAAATGAATTCGGATCTCCTACAACATTTCACCATTCCTGGCAGGTCTTCTAATATCACAGTGTGGAATACATACAAAAGGGATGGAAAGCATAAGAAATGACTCTAAATGAATTCGGATCTCCTACAACATTTCACCATTCCTGGCAGGTCTTCTAATATCACAGTGTGGAATACATACAAAAGGGATGGAAAGCATAAGAAATGACTCTAAATGAATTCGGATCTCCTACAACATTTCACCATTCCTGGCAGGTCTTCTAATATCACAGTGTGGAATACATACAAAAGGGATGGAAAACAAAAGAAATGACTCTAAATGAATTCGGATCTCCTACAACATTTCACCATTCCTGGCAGGTCTTCTAATATCACAGTGTGGAATACATACAAAAGGGATGGAAAGCATAAGAAATGACTCTAAATGAATTCGGATCTCCTACAACATTTCACCATTCCTGGCAGGTCTTCTAATATCACAGTGTGGAATACATACAAAAGGGATGGAAAGCATAAGAAATGACTCTAAATGAATTCGGATCTCCTACAACATTTCACCATTCCTGGCAGGTCTTCTAATATCACAGTGTGGAATACATACAAAAGGGATGGAAAGCAAAAGAAATGACTCTAAATGAATTCGGATCTCCTACAACATTTCACCATTCCTGGCAGGTCTTCTAATATCACAGTGTGGAATACATACAAAAGGGATGGAAAACAAAAGAAATGACTCTAAATGAATTCGGATCTCCTACAACATTTCACCATTCCTGGCAGGTCTTCTAATATCACAGTGTGGAATACATACAAAAGGGATGGAAAGCATAAGAAATGACTCTAAATGAATTCGGATCTCCTACAACATTTCACCATTCCTGGCAGGTCTTCTAATATCACAGTGTGGAATACATACAAAAGGGATGGAAAGCATAAGAAATGACTCTAAATGAATTCGGATCTCCTACAACATTTCACCATTCCTGGCAGGTCTTCTAATATCACAGTGTGGAATACATACAAAAGGGATGGAAAGCAAAAGAAATGACTCTAAATGAAATCGGATCTCCTACAACATTTCACCATTCCTGGCAGGTCTTCTAATATCACAGTGTGGAATACATACAAAAGGGATGGAAAACAAAAGAAATGACTCTAAATGAATTCGGATCTCCTACAACATTTCACCATTCCTGGCAGGTCTTCTAATATCACAGTGTGGAATACATACAAAAGGGATGGAAAGCATAAGAAATGACTCTAAAGGAATTCGGATCTCCTACAACATTTCACCATTCCTGGCAGGTCTTCTAATATCACAGTGTGGAATACATACAAAAGGGATGGAAAGCATAAGAAATGACTCTAAATGAATTCGGATCTCCTACAACATTTCACCATTCCTGGCAGGTCTTCTAATATCACAGTGTGGAATACATACAAAAGGGATGGAAAGCAAAAGAAATGACTCTAAATGAATTCGGATCTCCTACAACATTTCACCATTCCTGGCAGGTCTTCTAATATCACAGTGTGGAATACATACAAAAGGGATGGAAAACAAAAGAAATGACTCTAAATGAATTCGGATCTCCTACAACATTTCACCATTCCTGGCAGGTCTTCTAATATCACAGTGTGGAATACATACAAAAGGGATGGAAAGCATAAGAAATGACTCTAAATGAATTCGGATCTCCTACAACATTTCACCATTCCTGGCAGGTCTTCTAATATCACAGTGTGGAATACACACAAAAGGGATGGAAAGCAAAAGAAATGACTCTAAATGAATTCGGATCTCCTACAACATTTCACCATTCCTGGCAGGTCTTCTAATATCACAGTGTGGAATACATACAAAAGGGATGGAAAGCAAAAGAAATGACTCTAAATGAATTCGGATCTCCTACAACATTTCACCATTCCTGGCAGGTCTTCTAATATCACAGTGTGGAATACATACAAAAGGGATGGAAAGCATAAGAAATGACTCTAAATGAATTCGGATCTCCTACAACATTTCACCATTCCTGGCAGGTCTTCTAATATCACAGTGTGGAATACATACAAAAGGGATGGAAAGCATAAGAAATGACTCTAAATGAATTCGGATCTCCTACAACATTTCACCATTCCTGGCAGGTCTTCTAATATCACAGTGTGGAATACATACAAAAGGGATGGAAAGCATAAGAAATGACTCTAAATGAATTCGGATCTCCTACAACATTTCACCATTCCTGGCAGGTCTTCTAATATCACAGTGTGGAATACATACAAAAGGGATGGAAAGCATAAGAAATGACTCTAAATGAATTCGGATCTCCTACAACATTTCACCATTCCTGGCAGGTCTTCTAATATCACAGTGTGGAATACATACAAAAGGGATGGAAAGCATAAGAAATGACTCTAAATGAATTCGGATCTCCTACAACATTTCACCATTCCTGGCAGGTCTTCTAATATCACAGTGTGGAATACATACAAAAGGGATGGAAAGCATAAGAAATGACTCTAAATGAATTCGGATCTCCTACAACATTTCACCATTCCTGGCAGGTCTTCTAATATCACAGTGTGGAATACATACAAAAGGGATGGAAAGCATAAGAAATGACTCTAAATGAATTCGGATCTCCTACAACATTTCACCATTCCTGGCAGGTCTTCTAATATCACAGTGTGGAATACATACAAAAGGGATGGAAAGCATAAGAAATGACTCTAAATGAATTCGGATCTCCTACAACATTTCACCATTCCTGGCAGGTCTTCTAATATCACAGTGTGGAATACATACAAAAGGGATGGAAAGCATAAGAAATGACTCTAAATGAATTCGGATCTCCTACAACATTTCACCATTCCTGGCAGGTCTTCTAATATCACAGTGTGGAATACATACAAAAGGGATGGAAAGCATAAGAAATGACTCTAAATGAATTCGGATCTCCTACAACATTTCACCATTCCTGGCAGGTCTTCTAATATCACAGTGTGGAATACATACAAAAGGGATGGAAAGCATAAGAAATGACTCTAAATGAATTCGGATCTCCTACAACATTTCACCATTCCTGGCAGGTCTTCTAATATCACAGTGTGGAATACATACAAAAGGGATGGAAAGCATAAGAAATGACTCTAAATGAATTCGGATCTCCTACAACATTTCACCATTCCTGGCAGGTCTTCTAATATCACAGTGTGGAATACATACAAAAGGGATGGAAAGCATAAGAAATGACTCTAAATGAATTCGGATCTCCTACAACATTTCACCATTCCTGGCAGGTCTTCTAATATCACAGTGTGGAATACATACAAAAGGGATGGAAAGCAAAAGAAATGACTCTAAATGAATTCGGATCTCCTACAACATTTCAACATTCCTGGCAGGTCTTGTAATTTCACAGTGTGGAATACACACAAAAGGGATGGAAAGCAAAAGAAATGACTCTAAATGAATTCGGATCTCCTACAACATTTCACCATTCCTGGCAGGTCTTCTAATATCACAGTGTGGAATACATACAAAAGGGATGGAAAGCATAAGAAATGACTCTAAATGAATTCGGATCTCCTACAACATTTCACCATTCCTGGCAGGTCTTCTAATATCACAGTGTGGAATACATACAAAAGGGATGGAAAGCAAAAGAAATGACTCTAAATGAATTCGGATCTCCTACAACATTTCACCATTCCTGGCAGGTCTTCTAATATCACAGTGTGGAATACATACAAAAGGGATGGAAAACAAAAGAAATGACTCTAAATGAATTAGGATCTCCTACAACATTTCACCATTCCTGGCAAATCTTCTAATATCACAGTGTGGAATACATACAAAAGGGATGGAAAGCATAAGAAATGACTCTAAATGAATTCGGATCTCCTACAACATTTCACCATTCCTGGCAGGTCTTCTAATATCACAGTGTGGAATACACACAAAAGGGATGGAAAGCAAAAGAAATGACTCTAAATGAATTCGGATCTCCTACAACATTTCACCATTCCTGGCAGGTCTTCTAATATCACAGTGTGGAATACATACAAAAGAGATGGAAAGCAAAAGAAATGACTCTAAATGAATTCGGATCTCCTACAACATTTCACCATTCCTGGCAGGTCTTCTAATATCACAGTGTGGAATACATACAAAAGGGATGGAAAGCATAAGAAATGACTCTAAATGAATTCGGATCTCCTACAACATTTCACCATTCCTGGCAGGTCTTCTAATATCACAGTGTGGAATACATACAAAAGGGATGGAAAGCATAAGAAATGACTCTAAATGAATTCGGATCTCCTACAACATTTCACCATTCCTGGCAGGTCTTCTAATATCACAGTGTGGAATACATACAAAAGGGATGGAAAGCATAAGAAATGACTCTAAATGAATTCGGATCTCCTACAACATTTCACCATTCCTGGCAGGTCTTCTAATATCACAGTGTGGAATACATACAAAAGGGATGGAAAGCATAAGAAATGACTCTAAATGAATTCGGATCTCCTACAACATTTCACCATTCCTGGCAGGTCTTCTAATATCACAGTGTGGAATACATACAAAAGGGATGGAAAGCATAAGAAATGACTCTAAATGAATTCGGATCTCCTACAACATTTCACCATTCCTGGCAGGTCTTCTAATATCACAGTGTGGAATACATACAAAAGGAATGGAAAGCAAAAGAAATGACTCTAAATGAATTCGGATCTCCTACAACATTTCAACATTCCTGGCAGGTCTTGTGATTTCACAGTGTGGAATACACACAAAAGGGATGGAAAGGAAAAGAAATGACTCTAAATGAATTCGGATCTCCTACAACATTTCACCATTCCTGGCAGGTCTTCTAATATCACAGTGTGGAATACATACAAAAGGGATGGAAAGCATAAGAAATGACTCTAAATGAATTCGGATCTCCTACAACATTTCACCATTCCTGGCAGGTCTTCTAATATCACAGTGTGGAATACATACAAAAGGGATGGAAAGCAAAAGAAATGACTCTAAATGAATTCGGATCTCCTCTAACATTTCACCATTCCTGGCAGGTCTTCTAATATCACAGTGTGGAATACATACAAAAGGGATGGAAAGCATAAGAAATGACTCTAAATGAATTCGGATCTCCTACAACATTTCACCATTCCTGGCAGGTCTTCTAATATCACAGTGTGGAATACATACAAAAGGGATGGAAAGCAAAAGAAATGACTCTAAATGAATTCGGATCTCCTACAACATTTCAACATTCCTGGCAGGTCTTGTAATTTCACAGTGTGGAATACACACAAAAGGGATGGAAAGCAAAAGAAATGACTCTAAATGAATTCGGATCTCCTACAACATTTCACCATTCCTGGCAGGTCTTCTAATATCACAGTGTGGAATACATACAAAAGGGATGGAAAGCATAAGAAATGACTCTAAATGAATTCGGATCTCCTACAACATTTCACCATTCCTGGCAGGTCTTCTAATATCACAGTGTGGAATACATACAAAAGGGATGGAAAGCAAAAGAAATGACTCTAAATGAATTCGGATCTCCTACAACATTTCACCATTCCTGGCAGGTCTTCTAATATCACAGTGTGGAATACATACAAAAGGGATGGAAAGCATAAGAAATGACTCTAAATGAATTCGGATCTCCTACAACATTTCACCATTCCTGGCAGGTCTTCTAATATCACAGTGTGGAATACATACAAAAGGGATGGAAAGCAAAAGAAATGACTCTAAATGAATTCGGATCTCCTACAACATTTCACCATTCCTGGCAGGTCTTCTAATATCACAGTGTGGAATACATACAAAAGGGATGGAAAACAAAAGAAATGACTCTAAATGAATTCGGATCTCCTACAACATTTCACCATTCCTGGCAGGTCTTCTAATATCACAGTGTGGAATACATACAAAAGGGATGGAAAGCATAAGAAATGACTCTAAATGAATTCGGATCTCCTACAACATTTCACCATTCCTGGCAGGTCTTCTAATATCACAGTGTGGAATACATACAAAAGGGATGGAAAGCAAAAGAAATGACTCTAAATGAATTCGGATCTCCTACAACATTTCACCATTCCTGGCAGGTCTTCTAATATCACAGTGTGGAATACATACAAAAGGGATGGAAAGCATAAGAAATGACTCTAAATGAATTCGGATCTCCTACAACATTTCACCATTCCTGGCAGGTCTTCTAATATCACAGTGTGGAATACATACAAAAGGTATGGAAAGCATAAGAAATGACTCTAAATGAATTCGGATCTCCTACAACATTTCACCATTCCTGGCAGGTCTTCTAATATCACAGTGTGGAATACATACAAAAGGGATGGAAAGCATAAGAAATGACTCTAAATGAATTCGGATCTCCTACAACATTTCACCATTCCTGGCAGGTCTTCTAATATCACAGTGTGGAATACATACAAAAGGGATGGAAAGCATAAGAAATGACTCTAAATGAATTCGGATCTCCTACAACATGTCACCATTCCTGGCAGGTCTTCTAATATCACAGTGTGGAATACATACAAAAGGGATGGAAAGCATAAGAAATGACTCTAAATGAATTCGGATCTCCTACAACATTTCACCATTCCTGGCAGGTCTTCTAATATCACAGTGTGGAATACATACAAAAGGGATGGAAAGCATAAGAAATGACTCTAAATGAATTCGGATCTCCTACAACATTTCACCATTCCTGGCAGGTCTTCTAATATCACAGTGTGGAATACATACAAAAGGGATGGAAAGCATAAGAAATGACTCTAAATGAATTCGGATCTCCTACAACATTTCACCATTCCTGGCAGGTCTTCTAATATCACAGTGTGGAATACATACAAAAGGGATGGAAAGCAAAAGAAATGACTCTAAATGAATTCGGATCTCCTACAACATTTCACCATTCCTGGCAGGTCTTCTAATATCACAGTGTGGAATACATACAAAAGGGATGGAAAGCAAAAGAAATGACTCTAAATGAATTCGGATCTCCTACAACATTTCACCATTCCTGGCAGGTCTTCTAATATCACAGTGTGGAATACATACAAAAGGGATGGAAAGCATAAGAAATGACTCTAAATGAATTCGGATCTCCTACAACATTTCACCATTCCTGGCAGGTCTTCTAATATCACAGTGTGGAATACATACAAAAGGGATGGAAAGCATAAGAAATGACTCTAAATGAATTCGGATCTCCTACAACATTTCACCATTCCTGGCAGGTCTTCTAATATCACAGTGTGGAATACATACAAAAGGGATGGAAAGCATAAGAAATGACTCTAAATGAATTCGGATCTCCTACAACATTTCACCATTCCTGGCAGGTCTTCTAATATCACAGTGTGGAATACATACAAAAGGGATGGAAAGCATAAGAAATGACTCTAAATGAATTCGGATCTCCTACAACATTTCACCATTCCTGGCAGGTCTTCTAATATCACAGTGTGGAATACATACAAAAGGGATGGAAAGCATAAGAAATGACTCTAAATGAATTCGGATCTCCTACAACATTTCACCATTCCTGGCAGGTCTTCTAATATCACAGTGTGGAATACATACAAAAGGGATGGAAAGCAAAAGAAATGACTCTAAATGAATTCGGATCTCCTACAACATTTCACCATTCCTGGCAGGTCTTCTAATATCACAGTGTGGAATACATACAAAAGGGATGGAAAGCATAAGAAATGACTCTAAATGAATTCGGATCTCCTACAACATTTCACCATTCCTGGCAGGTCTTCTAATATCACAGTGTGGAATACATACAAAAGGGATGGAAAGCATAAGAAATGACTCTAAATGAATTCGGATCTCCTACAACATTTCACCATTCCTGGCAGGTCTTCTAATATCACAGTGTGGAATACATACAAAAGGGATGGAAAGCATAAGAAATGACTCTAAATGAATTCGGATCTCCTACAACATTTCACCATTCCTGGCAGGTCTTCTAATATCACAGTGTGGAATACATACAAAAGGGATGGAAAGCATAAGAAATGACTCTAAATGAATTCGGATCTCCTACAACATTTCACCATTCCTGGCAGGTCTTCTAATATCACAGTGTGGAATACATACAAAAGGGATGGAAAGCAAAAGAAATGACTCTAAATGAATTCGGATCTCCTACAACATTTCACCATTCCTGGCAGGTCTTCTAATATCACAGTGTGGAATACATACAAAAGGGATGGAAAGCATAAGAAATGACTCTAAATGAATTCGGATCTCCTACAACATTTCACCATTCCTGGCAGGTCTTCTAATATCACAGTGTGGAATACATACAAAAGGTATGGAAAGCATAAGAAATGACTCTAAATGAATTCGGATCTCCTACAACATTTCACCATTCCTGGCAGGTCTTCTAATATCACAGTGTGGAATACATACAAAAGGGATGGAAAGCATAAGAAATGACTCTAAATGAATTCGGATCTCCTACAACATTTCACCATTCCTGGCAGGTCTTCTAATATCACAGTGTGGAATACATACAAAAGGGATGGAAAGCATAAGAAATGACTCTAAATGAATTCGGATCTCCTACAACATGTCACCATTCCTGGCAGGTCTTCTAATATCACAGTGTGGAATACATACAAAAGGGATGGAAAGCATAAGAAATGACTCTAAATGAATTCGGATCTCCTACAACATTTCACCATTCCTGGCAGGTCTTCTAATATCACAGTGTGGAATACATACAAAAGGGATGGAAAGCAAAAGAAATGACTCTAAATGAATTCGGATCTCCTACAACATTTCACCATTCCTGGCAGGTCTTCTAATATCACAGTGTGGAATACATACAAAAGGGATGGAAAGCATAAGAAATGACTCTAAATGAATTCGGATCTCCTACAACATTTCACCATTCCTGGCAGGTCTTCTAATATCACAGTGTGGAATACATACAAAAGGGATGGAAAGCATAAGAAATGACTCTAAATGAATTCGGATCTCCTACAACATTTCACCATTCCTGGCAGGTCTTCTAATATCACAGTGTGGAATACATACAAAAGGGATGGAAAGCAAAAGAAATGACTCTAAATGAATTCGGATCTCCTACAACATTTCACCATTCCTGGCAGGTCTTCTAATATCACAGTGTGGAATACATACAAAAGGGATGGAAAGCAAAAGAAATGACTCTAAATGAATTCGGATCTCCTACAACATTTCACCATTCCTGGCAGGTCTTCTAATATCACAGTGTGGAATACATACAAAAGGGATGGAAAGCAAAAGAAATGACTCTAAATGAATTCGGATCTCCTACAACATTTCACCATTCCTGGCAGGTCTTCTAATATCACAGTGTGGAATACATACAAAAGGGATGGAAAGCAAAAGAAATGACTCTAAATGAATTCGGATCTCCTACAACATTTCACCATTCCTGGCAGGTCTTCTAATATCACAGTGTGGAATACATACAAAAGGGATGGAAAGCAAAAGAAATGACTCTAAATGAATTCGGATCTCCTACAACATTTCACCATTCCTGGCAGGTCTTCTAATATCACAGTGTGGAATACATACAAAAGGGATGGAAAGCATAAGAAATGACTCTAAATGAATTCGGATCTCCTACAACATTTCACCATTCCTGGCAGGTCTTCTAATATCACAGTGTGGAATACATACAAAAGGGATGGAAAGCATAAGAAATGACTCTAAATGAATTCGGATCTCCTACAACATTTCACCATTCCTGGCAGGTCTTCTAATATCACAGTGTGGAATACATACAAAAGGGATGGAAAGCAAAAGAAATGACTCTAAATGAATTCGGATCTCCTACAACATTTCATCATTCCTGGCAGGCCTTCTAATATCACAGTCTGGAATACATACAAAAGGGATGGAAAGCAAAAGAAATGACTCTAAATGAATTCGGATCTCCTACAACATTTCACCATTTCTGGCAGGTCTTCTAATATCACAGTGTGGAATACATACAAAAGGGATGGAAAGCAAAAGAAATGACTCTAAATGAATTCGGATCTCCTACAACATTTCACCATTCCTGGCAGGTCTTCTAATATCACAGTGTGGAATACATACAAAAGGGATGGAAAACAAAAGAAATGACTCTAAATGAATTCGGATCTCCTACAACATTTCACCATTCCTGGCAGGTCTTCTAATATCACAGTGTGGAATACATACAAAAGGGATGGAAAGCAAAAGAAATGACTCTAAATGAATTCGGATCTCCTACAACATTTCACCATTCCTGGCAGGTCTTCTAATATCACAGTGTGGAATACATACAAAAGGGATGGAAAGCATAAGAAATGACTCTAAATGAATTGGGCTGAAAAAACAACTACAATTCCCAGAACCCCTCTGCTGTGCGCCTGTGTAGTCCTACTAACATAACAAAATAAGTTCGATGAAATCCTGTAGGTCGAAACGCGTCACAAGTAAACTTTTTCCACTTTGTCTTAATCTATTCTTAAAGTATCTAACATAACGACGGCCGGTGTTGACGTAAAAACGTCCTCAAATCAACATGTGGATAACTCCCAATCATAAATAATCCCTACTAGACACACACATGTACTCGCATACATATATACATTATCATTCGAATCCCCCCATAGACAAACTAGAATTATGGTACACTTACACACATAAACTATGCACACGAACGCTGTTTGAGAAGAGTCAAATGCATGTGAAGTCTGCTTAACTAATGAAAATCAAACAACACAAAAATAAATATACTAAAATTTTTTCTGATGAAGCTTTAAAAAAAAGCGAAACATGTTAGATTTATAAAGGTTTCTTAGTTGCTGTCTATCCTATCATTCTGCCAGATTCCGATCTATTTTTTAATCCCATTTCGTTCCTTCACACCCACCCATACACATCCACACAACCAGACACCCTCACTCACACACACACACACACACACGCACACACACACACACACATATATATATATATATATATATATATATATATATATATATATATCGGACTGACGATTGCGTCTAGCATGAAACAGCCTGTCGCATCTGAGTGTTGACTTCAGTGTTCACTTTTATATTTATATTTACATACGCTCTATCTCTGATATTGAGCACTTTATCCCATAAATATACCACACCTTAAAACTATATTTCATATATATATAAATAATATATATATATATATATATATATATATATATATATATATATATATATATATATATATATATATGTATGTATGTATGTATGTATGTATGGAATATGCAAATATACAAAAGTGTAATCGACCGACGAACTGAATTCAAATTTAGTTCCATTTTCTTTCGTTGATATCGAGCTAATATCATTTGGAAAAAAAAGCACGAAGAATCCATATTCTTTCCGTTACTGGGCCCTTTAGTCGTAGATGGCACCCATTCTATAAGAAGTAATTCAAACGTTGCCATGCCGCAGATGGTCATGGTTAAGTTTATAAACTGCCCCTAGGCTTGGACATTATTATTGGGTGGGAGTTAAATTCCGTGATAATAAATCATTAGGATGGATGCTCAGAGAATTCTTGGCACACTGCGCACTATTTTTTATATGATCAATTCTTCTTAGAAATGTGCCTAATTTCTACACAAGTCTTTATCACTATAATCTATACATCTTTGAGGATAGTTTAGATTTTTGGTTCTCAATTGAACTGTTGGACTCTTTTACATCGTAATGAACGGGAAAGTACAGTGTAACCCGGATATAAGAGAGTTGTCGGGACCGGAGAAGAAGTATCTTATATCCGGGTTTCTCTTATATCCGGGTTTGGTCTATTTTGTTTTAAAAACACAGGCTCTAATTTGTGACCAGATAAAAATCTCTCTTATATCCGGGTTTCTCTTATATCCGGGTCACTGTATATCATAGTTGCCCCGATAGTTATTAGAACTTATTTTGAAATAAAAGTTCACAAGGCAGCAAACATTTACCAATGAGTTCAGTCTTTTATAGAAAAAACTAACTAATTTTTGAAGAAAATGAAATTGCCGAAACATATCCGTTCTCCCCATGTGTGGCTCTTTTTGGGCTTTCTACTTAAACTTAGTATATAATCTCTATTGGGAATAAATATGGTTATATTTTCATAAATAGAAGTATAACCATTTGCTTTCATAGTGTAGTTGTTATCGTCGCAGCAGATTTGATTGGCGTGACGCGTTCAAATTCGACTTGAAGTCGTTAGGTTCGCTTTCATAAAAATATCATTGAATGAATCCATCTCTTTTCCGCCCTCGACTAGCTTCTCCAACTTTGGTTGGAAACCAGTCTTGGAGAAAGAGAATTATAAATCCAAAACTGTTTTAGGGGTGAGGCTAACAACTTCATCCTGTAAAAACCTACTTGTTACAGAAGCAACACCCACTGCAGCGAGGTTGTAGCCTAAAGTCTACCGGGGGTATAAACTAGGTTAACATATAATATCTGGCCATTTGGCCTTGAAATGTAGCATTATTATTATTATTATTATTTTACCTCTGTGTAGTATGAGTTGCTTCCAAGATTCAACCAGAGACTTCAAGAAAAGACGTTTGTTTTTTATCAATGAAGAGCCTGGAAAAAAATATAATTGTGGTCACTGCATGGAGAAAAATTTATGCAAGATGTGAAAAGTACCGATGAGAATGATGTTCTACAATTCATATATTTTAGGATTTCCAGGAATTTGTTCCACATATTTGTTGCTCCTTTTTCATATAATTCGCAAAACCCCAATAACAACAGGTTATGTTCTTGTCTTCAGATGCCACATTCCACTGGTTTCTATGTCGAGGGACTTTTATTTACTTAGTTTTTCAGACGTTTTCAAAGATGTGTTTTTGTCGGTTGGAGCTGCAAAATCTATCAGAAGACATGTGTTTTCAGCATGATTTTCCACAATTATTATTATTATTATTATTATTATTATTATTATTATTATTATTATTATTATTATTCATTGTGAGAGGAGCACGCGAAAGTGTGACGCTGGGGTTCAAATATACGAAGCCCAATATATTTATCATGACGCCTTGTCTGGTAAGAGTTTACCTGATACACGCGTCACAGTCATATGTGCGCTGTATAGAGAAATGTCTTGGTAAAATCGGCACATATCCTTGCAAGTGGGGACCAGTTAGAAATACCTTCATGTCGGGTAAACCACTCCGCTCAGATAATCTCCGATTTAGGGTGTCCCCAAGTATCTGAATATGACTCTTTAGTCGTATTGGATGGTTCAGCCTTTAAATTTAGAAGTAAAAAAAAAGGCCCTCTCGGAACCCGGTCGTAATACCCTTCCACTACTTCTACTAATGAACATAAATGCAGTGTCCCTAGGGGACTAAGAGACATGCCCAACTGGGAAAACTTCATTATTATTATTATTATTATTCACAGAGGGAAAACATGTAATTGCGGTGACTTCATAGAGAGAAATTCATGCAAGATATGAAAAGTGCCCATGAGAATGATTTTCTACAATTCATATATTTTAGGGCTTCCGGGGATTTGTTCCATCTACTCCTTTGCTTCTTTTGATATAATTCCCAAAGCCCTAATAACAACAGGTTATGTTCTTGTCTTCAGATACCACATTCCACTGGTTTCTATGTCGAGGGCCTTTTATTTACTTAGTTTCTCAAACGTTTTCAAAGATGTGTTTTTATCGGCTGGGGCTGCAACATCTATCAGAAGACATGTTTTTTTAGCATGATTTTCCACAATTATTATTATTATTATTATTATAAGTTTACTCGTGCCGTCAAAAAATAATCAATAGCTAAGTTTTTTGTTATTTTAAAGGGACAATGCAGCATTCATTTAATCGTGAGCTAAAGTTAATTTGGGATTTTAAAATAATGTAAGACAAATAAATTATAGCTTTGTATTTGTTAAGCTTAAAATACGAGTGGTGCAGAAAGGTTTTTGGTCCGACACACTTCCCACCTGACCAAACACTAAATTATTATTATTTTTTTAAAAGAGCTTCTGGTTCGGATCGAACACTTTTAAGGACGCGTACGCACTCACGAAATCACACACGTACGTGTGCGTGTGTGCGTGTGTGTGTGTGTGTGTGTATGTGTAGAAGATGTGACGGTTGGTAATTATGCGTATAAATGATCTATTGCCCACCTGTGTTTACCTGTGCACACACAGAGCATCAATTATATATCCTGCCTTGGCAAAATGCCTCGTTTCAAACGAACGAGAATCTAAAGCCTAAAGATCTTTTAACTAATGAGGTTTTCATTCGGCTTTTTCTTTTCTCTTTTCTGTTTTTGTAACTATACCTTTTACTTTGTTTTTTTTTTCTTTCTTTCTTTCATTCTTTGGAGATAGGAGCGAATGAACTTCTGTCAGCCGCTGCCGGTGTTCGAATTCACACTTCACACTTCGTATACGACAGGCTGTCACCTTGCTTGAGAGATGAGCGAGCTACAATCTTTGGATCATTTTGTAAGATTCTCCCACAAGCCTTCCAATAATTAGAAACACACTCCTCTTCTGCATATTCTATAATTATTTGTGCTAAGATCCAGATAGTTATCACGTTTGTCAATCTCTTTCGGTTTTGCTGTCGATTACAGCTTCGTCTCAAATCTCCTCTCCTCTGTTCTCTATTCTCAAAAAGTTTAACGCTGGTCTGGTCGGAATTGTTTAAATTCCTTACGCTTCTAACTTCATCAATTTCTTTGCAGACAGTATTAGCGACATTGTTCATTAGCCAGCACAGTTGTCAGCTTTATATTCAACAGTTTTTGGTGGAAGCTTCCAATTTATTAATCATTTCACCCCAAGCAAGGCGATAAAGCCAATAAGACTTAAGTGGGTTAATGAGAGTGAGAGAAACCGAGAAAACCTTACTAATAGGAAAATACAATAAAACGAATAGGATTCAAAAAGAAAGATCAAGAAGATTGAAGTTGCATTTATACTTGTGAAGATCTAAGCCTGAAGACAGTTTCACGTGCGAGAAATGTAAGTGAAGAAACTGTTAGAATAGAACTTGCGGTTACATCTAGCAACTTCAGTAGTAAAATGGTGAGACCAAGCTGCCAATCTAGGCTTCTTTTTGTGCCATGTCCCCTCAAAACGTAGGCGATCATGGTTCTCCACATCTTCATGTCTCCTGAAGCTCATAATAAACTTTGTTTTCCTGTTATTATAAAAAAAGCCTAAAATATCAGTAGGTAAAGCAAGTTCTGCATGTAAAATCATTTGAATTCTTAATATTTTTTCATTGTTTCACCCAAAGCAAGGTAATAAAGCCACTTAGACACAAGGGAATACTGAGAGAGAAAGAAACCTGGGAAAACCTTATTGAAGAGAGCGGACAATATAAGAACAGTATTCAATTAGACAGTAGGTGACAACTGATGGTGCATTTAAATTTTTGAAACTCATCATTGGCAGGAAAGCAAGAAGCGAGAAGAGAGTTCATCAGGTGAGAGATGCAAGAGAAGAAACTGTTAGCATAGAACCTTTGGTTACATCTAGCAATTTCAATAGTAAAATAATGAGGCTGAGCTACCAATATAGTACTGTGCTTAAGTTCATGAAGTTGAGTTAACAAAGAGGAAAGATCATCAGAACAGTTGCCATGAATATATTTATAGAAATGTTACAGGGAATCTACATTATGGTGGTGGGAAAGTGATTGAGGCTGAGATGCCTGACAACATTGCAGATTGTATTTTTTGGATGTGGCAATAATATTCAATGTACGGACGAATGGTAGACACATTAGGGCGAGAAAAGATTGTCTTGCAGGACATAGCGAACCAGGTTCCATAACAGCAGGTATAACAACTGATTCAATATAAACGTTCCGATTCACATCAGTGGAAAGCGTTAGACCGAGAAAATGTACTGAGTCATCCTCCTGGAAGTTACCATCAAAATATAATGATGGGATGCAAAAAAGGTTCTCTAAGGTGATTAAAAGAGATAGTTTATATTTGGAGGCGTTAAATTTAGCCCAAATAATAACAGATTGGAGGTCATTTTTCAAGATCAGCTGCCAATTTGACTTTATCAAACCAATCAGACGTACTATTAACTTGTTATATAATTTCCTCATATTATTAGTGTCAATCACGTTAGGAATATTGGTTCTTCGCTATTATAACCAGGTTTTACTTCCTTGTCACTTTTAGTTGAGTTTTAGGTGTAACGGCTGCAGTTTCTTTCATTACTGCGAAGAAGGTCAAGCAACTGAACCTACTTTTATATTTCTGTACCATCAGTTTTGAAGTCAGAACAATACTTTGAATACGATGAAGCCACTTTTTGACCGTGCTGGTTGTCTGTGGAGTAGCGTTGTTGAACAGCAGAATGACACCTTTAAACAAATGTCCTGGTCTCTTTCGACGGATAGCTTCCCTCAGCTTCTTCCGTTATCACAACAAACTTTTTTTTCTTCTCAAGACAAACGACGTTTGTACAAAGACTTAGGTTTTTAAAATATTTTTTATAAGTGTATGCAATTTTTAAACATAACCTGAAGAAGACAGAAATACAGCCGAAATATTGTTAAACACTGCTTCTTCTTTTCTTAAATCGCACTCTTTTATAAGTGTTATAATAATAATAATAATAACATTCTGAGAGATCGATCAGCGCATACGACTGCGCGGTCTGACGATGAGGTATGAAATGAAGTCTAGAACCAGCAGACGTTTTGAATCCTAGAACATAATTAATATAATTATTTTTGATTTGAACTCTATGGTGTCGGCTACAATTGATGCTTTCACATCATAGAATTAAATTTTACCTACTGGATTACGAGATATTTTTTTAAAGCAATTCACCCCAAGCAAGGCGGGAGTGCCACCAGCATGCAAGGGGTTACAGAGGATTGAAATCAAGAGTAAAGAGGCGTGTTTGGGGGAAAGAAACAGAGAACAACGAGGAACAAGATCAGGGTATCAGATGTCGATTGACATTATACTTGAATATTTGAAGATTATACTTATCGGGGAAGCAAGCAAGGGGAAGGGAGTTCCACAGACGGGAAGTTCGAGAGAAGAATCTGTTTGAGTAGAAGAGACGGTTACATTTAACCATTTCGACAGTTAAAGGGTGGGAACGAGATGCCATGCTAGTAGCTCGCTTAAATTTCATGTAGTCTGGGAACCAGCGAAAGTAGCTCGTCGGAACAGTTGCCGTGAAAATACTTGTAGAAGAGAAAGAGGGAAACCACGGCACGTCTGTGAGAAAGCGACTGTAGACGAGATGCCAGATCAGGACCTATCAAATTGCATATTCGTCTGGATTTTGTTGAGGATCTCGAGATGTATATCAGGGGCACCAGATCATATATGACAGCAATATTCCATGCAAGGACTGATGGTTGAATTATAGAATTGAAGGATGGACTCAGACGGGAAAAACTTTCTGGCACGACAAAGCGAACCCACTTCCCTTGCGGTAGATGAAGCTATTGATGCCATGTATTTATTCCACCTCATCTCATCGGACAGCGTGAGACCAAGCAGGCGCAGAGAGGCGCTCTCAAGAAGTTAGGAATCAGTGATTCTGTTGGGAGGCAGTGGGGAGTTCTCTGTGGTGGGCAAGATTGCACCATCCATGATTTTGTACTCCGGAAAATCCCCATCAACTGCCCTGCACCATTCCAAAGGTTGAAAAGAAATGTTCATACACTGGAACTTTTCTTCTTTCAGTCAATTGCTATGGGATCTGATGAAATGATTCTTTCGGATATCCGAACTTCTCATGAACAAATTCATGGACCATCGACATTACTGATCAAATCCCATTACTATATCACGAGATTTGCACTATCATCTTGAACTAAAGTCTCAGCACGCTCAACAAACGTGAACGCCCTTTACTAGGTCCATACCGTACTTCAGTAAACGCACTAGGCTTGACCAATACAAGAGCGTTCTCAAGTCTAAAAGTCTTGATAAATCAAAGACACACTTGCTCTTGTATATAAGCACGCGTTTTTATTTCAAACACACACACACACACACACACACATATAAATATATATATATTTATATATATATATATATATACCCAAGTATAGGATTGGTGTATACAGAATAAAATACAATAACCAAAAATACTATTTTTTAAAAAATGCTCAATACAAACAGCAAATATAATTTATTCGAAAATTATAACATATTGTTATAACTTTAGAATAAATTATATATATATATATGTGTGTGTGTGTGTGTGGCCTGATCATTGCGTCTAGCATGAAGCAGCCTGTCGCTTCTAAGTGTTGACTTCAATATTCACGTTTATATTTACATACACTCTATCTCTGATATTGAGCATTTTATCCCATAAATATAGCACACCTTAAGAGTATATATATATATATATATATATATATATATATATATATATATATATATATATATATATATATATATATATATAATAGCTAGCTACTTCGTTTGCGAGCACACCCGTCAGCCATGTCGGCTTGTCAGATCCTATTATAGGCTCCCGCTCAACCCATATTGCTCACCTATCGTTTATACTGCAACTAAGCTGAGCGGACCTTAGTTACAATTTCTGGGAGAGATCACATAATCTAGCGTAATAAATCTTTTTAACAAAGCCAGTATGCTCAAAGCATAAGTGAATGCCATGAACATGATTGGAGTTTGAACTTGGCTCTCCGATTTCCCAACCCGAGCCACTATCCATTATACCACCCACGTGATTCTTGTATTGTTTTCCCGTATATACAATCACTTTTTTCCGTCGGATTTTTTTTTTTAATTTCCCTATTTTTTGTCTTTTTTTGAATTTGAAGATTTCAAATCTGTCTTAGGTCAGTTTGGATCATGAAAGAAAGGTGGATTTCCTAGTAAAACTTTGTTTAATTTTCTTATAGCATATTAAAATAGACTTTGCAAAAAAACTACGACGATACTATAAATACCAACCTATGTGAAAAACAGAAATATAAACATTAAAAAATACCTATTTACTCTCTTTACACCAATCCGTTCAACCCTCGTCTCTTGAATCGTTTTCCACTCTGCGAGAAATCATATGACTGTTCGTCATTTCTGTCTTTGAATAATTATTTCTGAGGCGTAATACTTTGTTTCTCATAAGTACGGGGTATGCATTGAAATTGAAGTTGCGCTTACAACTCAGTAATTATTATATACAAGACCAACTTTCTCCCTATTACGCCATGATGGTGTATATTAGATATTTGTTAGGCCACACGAAGTCGAATCGAGCGTCGGCTTTTTAACGTGAGATAAAAAGCATTCGATTTGATTAATTCGTTTTCTACAGTTTATCAATTCCTTTTCAGCTTATTTAAAGCCAGAAAATATTTTTAGTTTGTAAAAAGTTTTGATATACTAACGGTTTAATAAGTTTTACTAATTAACCCATAACTGGGGTGATAAGAGGTGGATTCATTCTTTTCCCAAGGGTATTTGCGCATAAGTGAATATAACGAACCGAATGAGAAACCGGAACCCGGCTCGCCGATTAGAAATTCTGATCCATTATCCAAGCCTACAGTACCTGCTATTCCCAAACGCTCATCCGTTTAGGTACTGACTCGGCTCGATGTTGCTTAACTTCGGTGATAGTAGGGGAACCGATGTTTGCATGTGATGTGGCCATAAGAGAGTAACAAGCAATTTTCGTATTCCTGTATAGGTGTGGCCATTGCTATCTAAGGATGTGATAAATTGTTTATCAGGCTTAATTTAACATTTAATGCAATATAGACAAAGTCACACGGGATAAGAACTGATTCTTGATGTAACTAACAAAATATGAATTCTATGACGAAATTAATGCTATCATCGTATTCATCATGGTGGAAATATATAGGAAATATTAAAAAAAATCAAATGAAATAACTCTTTTATCAGATAGTGTAAGACAGGGTTCCCAGTAAAAAAAAAAGCGGTAAAGTTATTATCACCGATTTATCTTTCAGGAATAATTGACCTTGAATAACCTTGAACAAATTTCTTGAATATTCATTCGACTCTCGTATAATTACTTAACTCTGATCTTTTATGATTGATTAATTGCTGCCCATTCTTGTGACTCGCTATTTAAAGGTTATTTCGTCTTTCTGTCCTTCCGTCTTGGGTATGACGATAAATTATATCCGGCGTCCTGGGTAAGACAATAAACTGCACCCAACAGCAATAACTTTGATCAGCAGGTTTTGAGGAGCGTGAGGCCACCTATTAATTGCTGGTGTTCCCAGGTCCACCCTCACCCGGAATGGTAGCGCCTGTTTGGGTCCCAAATATGGGCAAATAGTTAACCCAAAACTGGGGTTAAAACACTATGAAAGTGTAATAATAGGTTTTAATACCAGCAATACATTTTTGTAAAAAATTATTGCCAGCAATAAATTTTTGAAGAAAAAAATATTACCAGCATTACATTATTACCAGCAATGTATTTTTGAAGGAAAAATATTACCAGAAATACATTATTACCAGCAATGTATATTTGAAGGAAAAATATTACCAGCAATACATTATTACCAGCAGTGTATTTTTGAAGGAAAAATATTACCTGCAATACATTTTTGAAGAAAAAAATATATTACCAGCAATACATCTTTGAGGAAAAAAATTAACAGCAAAAAAAATTTTGTCGGCATTAAATAACCCATTGAGGTTGATATGCCGTAAAACAAAACAAAACTTTCTGCCCTTCTCGTATGGCTAAACAACTCATTGAATTTGAGCGTGAAGTTATCGTCCATTTCAACGATGGATATCCGACATGGTAATTGACGATATGTGTAGATATCCTTCATGAATATTTCAGTCACATCGGTCGTCACCAGTTTTCAACAGTTTTTTCACATCTCAATTTACCGCTTAATTTTCTTTTACTGGTCACTCTGTAGTTAGCTAGTTAGCCTTGTTGGCTATTACTGAATTTGATCTTCACTGGGTGCCCATACTTATGGTTTTGCATTAAAACTAATCTATGCTTAGTAAATAACATCGATTTATGTTTAACCTAGTCTTTTTAAACAGACGAAACACATTACAAAAAGATGACAGTTCTTTTTTTTTGGTTTGGCGTTTCCTCCTTACTATTATGAAAAACATATTTCCTCCTTTAGTCCTTTTGCAAGAATCATACGTAGCCTGAACCCATTATAAAAACTCAGGATGTGGATCTAGTATATCCTAAACATTTCAAATACCTCGGAATATGAATCGATTATAACTATTTTAGTATAGCTAACGAAATTGAACATAGAATAGTCTGCTAGAGTTAGTTTCGCCCAACACCGCCAATTGCTACAAAATCAAAACATTATGCTTGAAACTTGTGTCATGTTCTTAATGACACGAGATTTTCATATGGATGTCACGTATGGCCTCAAGAAATATATAAATTATCAACTGTATACAACCGCTTTCTAAGACTCATAGTTAAAACGGCTTTGAGCAATTGAAGCATGTAAATCTTAGCGAAGACCACACTATTTTGAACCTCATGGACTGGCGCTGCAGAATCTCAAACAAGAACTGTACCAACTAACAGAAATGCCATTACTTGAGGATTTTCAGCAGCAGTAACAACTAAAATGGATAACTTGAAGAGAAAATAATTACATAATCAAGATGCTGACATTCCACACTGTCAAATAAAAGATTAGGAAGGAAAACCCTCATCAATCCTGGAAAGAACGATAACAACTATTGGACTTGATAAACCTATACTTTCACGAAAAATTGATTTAAGAGCGAGATTTAAAAAATTTAAACCGACAGCAGTAATGGTTGCTCAGTCAATGAATATTGAATGTTTCCTCATAAAGATATTTTGAAGATCAATCCTTGGCATATGAACCTGTGTAATGGAGTAAGGGGTTTCGTGCAAGTATTAGAAAACTCCATTGTACGTGTTTGTTTTATTTCACACGATTTTCTTCACGTCTATTTTTATTGTTTTTTTTTTAATTTTCTTTTATTCTTGACTAAATCTAAACTGAAAGTGACGTTTGGTAAAATGAATTTGTCCAGTCAGCGTCAATTTGTCTCTGACACAATTTCCTAAGATTTGCCTTGGCCATGTTTGGGAACTGAGGGCGGGAAAACGTGTGTTGCGCCATTCTAACGATGAGAGTGAAACTCTGCCTTGCGAAACAACATTTGGAAATCCTAGCTTTTAACCCGGCTTCGAACTCCGAACTCTGGTATCAACTTGAAATACGTAACTATTTCAGCCACGAGGCAGAATTATTTTACTTTAAAAAAAAAAATCTTTTCGTTGGCTATTTTAAAAATACAAATCCTCCTGTCGAGAGTTTAAACTGATGCTTTTTTTGTTTTTCTGTATATTTTTCAAATTTTACTTAAAAGGTTGTATTTCCGTGAATTCAGGTTGAAACTTGAAAATTTCCCAACATATTTCAATGGAAGTTTCAGTTTCCAAAATTATAGCTTATTCCGTTTCGAATTTATTAAAAAAGAAATGCTTCAGTTTAAATTGACGCCAGTAGGATATGGGTTAATAGCTCTATTTTCTGTTTCACTTTTTTATTTGACTCTAAAAGTGAAGAAAAACAACACTTTTGACAGCCTTTTATCGGGAATGATTAGTGAAGTTAGGGATGAACTAAAAGAAGATTTACAAATATTCACTCGTTCAAAAATATCCTATTTGATGACCTGCAAGACCTCTTCCCATTTACGTTTACTCATACAGCATTATTCACTTAGCGTAGTCTTAACCAATCAGATACGCCAACTTCGCGTTTGAGTAAACATTAACGAATCAGATCCACCAACTTCGCGTATAAGATACGAGAGATATTTTTCAGCCATTTTCGGAGGTGGAAGGAAAGGGGTCTTATATGACATTAAATACGGCAGAATGACTTTCAAGTACGCTTCAAGTCAGTTAAAAAGTAGTCTGGTATTGCTTGCCCCAATATATATATATATATATATATATATATATATATATATATATATATATATATATATATATATATATATATATATATATATTAATAAATTAATTTAAAAAAGAGACACTTTTATTATACGAAAAAAAATTTTTTTTTGGCACAGTTTGTCTGAAGCCCAAACATACATATCTGGGGGCCAGAGTCTATTTCTAACCGATGGTTTAACCAATTAATATCTATCATAAAATTCAGTATTAATTATGAAGTTAAAATTCGATATTATGGGTTTCTGAAATAATCGGAATTATAGGTTTACTAAAACAAATTATTAGTTTATAAAAATCGGCAATTAAATGTAGATTTCTAACCCATTAATCTCCACGATCTGAAAAATAGGACGGTGGACATTTTTTCTATGTGCCATGTCCTATCAGGGTGTTAGCGATCATGTCTCTAAAACTTCCTATACTTTGTAGCTGTTCTGTCATCCATTTATACACGATCGGTACGTAGGGTAAATTTTGCCACTTGTCCATCTTTTTGCTTGTCGAGTAAAAACGTCTTTTGTTTTTATCATTTAGTGATTCCTCATAGAGACGGTTGTAATAAAAATGATTTTGTATATTGATGCATAAATGATTATCTCCCCTTACATATAAAGTGTCACGTGACAACACTTCACCAATCCTTACAGACTTAAATATTAATGTTAGCTTCGTCCTACATAAGGTTTTAATTGTTGATGTCCCCAACTCCGACTCGGGTTGGTAGCACAAAAGCGTGAACCAGCGAAAGTATAAAAATACATTTTTCACAGTAAAAATACCAGCAATACATTTTTATATATAAAAGGACTAACAATACATTTTAAAGTAAAATAACCATATATTTTATCTGTAGCTGAACGTATACAATTGCGTTCAAAATATATTTAGCTGAAGCCATAAAATTTTGTTCAAAATATTTAGATTTCGGTATTAAATAACTCATACATATTGTATACCGCTAAACAAAACCAAACAAACAACCAACATAAGTTAAAATGAGAAATAATAAACTGAATTATTTTTTTGTGCCAATCATCTAAATGGAGAGAGACTGCTTTCAAGGTCACTATCGTAAGTTTAGATTTCACCGAGGTTTGAACACTGAATCACTGAATCCGGTAGATAATATCTTATTATATAAGGTGCCGAGCAGACCTAAATCATTGGTGAAGGATTTGGTTCCACGTGTTTAAATTGACTAATTAAATTGACTAATAAATCTGACCTAACTTGGAGTCAAAGCCCAATGGTGAAAAGTGAGGTAGAAAGATTATGGAGCATGGGTTTTATATTGGGCTCGAAAACAAACCACTGAGCTTGTTTTAAATATATGACTCTGCCAGCAAGATAATTTTGGCACACACTCATTCTCATATCTAAGAAGGAGCATTGTAACGCCTTCTGTAATTTCTGCACACATATATAAAGTTAACAAAGGAATTCAGCTGATTCGAACGTTCGACCTGCTGGTAAGAGAAATATGTACTATGCCAACAAAGCGTACAACAACTAAATTAGACCGAGTGCACAGATACTGAACCGATCTTAGACAGGGGACGGGAGAGAAACACCTTTTCTTCTTGACAGAGCCCACAGGTACTACATTGATCTTAAGCAGAGGTCCATGGAAGCAACACTTTGATCCTAAGAAGAGCACACAGGCGCTACACTGATCTTAGGCAGAGTGTCAAGGAAGCAACATTTTGATCCTAAGAAGAGTACACAGACACTACACTGATCTTAGGCAGAGGGTCAAGGAAGCAACATTTTGATCCTAAGAAGAGCACACAGACGCTACGCTGATCTTAGGCAGAGGGTCAAGGAAGCAACATTTTGATCCTAAGAAGAGCACATAGACACTACACTGATCTTAGGCAGAGGGTAAAAGATGCATCATTTTGATCCTTAGAAGACCACACAGACGCTACAATGATCTTAGGCAGAGGGTCAGGGAAGCAACATTTTGATCCTAAGAAGAGCACACAGACACTACACTATTCTGAGACAGAGGATCAAGGAAGCAACCTTTTGATCCTTAGAAGATCACACAGACGCTACAATGATATTAGGCAGAGGGTCAAGGAAACAACATTTTGATCCTAAGAAGAGCACACAGACGCTACACTGATCTTAGGCAGAGAGTCAAGGAAGCAACATTTTGATCCTAAGAATAGCACACAGACCCTACACTGATCTTAGGCAGAGGGTCAAAGAAACGACATTTCGATCCTAAGAAGAACACACAGATGCTACATTAATCGTAGGCGTAAGTGCTGATACCCCACGTTAAATTTCTCGTCATATTTAAGCTAGTATTATTGTTACAGTTTTTTCATTTATAATACTTTCTTTCTTTCTTTTTGTATGCTTGTCTTGCTGTCTGACTGTTTCTCTCTTTCTTTTGCCAAACTTCCTTAATTAAACATCGCTGCTTATTGGCCATTTTCAAAAGCCTCATTAATTTTAATGCTTGTTTTCAGCTTTAAACTTTAAATTTTTAGACATTTATTATTTCTTTTATTTTCCGAGAGTAAATCATAGAGTTTGTAGCCTTGCATGTTGTGAACTGAATTAGATTCGCAATTTTTCACTGTGTAATGTCCAGACGATGTGATTTGTTTTTCATTCAACGCATTGGCAGAAATGGAGAATATTTTCAAATATAAATACTTCTTATGTAAAGTAAATATCTTTCTTTATATCATTAGATTTATTGATATAGCTATGGAGCAATATGTGTTTGCATGATTCAGAATATCTCAGGTAGGATTTATCCCATGAAAATGTCAAAACTCTCATCATTTTCATCAGATTATACTAGAATCTCACATCGTTTCCGACGTATGAGGGTACGGCAACGAAGTTCCTAGAAACCTACAGTTAGACTACTCGCATCCTTTAATTATAGCGGTGAAGGCCTGTGCGGGACCAACCACATATTTTGGAAGAGCCGAATACAGAGTACTGGCGCACATAGTGTGTCAGAAGGTCACCAAACGCCCCTCCTCAGGTTTTGAATTTAGAGTTGTCTTTCTCATGGGCCTATTTCTACGGGAGGCTGTAGGACACAGTCTGTTCTGCTCTTTATCCATAGACGTGGGAAGATGAGGTGAAGAGATGGATCCATATCTTTCCCAAGGATATTTGCAAGAAAATCTAACAAACTCGAACTCGGCGCTGCGATTCCTCAATCCGAGTCGTGATATATATATATATATATATATATATATTTATAAGTTTTGATATTTTCATGGGATATATATATATATATATATATATATATATATATATATATATATATATATATATATACAGCAAAAAATAAAGATTACTTCATGTGGGCATAGTATATATTTCAAACTGGCGCAACTTTATGCCATATCTGAAACACAAAGGTGTATACGTGTCCCCACTCCACACTGTTATCTAAACTAAATTCAAAACCTCTGATTCCGAGACAGTAAGTCTAGGGCTGAAGAAGACTGTCATGAGGTTGTTCCAGTTTGAAATAGACTATACCCACATGAAGTCATTTTTAATTTTTTCTATATAATATATATATATATATATATATATATGCTCTGTTATAATAAATACATTGAGCTCTCCCTGTGGATCAGTTTTAATATCTGACATTACTAGGATCCACCTGGGATTATATACCAACGGATCTATTACCGGATATATATATATATATATATATATATATATATATATATATATATATATATATATATATATATATATATATATATATATATATAAAGTGTTCGATATCAGAGATAGAGCGTATGTAGATATAAATGTGAATCTTGAAGTCAACACTCAGAGACGGCAGGCTGTTTCATGCTAGACGGAATCGTCAGGCATATATATATATATATATATATATATATATATATATATATATATATTGAGAGTTAGATAGAGAGATTGCCCGGTTTATAAAGGGAGCGATGGGTAAATTGTCGCCATTTTATACATTTAATTTTGCGCATGTTGAATGAGTCTAATAGGGATTATGAAGTTGTTTTGAGTGACCATTAGTGACGGCGATATTATGTCTCCATTAACCTTCCCACATGGCCTCAAACTCAACACGGAGGCCTACATTAAGTGCCTTGAGGTGGTAGTGATGCCCTGGGTCAAAAGGATGTCTACTGGAAGAGCCTATGTCTGGCAACAAGACTCTGCACCCCAGTAATGGCTGTAAGACAATTTCTGCGGCCTCATCACCCCTTACATCTGGCCACCTAATTCCCCAGACTGCTACTCTCTTGATTATTATATGTGGGACGCAGTTGAGCGAGAGACCAACAAAACCTGTAACATCAAAGATGAATTGAAGGCAAAGATTATGGTAGCATTCACTAAATTTTAACACGGACACCGCCCAGAAGAGATGCAGGAGATTCCGAAGCTATCTTCAGGCCGTGGTTGAAGCCAATGGTGATTTTATTGGATAAATTTACTATATATATTTATATTTTTGTGCAATATTGGTAAATATATCTGTTAAAATGAGATGTCAGCGTTATTTTCATTTAATTTCTTCAACGCATCCTGCATATATATATATATATATATATATATATATATATATATATATATATATATATATATATATTGTTCGGTTCAAACTCCTCCCAGGCCTTTTGAATAGAAGGAGAGGTTTAGCCCTTGTTCCCTGCTTAGGAATGGGTCGACAACAATGCCTAAACTCTGAAACTTTATTTACTATTTATTTAAAATTTTTTGTTTTTATTTTTGTTTTCCTCAATAGGGGTAGATAAGTTTGCCTATCGTCCGAGTTTGCTTTGGAAATCTTCTCATTCTCTTTCATACCCAGCCGCCCCTTGTGTCTTAGTGGCTTTATCACCTTGCCTGGGGCGAATTGATTAATATCCATCTATCTATCTATATATATATATATATATATATATATATATATATATATATATATATATATAGAGAGAGAGAGAGAGAGAGAGAGAGAGAGAGAGAGAGAGAGAGAAAGGGAAAAAGGTTTTAGGGAAAAAGAAACAAACTTAAAGTACTTGACTGCATCTAATTTATGCATACATAGGCAAAATTTTCTTAACGCCGCCCACTGGTTTTTATTTTGTATACTAACAAACCAAATATCACTATCAGTTTAAAAAAATAAAATTTTGAAATTGCAATTATTACCTGAAATATTTTAGCAAATCTCACGGCATAATGTACATACTGCGTGTAGACAATCACGAAAAAAGAGACTGTCAATGAATCTGAATTAAAGCAAGTGTTACTGATGGAACAGAATTATAATATCTACAATTGCTATAACTTTTCATTAAGGCAACAATAGAAGTAAGCATTGCTTATGCTTTCTCAGCAATGAAATTGTAACAGCGTTATATCTCGAGTTTTTAATTGAAGATTTAAACTTTATCAACGAATTTAAGATTACGCATGTTTAACAAACAGAAGACATGCTATATTCTTTATCTTGAACGAGTTTGTGTGGGTCATTTCGTAGCGATGATTTTCATTAACTTGATACAAAGGACACATCTTTAAACGAGTCAGTTTTTTTTTATTCCTCTGCCATCATACTGAACTCCACCCGAAAAACTGAGAAGTGTCGGCAAAATATTCAGCGTTCTGTTCTCAGAGGCCCAATTGTTGCTGACCTAAATTCTAAGCAAAATTCATTCTCTAACTTTTCATATTAAAGTAACATTATCCACTTCTAAAAAAAAAGCAGCAGGAACACTTGCCCTTGTCCCATCTGATATCGGCGACCATTTCATGCAAACACTTGAACCAGAAAAATTAAACAACTTGTTGTCCTTATACACCACTCCACGGTTGTACTTGCTGGTAAAGCTCAGCGCTAAAGCAGTGGAATGCTGTATGAAGGTTTCAAATTCTATCCTATTTGAGAGATTGGTGATAATCTTTACTAAGCACTCACTTAGTCCGGTTCTCGGCTATTTTTTGCCCTATTTGCATTCAGTGAGGAATTGTTAAAAACAAATCAATGCCGCGGGAGGTAATTATAAGAATTAGAACAGTAGAGCATTGATATAATGAAACCTGTTTATGAGTGTTTAATAGTCTAATTTTGAAATTGTTTACAATATACGGAAATTTGTAAGTTATTTTCTATCATGGCGTTCTGGTGACAAAAACAATACCACGACAATTAATCCTTGATCAAAAGGAAAAAAGCGGTTTCACGCCTTTTATATGCCCTTTATGAAAAATAAATATAATAATAAAAAGCTTTTTGGGAAACTCCGTTTTTTATACGAGTTAGTTTTATTACACGCCTCTTGCACACATTGACGCAATACAGAATTGTAGATGGGCTAAATGAACGAGTAGAAAGTAGTTCCATATATATTCAATAAGAGATAAGTATGGATTTCTTGTTGCCCAAGTAAGTTTTCGAACATTTTAGAGCATGTTGAGTAGTATGGACAACATGTGGTCGGGTATTATTCTACTGCAATGGCACATCACTTGCCTCTTGCAACAATGGTAGCAGAAAGGTTTAAACAATGTTCTGGTTGTACATGGTACTATTCAACATTCCCTCCACAAGCACAAAAGGCAAGCGAGAATTGTAGCTTATAGTAGTCTACAGCTTGATGCCAAGGATTTGGGCTATGTCGATGTTCAGATCAAATGTAGTAGAGAAATGTACCTAATTTATGCATACATAGGCACAATTTTCTTAACGCCGCCCACTGGCTTTACTTTGTATATTAAGAAACCAAATATCACTATCAGTAGAAAAAATAAAATTTTGAAATTGCAATTATTACCTGAAATATTTTAGCAAATCTCACGGCATAATGTACATACTGCGTGTAGACAATCACGAAAAAAGAGACTGTCAATGAATCTGAATTAAAGCAAGTGTTACTGATGGAACAGAATTATAATATCTACAATTGCTATAACTTTTCATTAAGGCAACAATAGAAGTAAGCATTGCTTATGCTTTCTCAGCAATGAAATTGTAACCGTTATATCTCGAGTTTTTAATTGAAGATTTAAACTTTATCAACGAATTTAAGATTACGCATGTTTAACAAATAGAAGACATGCTATATTCTTTATCTTGAACGAGTTTGTGTGGGTCACTTCGTAGCGATGATTTTCATTAACTTGATACAAAGGACACATCTTTAAACGAGTCAGATTTTTTATTTCTCTGCCATCATACCGAACTCCACCAGAAAAACTGAAAAGTGTCGGCAAAATATTCAGCGTTCTGTTCGCAGAGTCCCTATTGTTGCACAACGACAGTTGGAGACGTGCACAACGGTGTGGTGGTGTGTGGGAAAATCTGACAGGAGGCAATAGGTTCTGCTGCAAGTAAACTGCCCTCAACGCTACGCGTTTTCATTTCTCGTATCGCATTTTCACTGATCTGTGTTGTAGACTACGTGCGATCTAACACTGTTGTTCTTAAAATGCATCGATTTCTGCGAGCGTCTGTGCTACTTGACTGTATTACGAGTAAAGAAATCTTCAATGACCACTGTTGTAAACATGAAAGGATCATCGACGTTTAATGACAGGCATACGCGGTAATGCTGTGAAATGACCATCCAGCGTTTTGTATCCGATCACGTTAAAATTTAGTCTTTTTTTTTTCGAAACTAAAGTTCACCCAATACAATTCTCACTGACGGGTGAGGATTGCTGAAAAAGGTGTGTGATATGAGAGAAGATACGGTTTCCTGTCGGAGGAAATGCTGCTGTTGTAGTATCTGTTTCGTTCCGGTTGCTGTCTTCTCCACAGCTGCCTGGATAGAAACCTCGGACTGTTCCGTAGCGGTGGTATGACCGACTATGACTACCTTAGAAAACTATGACCAGCTAAGACCAGCTTAGACCAGTGGCCCGAGTAAAGACACTCGGGTCCCCACGTTAAAACAAACCGACCTTGTGTCATATCCTGACTCAGTGGGGAGTCAAAGGTAAATATCGAGGCATGTGATATGAACGTAAGACGAGGCAGCAGGAAGCGAAGATTACGAGGATACGGATATGGATAACTGTTATGGGACTTTACCTATAACGACAGAGAACTCTTCCTGACACTATGTATACTGCGCCTCTCAAGAGAGAGGGACGAGAGGGAATCGAGTCATGAGCAGTCTCTGACTGTTTGCGTCTTCTGTCGAACTCTTTGCTTTGGCAGAGAGGAACGCGGACTAGGCTTTGCCGAAGGGCAAATTTTTGTCCGGGGAGGTAGACAGTCCCAGAACCCGTTTATACGGGTTCTAAATGGGCATATTTTTGGCCGAGCCTACGGGCTGGGGGATTCCACATTAAACCGGCCTTGTGCCACATTCGACCCACGTGGGAGGGTTGTTAAATATCGAGACGGAATCGAGTCGAGCCAATAGTAGTTCACTTCAAACCAGACTAACAGTCATACTTACGCCTTCCACATCTTGTATTATTATTTCTTGTAATATATCTTTGTTTTTCTACTCTTGTGTTCGTGTTTTTGTTCTTTGGTCCTAACCTTGGACCATAACAGTAACTCGACTTGAAAATGTTAAGACTGTAGATTTCTGGGAAATAGTCACGCTGGTATCTGTTCCACAGAGTAGCGACACTTAGAAAGAAGCTTTCTGGGTAAAATATACTTCTCACCAAATGAATACTCTGCCGACGCAGTAAAGCTGGTCTTCGTTGTAATGGTTTGAGCTGGTGGCACTAAAGAATAGAGCTCGTCTGAACATTTGTCTCTGAAGTAGCGATAGAGTAGCAATAAAGCGTTCCGTCTGTGGGAAAGATGCTGTCAGGTTGAAAAATAAATCATCACCCAAAAGGCCGCATAAACTCCTCTAAACTCTATAAATCCTGGAAAGTGAAGATTGAGTAGTTCCAGAAATCACTCTTTCATGACTACCTTAACTGCTCAGGCAGTGGCAATAAATTACTTACTGCCTTAGCTAGTAAATTAAATTAATAATAAATATTTGTATATTCAATGTACAGGTAGTATAATAGTGGCTCGAAACGAGAAATCGATCAGCCGAGTTTGAATTCTGGTTGGGTTCGTTACATTCTCTTTCACATAAATTGCCTTGGGGAAGGTATGAATTCATCTCTGTACTACCACAGCAATTTATAAGCAGGCAAACTGGGCTGCTCTAGCCGTTGCTGGTAAGCATTTTAGAGAAGGACAACTTTTATTTCAAAAGCGAATGTCGCCCTAGTGAAACCTATACTATTTTTTCTTTCTATGTGCGTGTCCTTTCAGGACGTAGGCGATCCTGGCTCTCCACCATATCCCTCTATCCCTTGCAGATCTCAACAAGTTCCTTCCCTCTGTCACCTCCACCTCCATACCGCGTTCTCTCATCCACTTGCTTAAAGCCGCTAGGTATGTTATGCGTTGTTTTCCCTTGTCTCTCTTTCCCTCTATTCGCCCCGTGAATATCAGATTCTTCATGCTCTCCTTCCTCATTATGGGTCCCAAGAACTTCAGCTGCTTCTTCCTCGTATTAAGTATAAGCCTCCGCCTTGTTTGCATCCTCTCTAAGATCTCATCGTTGCACACACGCTCGGTCCATGATATCCTTAGCATTCTTCTGTAGAACTACATCACCGTCGCCTTGAGTCTCTTCTTCATCTTTGAGGAAATCGTCCAACGTTCGCTTCTGATGTCACGTAATAACTCAGTACTCTTTTGTTCGTTTCCAAAGAAATTCTCCTGTCTCGCAATTGTTTGCGCAGCTTTTGGAATGTATCCTTGGCCATCCCAAAACGTCTACGGATCTCAGTGTCGCATTTACCGTCCTCTGGCAGAACGCTTCCCAGGTATTTAAACTTCCGCGTCTGCTTGATTCTAGTGTTCCCAACCTGCAAATCGCATTCCGGGCTCATCCTTTTACTGATGACCATGCATTCTGTTTTCTTTTAGTGTATGCTTAGTCCCTTCTTCTCACTCTCCGTCGTAACTTCTATAGGAGATTTTGTAATTTCTTTTCCGTGTCTGCTATCAGTACTGTGTCATCTGCGTATCTTATGTTATTAAAAGAGGAAGAACTCTCCAGTCAACGGCCAGCTAACTACGGGTGGTGTCTCCATAAACCACTGTGGAAACCACTCCACTATCAATCCCAAGACAAAATATGGTTAACCTATACTATAAAAACATGAAAAAGATTATCCTAGCTAACTGTGGCATGATTTCGACTGACAGGTAGGTAACATATATATGATGAATTCCATAAATAAAATAGTGTTTATTTAGCGCCTTATACTCTATATACAAAACTTTGGGTCCCCTTAACCAATATCCAGCTTAGAAAACCGTAAATGAAACTAGTTAAAATAGGTGCCAGCTTTTATGAGGATGCATCCAGTTTATCATAAAATACGATATATTTGATCATATCACATTTCGATAATCATACAAAAACAGTAACGCCAGAAGTGAGTAAAAATGATACTGTTATTAGGTCAGATTCCAGCCACACGGTGTACAAGTGCTGGATATAAACAAATTAGAATACACCAGGATTTTACATGCAATTATCGATGCTTTATTATTAACAGCTATTTCCCTATTCAAGAGCTTCAATAATTTATATTGCCAAATTGTGTTGTAAATATATGACTGCCCTATTTTTTCTTTTACTTTCAACATTGTTTTATTTCGCTTATCTTTTATCTAAACAATACCTTTTATTTTAATCTCATTGTAATCGAAACTATTAGATTAGGAACGAACGTCTTGAATTACGATCAGATATAATTTTTATTAGGAACACGATATATCCCTAATAAACAGCGATCCAAATATGTTTGAACCGTCTTTACTATAATAAAAAAAGAAGAAATAACCTCGAATTAAACTCCAGCAAAACTTTCAATGACAACAGACAAAGCCCGGTCACAAATAAACGGGGAACTGATCAAGTGACTGATTTTATATATCTTACTCACGACTAAAATATTGCAGTAAAAACAAATGAGCCTTGTGAAAGTATAAAGTTATGCTGGAATTGACAAGAATAAGAATCTAAATAAATAAACGGTAAATTCTGTCTGTCTGTCCGTGTGTCTGAAACTCCTCTAACTTTGGCCATACTTGCTCTACAGAGACATATTATACCTTTTTGGAATCAGGACGATCCCGGGATTGAAAATCTGACCTTCATCTGGTGCTTGAACATCCGGCATTGGGATTTTCGTCTGAATGACGAGGGAACGGTTAAAAATTCAAATTTTAAAATAACTGAAAAAATTAGTGATTTTAAAAGTTTTTAATTTATATGGAATAACACATAATCTTTATGAATTTAAAAAAAATGTTTTAAATTCCTTTTAAAATATCTCCAAAACTTTGTGAATTGATTAAATCAGTTTTATTCCTTCAAAATGCCAAGAAGTCAAAGTGAAAGGTTTAGTAACGGGAGGTTTTGAAGTTCCGAAGCGTTTGTGATTTGAAGAACTCAATATTCGGCCAAATCGTAGTTTCGGCCCAAATTGGACTTTCGATCTAAATCGGTCTTTTGGCCGGGATTGGACTTATAGCCCGAATCAGAGTCAGAGGGAGGTTCCATAGAATGAATTGAGGAATTCAAAGTCCGGCTTTTAAGTTAGTTTACAATAAAATGAATATATACTTCACACACATTCTTGTTATCTTGTATGGTTTAGAGTGTGAAAAGACTCAAAAGTTTTCAATTCAAAACGAAACATTTCAAAATTGTACAGTGCGCATCCGCACAGACTACAAGATGACAGACAAAGTGAAAATATCCACTATTCAAAATGGAACCAATTTGTCTTCACTTTTCGATACTATTTGTATCAGAACCTTGAAACTAGTTGGATACATTAAACGATCGAATGCAGTGCTCGCTAAATAGTGTCTTTTGAGTATAGTGCCTAGAAAAAAGACGTAACGGAAGGATGACATAATCTGGTGGTTACTAATTAATAAGTGGCAGACACTAAATTAACTTACTCATAATCTTAATAAAATGGTAGGAAATAAGTTACGTTAGTCTGCAATCTACCGCAAGCGGAAACAGCGACTAATGACAATGATGATAGAATTAATTTATATTAAGTCCTTCCAGCCACACCTCTCTTTGCAAATTTTGTGGTTTTTAGGCTTAATTATAATTAGCTTTTAATCTTTTATATTTGTTAATAACATGCGGTCTTTGGTGTTTTTCATTTTAGTCGCTATGCACATTTCTCGTTTCGGATTGATGAGAGAGGACCAATAAACAGGTTAAAATGTATTTTTAGTTTATTTTTGCTTTCTTACGTATCGATATTAATTCACGGTAACATCAATTTTTTTTATTATTCCTTTTTACTTATTTTTCTTGTTGTCTTAATGTCTATTTTAATTGCTTTTATTAAATTCTGTACCCTTTTTAAGATATATAAAATGATGATAATTTTTATTTCTTTTTTAATTACCCATCTCCCCAGGAAAGGTTATAATGCCACTAAGACGCAAGGAGCTGCTGGGAGTGAAAGAGAATGAAAAGATTTTAGAAGGAACCAGAAAACCAAACCTAAACAGGTAACGAGGGATAAATATCGACTCGTGTCCAAAAGACTGGGGAAGAGGTGAACCGAGCGATAGGCAAATCTGTCTACTACTAGAAATCATAGCTCATTATGAGACAAGAATAAATGGCATATCCAATTTATTCTTGTCTCATACTGAGCTATGTTTTCAATAGAGGTGGACGATTTTACACGATAAGCTCGAAATAATGAAGATTTTTTTCCTCTCTTTAAAATCAGCATTCTAATTCCTGTTACTTTGTTTCGATCCCAAATTCTGATAACAGATGGGGAAATATGTAACTGTTCTCGTCACGAAGCAAACCGAATCAGTTATAGTTATAGGACGAAAATAAATTGAAGACATTGTTAGTCATAGCTGCATAACATATAAGCCTCAATGTTGATTCTGAGTTGCATTTAAATGTTGATTTGATCTCTAAGACGAACAAATGTATATTATTTTGGGATTGGTATTTTATATATATATATATATATATATATATATATAAATATATATATGAGTCAACTGCACGAAAATAAAAATGAAAAAATCACGAACTTTACTGAGAATGTGTCACTCACATATAATAAAACTGGTAAAACTGGTAAAACCATTAACACTTTGAATACTAAAATTCATCTTATACAAGGCTCAAGGTAGAGGGTTATTGTATGAAAGGTGTATGATATGAATGATTGTAGAAACTGTTAGAAGGATAGACAACGATTGAATTTTTGACTGAAGAGGTTAAGATTGTAGTGTTCAGGAAAGTATCCACACGTTAGTCTGTTCCACAATAAAGCACTTCTCGGGGAAAAAGAACTGACTTGAGTGACTTCCCTCTTAGATTTGGAGTACGGAGGAAATGAGTGTGATTCGACTACTTGTACGGCCTATGGCGTGTCCCAATTGCAAAGCTCTCCGCTGGTGGAGTTAAAGAATGGAGTTCAACTGAACATTTACTAAGGAGCTAGTGATAAAGTAGCGTTAGGTTTACGATGTTACTTCCCCGAGGAAAGAAGCTGTAGAGTGGAAAATAAGCTTTTACTCGCCACAATATAGCACAAACGGTTTTCAACTCTGTCAAAAGCTAGAAAATGAGAATTGAGCAACCCTAGCCCAGATATGACAGCAATACTCTACTTTTGATCTCATCTAATGCTTGTTAAGATAAAGCTTGGTACAAGGAGTTACGTATTTTCAGGAGTGATATAGTATACGGACTATTTTTCTAAAATCTTTAGCAGTTGATTGTATATATGAACCTGATGAGGTCTCGACTGAACTTGAGAGTTAATGGGAGTTCAAAGCATGGAACTTTATTGAGAGTTATTGGTGATGATGAAACTATACTAGCTTGGTTTTTGAGATATTGAAAGTCACAAGTTAGTTTTTGTCCATTGAGTTGATAGAGCGAGATCGGTGGAGAGATCAGCTGCAAGGACCAGATCATTTTTATATTTTTGGACCAGCGTAATGAATACTGGTATCAGTTGCAAAGATTCCTCATTGGCGGCTCTCTAAAAGACTAAACTAATAAATACCTATTATTATCTATGTTTCTGTTGCTTTTATCGCCAGTCATAACGGAGGATGCTTTGTCATAATGGTCATCGTAATATTAGCCCGTTCCCTACAATGAAACATTTCGTATTCATTGACCGAGCAACCAATACTGCTTTCAGTTGAAATTTATATAATCTTTCTCTTAAAACGATTTTTCAAGAAAATAGGTTTCTTAAATCTACTAGCTGTTATCGATCTTTCCATCATTGCTGGGGTTTCCTTTCTAACCTTTTGTTTGAAGTGGTGTGGAATGTCAGCATCTTTATAATTATTTTCTCTTCGAGTTACATGTGTGATCCAGTTTAGTTAATGCTGATGATAGTTCTCAAATGATTTGGTTTCTCTTATTTGGTACAGTTCTTGGTTTGTGATTCTGTAGCGCCAGTCCACAGTGTTCAAAGCAGGATGGACTTTGCCAAGACCCTCAGAGTTTTGTTACCCATTGATCTTAGAAAGTGGAATTCCTGTATACAAACCATCGCTAAAGATGCAGGTAAAATGATTGGCTTCCTTTACCGCTCCAGTAAGTATCTGACTCCTCATGCTATCCTTTATAGGTCAGGCCGAAAATGGAGTACTATTTTCACATTTGTGTGGGAGCTGTCCAGACTCCACTTTCCAGTCTTGATAGAGTTCAAAAGCGTCTCCAAGTCCTTGTGGGATAAAACCGTCTAACCTCTCCAATATCCAACCTCTCTCACAGCAGGATGTGGCGAGTCTCTCACTGCTTTGTCGCTACTACTATGAAGAGGGGTCAAACGAACTGCATCTGGTTTCATCAGGTCAAACCTTCACGGCTAGGACTCGCCATGCCCCTTACATAGTAACAAATCACCCTCATTCCCTCCGTATTCCATCGGTGGGAAGTTAGTTCTACTCAAACAGCTTTTTCCCGCGAACCACTGCCCTGTGATACATTGTCCCTAGGGGATGTTTCCCCGATCACTACAATCTTAACCTGTTCAAGTCTAGAGTCAATCGTTATCTCTCCGCCATTATCCATATGAACTGCCCCTTATCGTAACCCTCTACCTCGATTGGCCACCGGGCCTTGTAAACGGTGAACCTTACTGTAAAAACAAAAAAGTTTAGATATTTCTGAACAAGTTTGGCGTAATGCATAATGCTCATAGAATAACTAGAAAGTGAGTTTACCGAACAATTATTGCAGGTGTGTGATCGTTATTATCGTGGGTCCCAAACTCGTGGCTGTGTGTATACGCTTTATAATATAATATATTAACATATTATAATATTAATTATTACTATATTAATTATTATTATTATATTAATTATAATATGATATATTAATATAATATTATTACGCAGGTCAGAAAACGTAACTGTTCGAATACAAAAAGGCAGGAGATCGTGCATATACTACACTCTGATCCGAAGTAGAAAAATCTAACGGTCATACATACAAATGATCAGAATAATATAGAACGGTGAAACAGTAAGGGAATAACTGAGTAGGTTAATTTAAAAAATATCCATACCATTAAACTGTGGATATCCTACATGCATACTTATAAAATCGAAGAATTCTGGTACGGAAAAAAATCTAATATGCAGAATTAATGTTATAATAAAAACAGAAATAAAGTTTTGAAAATTCCCCCAAAAATATTTTCATATTCTTTGTGGGTAAATTCTTGCTGTCGTATGTGAAAAACTAAGTTGATTTTATTTTTATTGAAAACAAAGTGAAATAATTTAAAATACTAGACATTTAATAGTTATACAAAAAGTAACTGTATTAATTTGAGCATCATACTTCTAGGTGTGAGTGAGTCGGTGCTTGGGCAAAAAAAATCTCAAAGACCGGCGATTATCTAAAGGAAATCATATAAAGGTACAATCTATTGTAACAGTCGTAGGGATGCAAAGAGAAATTATCTCCCTTTAGTTGAGACGACGTCACGAAAATCACGTGACGGCCAGTGAGACGCCAGTTCATAGAGTAAAGAAGAGCAGTTGCTATTACTCATGCAAGCAGGTAAGACGTGTTTGCCCGCGCCAGTTGCTATGTAGCCTGCAGTAGAGCATGCAGAGGAACGCACATGGTCTCACCAGAAACATAAAGAACACCACCGACTTGCCCGTTTTCTCTTTGGGAAATGTTACAAGTAAGACTCTCTCCCCCCCCTTTTCACACTGTTTATTATAGTTTCTCTATGCGGGACATATTAATAACAAATATGTATATATCAGTATAAAAAATCTCTTTGAGAGCCATGCATGTTTGTCATTCCTTCCTGCTATTCTGTTCCGTCCGTGGCATAAAGGTGTTAGCATGCCACGGATATATTAATGCATATAATAGGGAAGCGGTAAATTGGGGATAATCTTTCTTGGATAGCAATCCCATTACAATTCAACTCTAGCTTAGTCTGCTGCGTTCACTTTCGCATTAATGCCTTTGCGAAAGGCATGGACCCATTTCTTCTGTTCTCCATCTGTAGGTTAAACAGCAGAGTAGACTGATCGCTCTTGGATTCAAAACAGCGAAGAAGGTAAGAGGAAATCTTCTTTTCCAAGAAGTCATGTCGATAATCAAGTAAAGAAATCCATGGAGAGCCATGATCGACTACCTCCTGAAAGGGGGTCTCATTTAAAAAGCAATCTCTTTGAAACTGACGAATGATATATTTTAAACAAAGTGTAGTATCGTATGCTAATTAGATAGACAAGTATAAATGGAGAACAACTGGCGAACATAGGGTGGTTATGCCTAGGAAACCCGGTTGTTATTCTGGATACGAAGAACAGTACTACGACTACTACTATGCAGAGAAATATGAAAAAAATAACATTAAGTTTACTTAAAATATGGTCAAGAAACACCCAAAAACCACCTCATTCGATATTATTATTTAAGTACAACTTACTATAATTATTAGTACTTACTAGAATTGTTAGACTTTACAAATACACAAAGTAGGGAACTAATTAAACTAAAATAACAACGATCTACCTTACTAATACGATTAAACAATTTTAAATAGTACGGAGAAAGGAGTTATGTCCCCTAGAATCTACCGGGCGAATGGCAAAATAGTTAATCACACGAAAGGAGTTACAAGTCTGTTTAAATTTAAATTTAAATTTTCTTTATTAATTATTATACATTTTAGAGTATCCTTAGGATAAAAAAAACTGCGGTAAAACCTCATCTATCAGAAAGGCCATAATGCCAAAGTCCGTATCTATTCTTGTCGCCATTGATAAAAAGAAACCTGTTTCGGTTATATAAATATTCATTGCACGTATGAGTCATCAGCATTATTCTTCTCGATAAAAATGCCCGTCCTCCTACGCCTTTAGTTAATTTATAAAGCATTATGTAAAATGGAGTGTTTCCATGCTATTTGCCTGCCTTCTTGTTATTTTTTTGTGTTTAAAATTTGCCTTTGTCTTTTGCTTTGATAAATGTCCATTCTTTCTTGAATGCGTTTGAAATAGCGAAGCCATAAAATGTAAAGAACACCAGATATCTAGCGTAAAGTCTACAGAAAAAGAAAAACGAAAGATAAAATGTTCGGAAAAGAAGTGTTGAAGCAAGGACGTGTCATCACTCCAGACCACACGCAACAAGTAAAATTCTTTCTTTTTTTTTTGTCCAAGACTAAAACTAAATTCTAGAAACGAGAATATTTATATATAAAAAAAAATGAATAAATAAATAAAAAACGACCAAAGAAAGAAAGAACGAGAAAAACAGGAAAAAAGAAACAACGAAAAAGAATGAAAAAGTAAGGAAAAAAAAGAAATGGAGAATGAAAACAAAGAAGAAAGAAAAATTAACAAGAAAAGAAATGATAATCAATGAAAAATAAAATTATTCTAGTATTTGCTGTAATTCTTTTCACTGTTAGCTCACTCAATACAAGGCCTAAGAGCCACTCAAAGTAGAGAATTACTAAGTGAGCTTGTTGTAAAAGAGTATTAAGGAGGAAGCAAGAAGTGCATTTTATGAGTAGTATAGATATCGGTTGACTCTGGACTTAAAGAAACCAAGATTGTAGTTCTCAGGAAAGCATACCCTCGGGAGTTTGTTCTAAAAAATAACAATTCTGGAGAATCAGTTTCTGAGTAAACTTACTTAGCAAAGGAACACGCGGGGAATGGGGATTATTTGTCACCGTGAATATGTCACGGTGGGTTCTAGCTGTGAGTGTCTGAACTGGTGGAACTAAGGAATATAACTCATCTGAGCATGTCGATACTGTCATAGTATTAATAAGAGTAGTCCGAGGCCAGAAGTCTTTGGTCTGTGGAGAAGAGTTGCAGGGTGGAGAATAATACATCAGCCAAAGGACCGCGTAATCGCCTTTGAACTCTATCGAGATTGGAATAGTGACTACAGAGCACAGTCAGCCTAGATCTGGCAGCAATACTTCATCTTCGGTCCGATCTGACTCATGGCAGCGGGAGTAAGGTATTGTCTGGAACGATACAAGGAACCGACCATTCTTCCAGCATCTACTGTGATTTCTAAAACCTAGAAACACCCAACACATGCTTTCCATGTCTAATCGGGCCTTTGTCATTTGATATTTTAAACTGGATGCCAAATTCCTTAATCTTTAAGAAGTGGATAATCCTTTCCCGTTTGCCTTCCTCGAGAGATTTAAATCAGTCATTATCGGCCTCTCTAAAAAAAAAAAAAATAGCAGATTCTTCATGAATCCTTTTAAATGAAAAATATACCGCTAATCCTCTTTGGGAAATGTTTAACCAAACATGACAACTATTAAAAGGTAATCTTCATCTTTACTAAAACACAGCAGACAGAGGTTTCACACAAGCAGACGTAAATATACAATGTACTATCTTAAAAATAAATGATTATTTCAAGAAACGCTTTTATTATTCTCCTATTTTCAAATTTCATGACAAATTTTTCCTTATTAAAATTTAAAGTGTGCCCTAGAGTTTCAGTTTTTCTACAAGTGCGCCCTGAGATTTAAAAAAAATGAGAAACACTGCTTTAAGGTATAGAATGATACCACCCAGTCTTTCCCCCATTGAGTTGTGAGAGTATTATTTACCTAGGTCTCCCCACTGAGATGGGATGTGACACAAGGCCGAGTTTAATGTGGGGAACCCGAGCGCGTTCACGCAGTCCAAGGACAAAAATTGCCCAACCTCCCGCAACTGTCGGTTGTGCTGGCATCAGTATGACTACCTATCTTTAGTGCAATTGGGGTGCAGCCTCGGGCCGGGCACCTTGTAGTATTTATTTTCCTCAGCTGCGTCTCTGTCCGCGGACAGAGACACAACTGAGTCGCACAGCACGAAGAGAGATGATAAACCCTGACCGGAAACTAGAACTGTGAGAGTTAGTTTTTGAGGAAAGATCATCTTGAAGGCACTGTTCATCAAGATATTTTAAGTGTGCGCTCATACACTGTTGTGTCATCTGCATATCTATTTACTAAGGATCTTACGAGTATTATTGCGCAGATCGTTAATATAAAGCAGAAAGTCAGTCGGACCGTGGAGAGAGCCTTGGGAGCCGCCAGCATTTATCTCATTTACTTCAGAGGCGTGACCATTGATGACGACCTTCATTTTTCGCTCACGATAATAACAAAAAAAAAAATTGCAATGTCAGGTCTGGTAAAAACATGGATGGATAACAGCAAAAATTGCAATATGAGCACTGGTAAAAAAATGATGCTGAAAACATTAGGTTTATAATACCCAGAAATTCATACACACATGGCACAGTGGATAACGGCGTTGGTTAGATCCAGTGACAGTGACAGAGTGTGAGTTCAATACCCGGTTAAGGCAGTGGAGAACTTGGAGAGGGAAATTAACAGGAGATAACTGACATCCATGAAACATGGCACGTGGAACTAGAACAGTCTACCCCAGTGAGCGAAATAAAGGGTTCAGTTCGACATTCCAACCAGCTGAAGAAGGCCGGAGCGTACAACGTTGTAATAATTTATGTCGACAAAGATAAATAGTGAAAATAACATCCTACCAAAATTAGTCCGGATAGTGTAAATAATGAAAATAGCATCCTACCAAAAATAGTCCGAATAGTGTAAATAGTGAAAATAGCATCCTACCAAAATTAGTCCGGATAGTGTAAATAATGAAAATAACATCCTACCAAAAATAGTCCGAATAGTGTAAATAGTGAAAATAACATCCTACCAAAAATAGTCCGAATAGTGTAAATAGTGAAAATAGCATCCTACCAAAAATAGTCCGAATAGTGTAAATAATGGAAATAACATCCTACCAAAAATAGTCCGAATAGTGTAAATAGTGAAAACAGCATCCTACCAAAAATAGTCCGAATAGTTTAAATAATGGAAATAGCATCCTACCAAAAATAGTCCGAATAGTGTAAATAATGAAAATAGCATCCTACCAAAAATAGTCCGAATAGTGTAAATAGTGAAAATAGCATCCTACCAAAAATAGTCCGAATAGTGTAAATAGTGAAAATAGCATCCTACCAAAAATAGTCCGAATAGTGTAAATAGTGAAAATAGCATCCTACCAAAAATAGTCCGAATAGTGTAAATAGTGAAAATAGCATCCTACCAAAAATAGTCCGAATAGTGTAAATAGTGAAAATAGCATCCTACCAAAAATAGTCCGAATAGTTTAAATAATGGAAATAACATCCTACCAAAAATAGTCCGAATAGTGTAAATAGTGAAAACAGCATCCTACCAAAAATAGTCCGAATAGTTTAAATAATGGAAATAGCATCCTACCAAAAATAGTCCGAATAGTGTAAATAATGAAAATAGCATCCTACCAAAAATAGTCCGAATAGTGTAAATAGTGAAAATAGCATCCTACCAAAAATAGTCCGAATAGTGTAAATAGTGAAAATAGCATCCTACCAAAAATAGTCCGAATAGTGTAAATAACAAAAGTTAAGCATGGTTGACGAGTGCGCATATATTTCTTTTATAATATTTCTTGAATGTTTACGCCGGTACACTAAAATAAAACGGAACGTCTACTCAAATAAGGATATCCACTAAAATTAACGTTCAAAAGTGATAGGTGACTAGATACATCCATAGATTTAGATAGATAGATAGATAGATAGATAGACAGAGAGAGAGAGAGAGAGATGAACACACAAGCAGACAAATACAGACGCTCAGAGCGATAGATAGAAGCATGTGTAGACTTAGACATAAAATATAGTCACTACATGTGCACGCCATTTCTTCGAGTTTTATTTATCTTCTTTTATGTGACGTGTCCCTTCAGGACATAGGCGATCATGGCTCCCCACTTCCCCTATAGCTTGTAGTTCTCCCTTTGCTATTTCTCCCAGACCCTCTTCTGTCATCCACTAGCTTAAGCCCGTTAGTTAAGTCACGCCTTGCTTTTTTACTTGTCTCTCTTTCCCTCTATTCGACCTGTGAGTATCAGATTCTCCAAGCCCTTATTTCTCATTACGTGTCCCAGAATTTTCAGCTGCCTCTTCCTGATGTTAAGTACAAGTTTCTTACTTGTTTGCATCTTCTCCAAAACCTCATCGTTGCTAACACGCTCGGTCTATGATATCCTCAGCATCCTTCTGTAGAACTATACCTCCACTGCCTCGAGTCTCTTCTTCATCTTGGAGACCGTCCAACATTCGCTGCCATAAAGGAGGACAGATATCACGTAGCATTTCAGTACCTCCTGTCTTGTAATACTCTGCCTAGCTTTTGGAATGCGTCTTTGGCCATCCCAATACGTCTTCGGATCTCAGCGTCGCAATTTCCGTCCTCTGTCAGAACACTTTATACATATGTTAATTATACGTTAGGTGCTCATCTTTCATGGCCGTCGCATTTTCCACTGTGCAACTTTATTTTTGAATTTCGTGCTGTTTTACTCCGACAGTTCATTGACCCAGTGTTTTCATAAAACAGTACATATTTCTTAAAACTTAATTTATATTCTCTTTTCATACACATGTAGTTTTTGAAACGTAATGTTAACAGTGACTATATATTTTTCCCGACATTGTCAACAGTGACTATATATTTTCCCCTACAATGTTAATAGTGACTGTATATTTCTCAAGTCAGTTATCTCCTTTTTATTAACGTTTTCAGTTTTCTTTTGTTTTCGTTTTTTCAATGATGTCTTTTAAAGATGAATCATTTACGAAAAATGTCAATCGCAGTATGTTTGGCTTACCTGTTAACAACGAAATCGATGAGAAGCTGCAAAAAAATGCTGTAAAAATCGAACTGTAGGCTGAACCAGTGAATTAAAAGCAAAAGTTATATAAAATTAAATGTTAATTTATTTTATCTGTACTCCGAGTTTTGCAGAGATTACATCCATTCGTCAGGAAACTTGATTGTAAAATTTAAATTTATTTGTAGAATTCTTTTTGTTTTTTTTTTAGATGTATTAATTATTATTTAATCTAATGCATCATCAGATGTAATTCCGAAACAAAGAAGTAAATAATAATGAAGCCTTTCTTTTTCAAGAAAAAAAATTATAGGACAACAGGAAATCTGATCACTGCTCTAAGGAATTGGGACCGTTGAAATATTAGTGACCATTCTTTCTGACAGCCTTTGGTATTGTTCTTTGAAAAAGAGATGGTCTCTTTTCTTATTTCTTTTTTACAGAATTACATCCAGCGAGAGCTGAAAAATGCATCAAACTAATATATAAATAAGGTAAGTATTTACGATCATAGATTCTTCTGTTGGTCAATGAGCGCTTTTGTTATTACTATTATTATTTTATAATCATTTTTAATAATCAATTCAATACAAGCAAGGCGATAATACCACTCAGACGAAGGAACTACTAGGAGTAAAAGAGAATGAGAAGACTTTAAAAGAAATCGGAAACCCAATTCTAAAGAGGAAACAAGGAATAAACCTCTATTCCTGTTCAAAAGATCGAGGAGGGGTGTGAACAGGACAATAGGCCAACCTATCTATTTCTAGTGGTGACGGAGATAAAAAAAAATTGAAATAAAAAGTGAATAAGATTTCATAGTTCAGGCACAGAATTTATGAGTACACAGCTGAAGCAGGCTTTAGAAGGAACCTGAAACCCAACCCTAAACAAAAACAAGGGATAAAACTGTTCAAAAGATCGAGGAATATGGTAACGAAGCGGATGTATTATAAAAGTAGCGATGATTTTCTGTATGTCACACACACTGCGTGTGACTTTTGCATTCGCGTATGGCATGTGTACGAGCGGGTACCCAAAAGTAACCGGAATCGTTTTCTGTGTTACAAGCCCTTAGTATTTCAGGTTTCCACCGTTAGGTGCCACTTGAGGCAACCCTCAGGCATCAGTGTGCTAACTGGTGTCATTGTGGGAAGACGTACAGCTCCGTGGTTCACATTCGTTTTGAAGTGATTCACACCTTTTCGTCTATTTTTACCTTGGCTGAAAGGATGCCTGTCGTTAACAGTTGGAAGTTGATGCAATTAAGTTAGTGGAAGCATCCAACCCCACTCTACCCGCGTCAAGTGAAGTCCAATGTCAAGACAATGCCGATTTGTTTCTTTGATGTGAAAGGAATTCTCCACAAAGAATTTATTCCTCCTGGTCAAATTGTTAACCAAGCTTTTTACTTGGAAGTCCTGAAGCGTTTGCGAGACAAGGTGAGACGAAAGCGCCCTGACCTGTGGCAAAGTGGAGGCTGCTGGTTGCATCACGACAATGCGCCAGCGCTTACCGCCTTGAGTGTGAGACAGTTTGTGACCAAGAATGACCCCACTTCCCCACCCTCTCTATTCACCCGATCTCGCTCCCCTGCGACTTTTATTATTCCCCCGAATGAAGAAAGTCCTCAAAGGAAAACGTTTTGCAGATGTGGAAGAGCTTAAGAAGAATACGACGGAGTCATTAAAAACCATAACTTAACAAGAGTTTCAGGACTGCTTTGAACAGTGCAAAACACATCTGGACCGGTGCATTGCTTCAAATCGAGAATACTTTGAAGGTGATAAGAATATAAACATGCAACTATAAATGAATAAAATTATATGACAGACTTCCGGTTACTTTTGGGCCCCCCTCGTATGCGCCTGTCTGTGTTGTACGTGAGTGACTCACATGTGCTTACGTCATATAACAAGAACACAAGCACACGCA
>OZ038488.1:91608516-91641016 GCA_964036315.1 Acanthosepion esculentum
TTGTATTGAACTCTTACCTGGAGAATGTGGACATGTTAATTTCTCTCATCTAGAACGGTTGATAAATTCATTTTTAGACGAGTATATAGTATTTCTTGGGTTTGAGAGTTTCAAATCTAAGGATTAACGACAGTTACAAATGTCTTCTTTAAGCATCTTCATTTTATGTTGCACCGTTGCTGAACAGGTCAAATTTTTATTTCAATATTTTTGTTATTATAAACTTCCGAATCTATTTACAAAGATGCATTGCTTTGTCTTATCCAATCCATGCATTCAAATATTAAGTTATTTTTCATCTGAAGTAAAACGAATCGAAATTTACTTAATACTTAAAGAGTACCATAAACGTTTTAACATACTAAGCGTTTTTCTCTCTTTGCCTAGAAGACTTAGATAAAATTTTGGTCGATTCTACTTTTAAAATTTTATCTACCGTATTTCCCGTATGATAAGACGCTACAAATGGAAAAAGCTCAGTGGTATAGTGTAGTGGCTCTATGGAAAGGGTATAGGATGTGGCTTTGTGGAGAGATGTAGGATTCCGTCCCAATACCTACCCAATTATCAGGTACCTATAATTAGGTAGGTAGTTTTTGAAATAAAACTATTTGAGGATCCAATAAGCTAATGTACTAGCAAGTCCAAGTCACTGACTTAGTTGCCCTGTTACCACATGACTCTATTCAAATGAACAATGAGTATATGTTTTCTCTGATTTTATGTTCATTAGTGGAAGGGTTATATTCTACTAATCGACTGTGCTGACAAGTTTGGTGACGTCGTCTGCTTCAATGACGGTACTTGGATTGTTTGCCTGAAGATGGGAGAGATAAGACACCCTCACCATAAACAAACATGATGGATAGTAGATACTGAGAATTTACAGTAGATTTGGAATTAGCGTTAGGCCTATTGGGATAACTGGCTTATTTCAATAGTACACAAAGTGCGGTAACAAGGCTGGTATTCTTGGTGTACATATGAAGCATAACATTCAGCCTGTATTACGTAGCTGGGGTTAGGGATTTGTGAAGATAACGTCCGGTATGCCTAGATGAACGAAATCCTTTTTTTTTAATCAATTCCCTCCAAACAAGGCGATAATGCCATTAAGACGCAAGGAGCTACTGAGAGTGAAAGAGAAGGAAAAGACTCCAGAATGAACTGGAAACCCAATCCTAAACAGGAAATAAGGGCTAAACCTCTACTCCTGTTCAAAAAAGCGGGAAGATGTGTAAACCGGACGATAGGTGAAGCTGCCTATTGGTGATCATCAATACTCGAAAAAGAAAAAAAAACATATATATGATATAATACTAATGGTATATACGGTTTTTATTAAGTATGAATGATAATTGTAGGCTTATATTATATGTTTGGAGTTCGTGATTGCTTGTATCTTGTAACTGTTGTTCGTGAGGATTGGCAAACTCCACTCTACAATTTGAGCTTTCTGTGCTAAGATGCAGGGTGATTTTCGAGGTCATTTTCCAGGGAAAGTTCGTCTTAGCATACGGAAAACATGGTAACTATGTCATTAGCTGCTTGAACAGAAATTCAATCTCTTTACCTGACATGATGATAGATCACGGGTATGTCTCTGGATACCGACTGACGGAATGATTCAGAAAAAGCTGAACTTGATTCCGGATTCAGATATTATAAAAAAAAATTCAATTTAAAATCAGCTAATTTGTTAAACATTGTTCATCTGAATCAGTCATTTTCTGTGCTGATTTAAATAATGACCATTATCAACTTTCACTTCAATCTTTGTTTATAATAATGTTAGCCAGTCAGCAACGCAACAATATATTAATAATAATAATAATGAGGCACTTATAAATCTGAAGAAAAAATCGTAGCCATCAAGACGACAGCATTGTTTACAGCAATGAGAGGACTTGCTGTTCCGTGATCTTCAGTGAAAGTCATAAGATTCTACTGGCATGTAAACTCAATAAGTACAAATAATAATAATAATAATAATAATAATAATAATAATAATAATAATAATAATAATAATAAATCTAAAAAATGTGGCACATGGGAACATCAACAATTCCTGTTGTAGTTGGAGCCCTTGGACTGGTTGGAAAAGATTCCAGTAGGCTGATTGAAGGGATCTCTGGAAGTCCATGCCTCAAAGAGATACAAAAAAAATTGTTCTGACAAGTACAGCCCACACTTTACGAAGGGCTTTATCTATGTAATTATTTTTTATTTATTTTTTGCAGTGGAAAGTGTCATGATGCCATTTCTAACCTTAGGTCCCTGGGCGGGACCTGGAAAGAAATGTGTAAACGGCAGATATCAAAGGAAATAAAAATAATAATAATAATAATTGGAATAAAGTGAAAAGCTAGATAAGTATCTAGATCTAGCTAGGGAACTGAAGACATTATGCAACATTAACGTGACGGTTATGTCAGTGGTTATTGGTACACTGGGTATAGTTTAGAAAAGTCTAGCGAAAAGGCTGGAGGAACTAGAAATCCGAAAAAAAAAAACCCAACTCAGATCCATCCGTACAGTGGCACTACTAAAAGCAGCTAGAATACTGAAGAGATTGCTGGAGGATAGAAGTCGATTGCTGCAATTTGATAGTATCGGTGTGAAAACACAATTAGTACAAATAATAATAATAATAATAACAACAACACATTATAATGACATAAATAACAAACCAATAGCAACAGCAGTAGCGGTAATGGCAGCAGTAGCGAAACACACACACACACGCACACACATGTTTTTAAATATATCAATAGCATTGCGTGCAAAACATAGCGAAGCACAACAGCTGTAAGTTTGAACTGGATATTTTTTCTTTCAAGAGAAATCAATTCATTTATGAGTTTGACATGAGACTGAAAGAAAAATAAGGAATGATTCTTCCCACGTTAAGTATGTCACAAGATCCTAAATATTTTGACGTGATAGCATAAAGCTATTAATATTTAATTACACCGTTGATAGCAACATAGAAGAGAATCTTTAAAAGATATTCTTAACCAAGACTTATAGTCATTAATTATAGTCTTCTTATTTATAGCCTGTATATTTATAGTCTCTTTATTCATAGTCTTCGTATTTATAGTCCTCTGATTTATAATCTACTTAATTATAATCTCCTTATATATAGTCTTCTGATTTATAATCACCTTATTTATAGTCCCTGTATTTATAGTCTGCGTATTTATAGCCTCCTTATTTGTAGTCTCCTTAATTATAGTCTCCTTATTTATAGTCTCCTTATTTATAGTCCACTTATTTGTTATCTCCTTAATTATAGTCTCCTTATTTATAGTCTACATATTTATATTCTCCTTATTTATGGTCTCTGTATTTATAGTCTCTTTATTTATAGTTTCTTTATATTTTATTTGCTTTATTTTCAACAAAAATAGACCCTATGATTTTTTTTAATCATCACTCGTTAGAACATGTATAAAAATGATTTACCATTTTTCACGTTGCATAACGCGCATTTTAAATTTAACACCAAAATTGTGACGCTCGAAGCAAATATACGCCATTTAACCATAGCACAATTTTTCAGAATTCGAAGAATCCAGTATTAGTGAATACACTTTATCAAGCAGGTAAGTTTCATTGTTTTTGTTTGTTTTTTTCATTTGTGATTGAAAATTTATCTATTTGTTTCTTTTATTTTGCTCTTTACTTTTTCATGATTTTTATTAGGAGTGTACAACAATAAAATCGTTTTATTTTTTTGTTTTTTTTTTGTTTTGTACACGCCGAATAGCTTCACAGCTACGATGCGCCTTATACGGCGTGAACCACTGTAAGTTTTTTTAATTTATTTTTTTAAATTACGTTAATACTAAAAAGAATTTAGATAATATGCATTTTCAGCGTGTGACTCTCTAGTTGCTCAACCTTTTCTAAATTGAAAGTAGAAATTTATTTGGGCTTGAATATCATGTGCAATGATATATTATAATTTACTGAATACATCAAACGTATACGTATGTGAAGAAGTCAAATTAAATCATCCTGGTCCCGGCACAAAAAGACACATCCTTTGAACAAACTAATCATGTTCAGCTATTTTAGAATGAATTCGGTCATCAATCGGTACTACAATATTAATATTTCCTAAAGTTAACTTAGTCCGATACAAGACCAATAGGTGCTCCTTTATTGGTACAGTCCAGTTTTTCTTGGTGAAAACTTATAATTACATTCTATTATGATTTTTTTAAAATATGATTTATATTTATTTTATTGCAGCGATTTATATTCAGTACGAATAGTAATTTATGAAATGTTCTTATTCAAATGTTGATTAAAATATATTAAGCGGATTCTTGATTGACTATGTCTAGAAAATTATTTAATATTTCAATGTGAAGATCCTAATACTTTTCTTGCTATTGTGACATTAAATAAATTCACAATTGTGGTATTATGTATATGGCATCTTAGAAAAAGAATTTGTAACGAACTGGTGTTAATATATAGTTACTGGGTTCTATGGATAGCCTTATGAAAAAGAAATAGGACCCATCCCGAGAGCTCTTGATACTTTTATCTGTATCTTATTCTATTATTCTCTTAGTGGCTATAAGGTTTGTAGTTCGGTAGATCAATAAGTTCAAGAAGAAAGATAAAAACGGACAGAGAAAATCAGATTAAGCTGATAAGAACAGATACTATACTTGGTATCTACTTAACCCCCCACTGAGTTAGTTTGTGACACAAGGTCGGTTTTTAACGTGGGGACCCGAGTGTTTCCACCCGGGCCGCTGGACTTTGCTGGTCTTAGCTTGTCCAAGCTGGTCATAGCTTAGTCATAGCTGGTCTTGGTTGGTCTTAGCTTGTCAGAGCGGGTCAAAGCCATTAAGCGAGCGATCTGAGAACAGATACTAGGTATCTACTTGACCTCCCACAGGGTCAGGTTGTGACACAAGGTCGGGGTTTAACGTGGGAAGGGAGGGGGAATGGACCCGAGTTTACACCCGGGCCGCAGTGCTTTGGCTGGTCTTAGCTTGTCCAAGCTGGTCTTTAGCTGGTCATAGCTTGTCAAAGCTGGTCATAGCTAGACGTAGCTGCGATACTACCAGCGCAGGGACGAATCCCTGCGACCGGCCTGTATCAGAGATCGAATCTCAGCCCCATGGGCGATCGTCCAGTGAGTAATCTGAGAACAGATACTATACTTTGATCTTAATATTTATTTGCTATAAAATAACAAAATGTGCCACAAGGGCGAAGTTGGGGGAGGGGGAAAAGGAGTGGTCTTCTCTAGTCTTAACTCTTAACTAGCTAGACGCTCTCATGGACCCAATCGTACTGACAATAATCCTTTCACCTTAATACCACATTTGTAACAGCAACTCTCGCACCGCAATTACCAAAATACTTTGATCTTAGCCAAAAGACTGAGAATCGTTTATTTTTCAGTGCACCTACGACGTTAACTAATGTGACACAAGGTCGAGATTTAAAGTTGGTTTAACGGCAATACTGTGGGAAAATTTCCCATGCCCCCTCGGCATACCCCCTATTGGGGACGCCTCAGGTGTCGGACAATAAACCCAGCCATCTCCAGATTGAGAGGTACTACCTGGGAGGAAGGCCCCGTGGGGCTTGGGCTTAAAATTATTTCAACCTCTCCTAGCTGAAAGGCGATGGCGACCGATAAAAGTTTCAATTTTCAGACGCACAGTATCGAAAGGCGGAAACCGAGCAAGCAATCGCCAAAAAATCAGTTACCATAAAGAAAATAACACCGGCTGCTGAACTATTTTTAAAGTATTATTAAGGGAAATGTTCGTAAGACGGGGATTTGGCCAGAAAGAAAGAAAGAAAGAAAGAAAGAAAGAAGTATTTAACGACTGTTTTCAGTGAAAAGGAAAAATGTGTCAATTTCAAATCTTTTCATTTCTATTCACTTCTTAAAATGACGACCAGCATTCATATTTATGGCGATTTTCTTAACGTAACATAAATGTGGTCCAAGACCGAAAGTATGGTGCACAGAATTCATATCTATGATTGTTATTGCAATATTTTGTTATAGCTGTTAAGCTCAAATATTCAACGATGCGATAGGGAAATTACTACAGATATTTTATTGCACAACTCGCCATGAGCTTATTCAATCATTAACTTACGAGTTAAGAATTAAGATTCATCATAAAATTTAAATAGGAAAACCGTTAAATTTTCACGGGTTAAAACTAGTAAGTATTATTCTGTAGCAGAATAATATCTTCTATTTTTCTCTCTCAATATCTTAGGTTCAACCGATGAATAAGGAGGAAAGAGACGAGAGGACATAGCGTAGTGGTTATCGAGGAAGAACGTAGGATCGGTATGCCGTATTCAAATTGTGCCCGATGCTGTTGCATTCACTTTTACACAAATGAAGAGTAAGGAATAAATCTTTTCTCAAACTCAGATATCGGTTAAATAGAATAGAATGAGATTTTTAGCTCCTGCTGGCAACCAGTCTAGAAAGAGGGTAACACTTGAGCTCAAAATCCGTTGGAGGCGGGGCTGGCAGGCTACCTGTTATCAGCGTATTTACTAATAAAAGGAGTTCATAATCCAACAGCGACACGTTGTGTTCATTACGCTTTATTTGGAAAAGGCATGAATTATCTTCTCCCTGCTCTTTCGATAGATATTTGGATAATATTTTTTTGGAAAAGCCATGAATTAGTTCTTCCCTGCTCTCTCGATAGATATTCGGATAATATGTTTACTTCGTTGTCCCGATCCAGTGTTCCGTTTAGTAATACTTACTTTTAGTTTAGGCTCACTCCTTGATATCAATTAGAATGTCAAGAGGTCAAAGGTAAATTAGCCGCCTCCTGCTTCCCATGCTTATGGAGTATCTCGTTGTAGTTCGTCAACTCTAGTCGATTTGCCTGTGCGTCGCTTGTCTGTTTCTTCTACTAAACCAGAGTGCAGGACCTTTCCGTACCACACGACTCAACGATTGAACTCACGACTGACACAGAATCATCGTCATAATCATAATCATAATCATCATCATCATCATCATCATAATAATCATCATCCTCATCGGTTTCGTGACTGAGTGTGGTCGCTGCGAAGTTGAGCACCTGATCAGCTCCCTTTCCATATTGGAGTCAAAAGACTGAGAAGTATACATTCATGCGTAGCATGTTCTTGGGTAAGCAAACCTGGCGGAGCCTCTTCTTCTCTAGGTCAAACCACAACCTATGTCCTCCAACTTGAAGGCTCGCTTTGGTCATAGACACTTAGCTGTTGATATATATATATATATATATATATATATATATATATATATATATATATGATGGACTCTCCCGTCAGTTTCAACGTATGAGGTTCCGACAACTGTGCTTATTCAACCCTGTGTGTAAGTAGCAAGTGACATTTCAGTCCTGCTAGTGATTTGCAAAGAAGTCTACAGATTGTGCAAGAGCGTGGATTGTTGGAGTGTGTGGCCTGTACAGCAGCATATATTTTAGTCCTTTCCCTAGTGTGACGAAGCTTGGTGATGTTTGATGCTGCATTGTTCTTGATGCCATTGTAGCAAGTAGTCCTCCACTCATTGCGATCAATTGCTATGTCCTCAAACGTAGCATGGTCCATATTTGCAGCTGAGAGGTTACTTTTCAGTTTGTCCCTGTATCTAAGCAATGGTCGGCCCACGCTTCGATGGCCACTGTCAAGTTGACTATACATGAGCATTTTTGGTATTCTGTTGTCTTGCATACGTAGCACATGACCAGCCCAGCGTAATTGTGACTTCAAGAGAAAGGAATCAATACCATCAATATTACACATGGTGAAAAGGTCAGCATTGGCCATCCTTTGGCTTGAGTTTATTCCACAAATTTCTCGAAGTCAGCCCTTGTGAAATACATCCAACTGCTGAATTTGTCTTCTGTACAGTGTCCAGGACTCTGAACCATACAATAGTGTTGTAAGGACTACAGCCCTGTAGACTTGTATCTTGGTCTCAAGCCTAATGCCCCGGGGTTTCCAGAGTCGGTGACGAAGTTTCCCAAAGGCACTAGAGGCTTTTGCTATTCTATTGGCTATCTCATCATCCAGTGTTCCACTTGAGTTAACTTTGCTACCAAGATATTTACATACTTCAGATTATGTCCGTCAACTTGAATTGGTATTTCGGGAAAAACATGAACGGGTGGGTTTTGCTTGACGCCTCTTATTTGCTTTGGTGCGGGGGCTGGCTGGTTATATATATATATATATTTATTTATTTTACGAAAAACTAGGTAATCCGTATGGGTAGACCCAAGGAGGATAAAATCCAGAGAGCTCAATGTAAATCAGAGCTAATAATTTAAATAAAAACAGACCAGTTTAAGGTTCCATATAATAAATTATTTCACCACAGCCCTTTTAAAGGACAGCGGATCATCAGATTTTACTTCCAAAGTATATATATATATATATATATATATATATATATATATATATATATATATATATATATATATATACATATATATATATATATATATATATATATATATATATATATATATATATATATATATATATATATATATATATATAAAACAGATATGTTTTAATTAACGCTTTGAGCCTCCTGACTACGTGCTTTTTGGAATCAGTTAAAAATTCCGGAAGTTTACAAAGAACGACGGATGACTGAGGAAAGTCGGATGGTATAACGGCCGAAACGTTATGAGAAGCGTACTATTTAAAATAGGAAGGCAAATAATAACGATAATTTATCATCTCAGAATGTCTGATTTAAACTGTGTTTAGTATGATTTGGTTTTCTGGTTCCACAAAGTGAAGTTTATGTCAAAGTGGAAGTTTTTTAAACGTAGAAAAATGATTAACATATCGGAAGATACTTTGCTGAGTCTTTATTTTCTAACTAGAGCAGTGAGTAATTTATGTTTGATGAAGAAAAAACAATGGCGAACATTAATCAAGATCGAAGAGCGAGAATATAACATTAAGAGAATATAACATTAAGAGGCACGTTGAGTAATCGATTCAACATTTTGTTTTTTTTATTGGAACTTATCGATACTTCTGCTATCGTTGCTGTTAAGTGTAAATAAATGGCAGGAAAAGAAAAAAGAAATGAAAACAAAACGGTAACGTGATACAGAGCGTTTCATCAATTCTTTTGTAAGTTTTTATAACTTCCGCTTAGAACCTTCTTCCGGTGTTAGCCGAGGCTGGATCAGAAAATCGCTCTCGCGTGAAATGAGGCGCCCGACGTTGGTGGTTTCTAGAGGGAGATGTGAAACTGTTCACCAACACGACCAGCGAAACAGGAACTTGTGGCTCCAATTGCCGACCGTTGTATATCAGTTTTATTTGCAGAGTTCCTAGAGTGACAGACTGAATCAATGAACAGAGTTCGAATTACGCCTTACATTGTTACTAATCCTATTAGGAAAGGCATGAAACCAGTTATCCCCTCGATAGATATATTTACAAAAAGCCACGTTACTGGCATATCTCAATGGCCAACGGAATAAAGCGCGAAGGGGTAATTAGTTGACCAAATTGTTTTCTATAACTATATTACTTTGATTGTCAACCTTCAAATCCCTAAAGTCACTATCCTGAAAGGTCGAAATCCCGACAAACACAACCCCTAAAGTTCAAAATACAAAAATTCAGAATCCTCAAAGATCGGAATCCCGAAAGATCGGAATCCCGAAAGGTCGAAATCTCAAAAGCCACAATTCCGAAACGTCGACCTCCCGGAAACCAGAATTCAGAAAAATGCAAAACTCTCGAAAATACAATTCAGAAAAAAATACACGCAGAAAGTTCTTTAAAATTATTTACTGTTTTAAACGGTTTTATTTCTAAAATTATATAAAAGGGCTTAGGGGCAGGATCTCTGAGTGATGCCAAATCGCTCGAGTTTCGATCCCGGCTCGAAGCAATCGGACTTCTAGCCACATTAAAGAGCTGTGATACAGCGAAGCAGTCTTTCTGTGTATAACTGTCTGTCTCTCTTTATATTTATATTCAAACATTATCTTTTTCTGATGAACTAGAAATATGGAATAAATAGGATGGCTTGGCAAGCTTAGAAATCACTATGTAAAAATCCGACTTTTATTAAGCTTGTACAACAGCCACTGGCATCTGTGAAAACTACGAAACAATCTGAGCCATTGGCGTCTGTGAAAACTACAAAACAATCTGAGCCACTGGCGTCTGTGAAAACTAAGAAACAATCTGAGCCACTGGCGTCTGTGAAAACTACGAAACAATCTGAGCCACTGGCGTCTGTGAAAACTACGAAACAATCTGAGCCACTGGCGTCTGTGAAAACTACGAAAAAATCTGAGCCACTGGCGTCTGTGAAAACTACGAAACAATCTGAGCCACTGGCGTCTGTGAAAACTACGAAACAATCTGAGCCACTGGCGTCTGTGAAAACTACGAAAAAATCTGAGCCACTGGCGTCTGTGAAAACTACGAAACAATCTGAGCCACTGGCGTCTGTGAAAACTACGAAAAAATCTGAGCCACTGGCGTCTGTGAAAACTACGAAACAATCTGAGCCACTGGCATCCTTGAAAACTTCGAAACCATAACAGCAACACCTAGCGTGTTTTGATTGTGGCTTTCTACTGCACAGGGTTGTCTACAGGGTGACACAAGAAATTTACAAAATTCGTCAAAATTATAATGGCAACTAAACTGACATAATACTTAAAATCAGAAGTGGACATTTGAAATATATGAGGCGCTTAATAAGGCAAAAAAGGGTGTGAATACTCAGCACTCACGGAGAATTTTGAAGGTAGGAGAAGCAGAGGGAAACAGCAAATAACCTAATGAGTGAATGGATGACTGAGCGAGTATATGGCGGGATAAAAATAGTCAATCGTTGCTTAGAGCTACAAGGGACAGGGAGTCGAGTTATGATCACCCATTTCATAAAGGGACGCTGTACATAATGCAGATTTCTTTTTTAATGAAACTATATTCATGATTCCTATTTCAGTCTTATCGATAACATCCACCGATGCAGAACGATAGCTAACCAGTATCGAAAGTCAGTGTAGGTCAGTTCGTCTCGCACTTTTGGAGGGTGGGGTCACACTAAACTAAGCTAAATAAATAATTCAAATTATTTACTTACTTCTGTAAACCATATCTTAGATTTGGTTGACCAGACTAGGATACAAGTAGCAAATTAGTTTATGCTGAAAAGCGATACTATATTGGATGTGCGCCTGGTGTAATAGTTAGAGATTTTGAACGAGAAATTGGCGAGTCGGGTTCGAATTACGATCGAAATCGTTACACTCACTTTGCTGGGGGAAATGTATGAATTCTTTCAATTTAAATGTCTGGGAAGAGTTGTTATCATTATTTACATGTGAGCGATTGTCCTCATCTTTGTTGTAGTTCTCCTCGCAGGTATATGTTAAATAGCAATCTAGACTGGAATCTCTAGCCGTGGTTGTACAACTATGAATTTAGAACCGTATGTGGCCCTGGTAGGGCACATATTTAAACTGTAAGTAAGGTCTGCTGAACATAGATATACTGCGAATAGTCGCAGTATAAACCGAAGTGAGCCTCTAAAGGCGTTAAGGAGACATACTAAGTAACACAAATGGTTCTGAGTAGATGGGCAAAGTCAGAAACGTGCACCCATGCTGAAGACGAGAAAATGTCTCTGATGACTACTAAATTTTGAAGTGGCTTTCTTCTCATCAGCCCAATTTATTCTTGAATATAACACCAAAAGTCAAAAGCAGTAACGTTTAAAATTTAGTACCATTTGCCTTTAAAAAGCTGTCGCATAGCTTATTCTGTCCGGAGTAACTAAGTTTCATATATTCCCACATTTCTTTTGCCATAATAAGGCAATCTTATAAATTTAGATGATACGTTATCCCTATTTTTTAGATAACCATAATATTTACCAACATAATGTTTGATACTCATTCTTTATAGTAATTAAGAAACCAGCTATTCGATCGTTTCCTTTTCAATATTAGTCACCACTGTATCTGTTTATATTTAAGAGATGAGGTATTATGTACACTATTTACATTATTCCTTAAGGACACATAACACAGTGGATAAAGGCGCTGGTTAGATCCAGTGACAGGACCCAAAGAGTTGTGAGTTAAATACCTGGTTAAGGCAGTGGAGAACTTGGAGAGGTGAATTAACAAGAGATAACAGATAAATGACATGCATTAGACATGGCACGTGGAACTAGATCAGTCTACCCCAGCGAGCGAAATAAAGGGTTCAGTTCGACATTCTAACCACCTGAAGAAGGCCGGAGCGTACAACGGCCGAAACGTTGTGATAAATATGGCAACAAAGATGAGGACAATAGTTCTAATAATGTAAATAATGTAGTCAACACTGATAGAGAACATATGCTTCTCGGAGACAACTTCGATAGAGATCTCTAGAGAAAAGGGTAAATTTAATAAAACAGTGACTTCTGCTGCTCGGAATGATATTACTCTTCAAGTTCGAAATGAGTTCACCTAGCCACTAGCGTATTTCGTATAGAAAAACTATAAGATTTCCTTCTGCCTCTGCCTTCTCTCTCTCTCTCTCTCTCTCTCTATATATATATATATATATATATATATATATATATAATATAGAAAAACAACTGAAAAGTTGCAAATTAAAAAAATTGAATGTTTTTGTGAAAGTATTTATTTATATTTTTTATATATATATATTATTTATATTTGGTATATATATATATATATATAAAATATATATAAAAAATATAAATAAATACTTTCACAACAAAACATTCAATTTTTTTAAGTTGCAACTTTTCAGTTGTTTTTTCTATATTATATACATATTAAGAAAGTATACGTGGCTTCTCATTATGCTATATATATATATATATATATATTATCTTTTTCTGAGTAACTAGAAATATGGAATAAATAGGATGGCCTGGCAAGCTTATAAAATCCCTATGTAAAAACCCGGCTTTTATTAGGCATGTAAAACAGCCACTGGCATCTGTGAAAACTACGAAACAATCTGAGTCACTAAGCAGGATTGAAGAAGGAGGTGATTGCAATTTATGATATGAACTATGGATATTTATTAGTTTTACCTGACTATGACGTACGGCCAATAATAACGAACGACGTTTAGGGATATGAAAATTGTGTTGTGTAAGTTTTTATATCTAAAGAAGGCCTGACAGCTTTCAATGCCTGTATTTGAAATTCTGAATTCAATGCCGATGGGCTATAAGCAACTATCTCCAATTCCAAGCAAGGCCTAAAGAATATAATAACACTTTCTTTTATTGCCTTTTATTTATTACTAGCTTAAAAGCCTCCCTATCGAACAGCAGTTAAGCTAGCTCCCGTGACGGGCTCTTGATCGGTCCTTCGGCTTGTTCAGGAGTTTGAGAGCCCGCAAGTTTTTGCATATTCTCAGCAGTGGAAGCTCTCCTTGGTTGGAAACTCTCCTTGGTTTGCACGGGACTTTCTTTTCCTGGCTGCAGCCCTGGCTCTTTTGATTGCAATCTAGTCCTCTGTTGGCGGAGATTTCATTTTGCGAGGCATACTGCTGACGTATGCGATAGGCAACAATAAACTACAGAAGAACTCAAAATTGATCGCTGCATTTGAGTATTACATTAATATTTAAGCTTACCCTTTAAAAGTTCAACGATAATTCTTCTGTTGCCACTTAATTTAAAGACAATTTGATCGACGTAGGTCCTTACTTTCCGTAGAAATAATTATTTGTATTTCATGGATGACTGTCGCTGGATTTCGCAATTAATTTCAATTATTTCACAAATTTTTTTCCAAGTTATAAATTGCTATCGTACAAAAAATTAGTCGCAAAAAATCACGTAAAAAATCGCCAAAAACAATCGCAGTAATGAAAATTGGGAATCCCAAATTTCTGGATTGCGGGTCCGAACCCGGCCAGGAATGTTTTTAATTTGCTTACTGAATTGGGGTGACTCCAAAATGATATGATATGTTGGGCTACGGCCTCTGGGAGTAAAGTTGAAAAAGTGAAACACACTGACATTCGCATTTATTTATATAGATAGTATCCTGTAACAGATATTATATATTATGACTGCTAAATATCTTTTTTACGAACAGTTAGGGAGTTTTGTTAGTATTTTATCAAAATTAGTTTTATATATAAATATAGTTTGTTATTTAATATTTTTATTCTTTTACTTAATAAATAGACCTAGTGTTTTTTTTTATGTTAGCAACTATTTTGTTCACTAAAGCTAATGTTGAAAATAGAATTTTTTGCTTAATAAACCGAATCAACTCTTTCAAGTTTTCCATTACATAAATAGCTTACAGTTGATCAATTAAAAAAAAGATTGAAGCTTTTTTTTGCGAAAATATACGAACAGATGATATTAATTATTTTATGTTCTCTGAAAATGAATTGCACATGACACTCAATGAAATTTGTTTAAAGTCATTTTACAAACATCCATAAAAACAAATGTAGTCCCTGAATTACCACGCCAGAAACAGAGTTCGAGCAATCTCACATGCTGAGCCGAGTCGATCTTCTGAACTGAATAGGCGCAAATGACCGTATCTTTCCACCTTGAATCGTTTTTAAACCACACGCTGATTACTTTCTATTACAGTTTTTATACAGGTTTTTTTTTAATGTCATTTTAAAATATAATTTCAAATTAAATCCTTTGATTGGTTTAAATAAAAGCAAACAACACGGGAAAAATACAAACATAATATTCACAACTAAAAGAGATTACAAATGAGACAATCAATAGTTTGATGCAATATAACATAATTCTTTAGATAAATACATGTGACATACTTATATAAATTACACTTTAAAGCGAGCCCAATTTGGATCAGTCTCTTTATTACAACTGGTAACAAAAAAGAAAAAAAAAAAAGAAAATGTTAAATATTATTTTATAGTCTTACAAAGTCTCCATTAAAATTGCTAGAATTTTACGTAAACAAATTCGCAGGAGATTTTCTCTTGGTTCGTTGATTGAATCAATTAGTATTTTGAAACAAAAACATATTGAACAAAAAGTGAATCAGAGCATCAAAAGTTTTAAGTATTTCGGCGATGTATTCAAAATGTACTGTAAATATCATCGTTTGTTTTTGTTTGTTTGATTTTTGTGTGTATATGTCTTTTTTTTTCTTTCACTTTCCCCCAAAAAAGTTCTGATCAATTCCTGTGTTGATTGGGGCGGCTTTGGGCGATCAAACAAATCAAGGTAATAATATTTGAATTGGCTTCGAAATCCTTTCGTATTTAGAGACAAAACCGTCCAAATGATACATATTTCAGACGACATTATATACATGTTAATACTTTGGGAGTAACTTTTCACTGATTCATATAATATTGAAAAAAAAAACAAAAAAAAAACAAAGGAAGAAAAAAATGACTACACCTTTATTTATTTAAAAAGATTATTTTTTGTTATATTCTATTCCTTTAAGGAAATTTTAAACACGCCACTTAAGATTATTACTTCTATTTGTGCAATTCCGGACGCGCTTATCATCCATTTTTTAATAATTTCATCCCAAGGAAGGCAATAAAGCCACTAAGACGCAAGGGATTACTGAGTGTGAAAGAATCTAAGAAAAAATTATTAAGGAGAGAGGACAATAAAATAACATTAATTCAGAAGCTAGAAGATAACATTGTATTTAAATTTTTTGAAGATCAAAGTTGACTGTGAAACAAGAAGCCGAAAGCGAGAACTGCGGGAGAAGAAAATGTCAGCATAGAACTTACGGTTATATCTAGCAATTTCGACCTCGTTGAGAAACTCGTTGCCAATCTAGTACTGTCCTTAAATTGGTAAAGTCTAGGCACCGAAGAGGAAAGCTCATCGGAACAATTACCATATCGACGAATAAAAACACGAGACTTCATCTCTCACATACGTGACAACACGAGACTTCATCTCTCACATACGTGACGACACGAGACTTCATCTCTCTTATACGTAACATTATATTTTATTCAACTCCGAACTTGGTCAATTGCTGTACGCCAATGTGTGTGTGCGTGTGTGTTTTTTTGCGAGTGAGTGTGCGCGCGCACGAGCGTGTCTGCGCGCAGGCGCGACCTCAGGCCCTGATTCCGAAACGTGGAGTTTACATTCAGTCTTCCTTTTATCGCTAGGGTGGGTGTTTATATATTTATTTCTCATATATTTCTTTCAGGCGTGTATATCCCAGGTGCAGCTGGGCCGATCACGTGGGTTTGCACACTGCGGCTGGAAGGTTACCTCTCTGGTTGACCCTGAACTTGGCTTCTCGGAAGGATACTGAATGCAAACCCTATTCTGGCATGAATTGGGGTTAAACTCATGCGACGTTGGGAAAGGTAGTGAAGGGGTCAAAAGGTCATCAGTGGGGTGAGACACATACGACATTTTTATTTGATTCTTTTATGCCATTATAACATTTGTTTCCTGTGTGCTTTGCATGATTTCAATAAACGTTCTAAGTTCCACAGAGATGTTAAGATATGAAAAACGCACAAAATAGCACTCGAATGATGAGAAATTCTTCAAGATAAAAGATACAAGAGGCGACCATTAGACAAACATAAGTAATAATTAGCGTGGCAATGCATTTTCCCCAAAGAAATAAAACGTAACAAAATGTATATGGAAAAGTAAAATAAAGGCATAGAAATATTTTCGGTATTAAATACTCGCATTCACGAATAAAATTAATTTGTTAGGGTAGGGAGGATATACAAACAAAGCAGAGGGCAAGGTAGAAATATTGGGAACATATTTATTGGGTTATACACATGGAATAATTTGGGTTCAGTTGTTTTACGCGCCACAAATCAGCCGTTAATATCGCTGACAATGGATCAAAGTATGGAGAGATGGAAGCGGCTACACAGGTTGCAACAAAATAACATTTTGTTTTTATGTTAAATTTCTTTTTTTTTTGTTTAATTAAAAAAAACAAAAAACTATTTATTAAAAAAAGAAATAGAGAAAAAAAAACAGGATAACGAATAACTAATTAGAAACTATCAAGTAATATTATATCATAAACTGTTGGCGAAAATGTCGACAAGAATTTAATAAAAATAATTAGCACTTCATTTTTGTGAAAAAAAAAAGCATAATTCGTCATATGTTGTAAGATATTGCAGTTAAAGAGAATTCTGATACTAAAATCTCCAAGCATTCAAAGTATTTTTGCTTAAAATATGCAATTATATTAATTAGAAGTATGAAGTTCGAAACATGTTCAGATTTTCATTTATTCCATTCATAAATATATACATATAAACTAATCTATTTTTAAAAATCAAACATAAGAACAATAACATTGAAAGAAATAACATATATATATATATATATATATATATATATATATATATATATATATATATATATATATATATATATATATGTTAAAAGAAAAGTTCATCGAGATAAAATGTGTATTTTAAAGTACTCGGGGAAATAAGAAAAAAGATAAATTCTCACATCGCGGCGTGAAAAAATAATTAAACTGACAAGAAACATCTTGATATTTAAGAGCCATTATACTTACCTTTGCTGTTTGAAGTGACCTACCTACTCTCCGGCCATAATCAGGTATCATGTTTTGCATCTCTCAAACCTAACTGTTTGGGGTTAATATTCATGCTTTTTTTCTTTCTTTTTTTCCCCCTTTTTTTAATTATTTCACCCCCAACAAAGGCGATATTGCTACTATGACGCCATGGGTTACTGAGAGTGAAAGATATTGAGAAGTGAGGAGAAAGGACAATAAAAGAACGTTTTTTTTTTTTTGGTCATTTCATTTATTTTGTTTATCAAGCAAGCTAAGATTGCCAAATAAACGCCGATTTAGTTATAAGATTTAAAGTAGCGCTGGAAGATTCTGTGTGGCGTTGTTATAAAAGACAGCACTGTTCGCTCTAAATCACGATGAACGGTTGCCCCCCCTACCCCCGATGAGGTTCCGTACTTTGAACGTCTATTGGGTCTCAAGTTCTATTGCTAAGGATGCTGGAAAAATGTTCAGCTCATTCTATTACCCCAGAAAGTACCTGACTAATTCTGCCATGCTATATATCTACAAGAGTCAGATTAGACGGAGAATTGTTTCTATATCAGCCTTGATAGAGTTCAAAATCGTTTACACGTTTTCGTCGCGGAAGATTTAGCCTTCACTCTGCAGCCTCTTTCGCAGAGACGCAACATTGCAAGCCTATCGCTACTCTGTTGCCATGGAAATGGCAACTGCTCAGATGTGCCCCATTCTTTAGTTCAACCATTTCAGAAATTTACTGTTGGGACAACCATCTACTTACATGGAATCAAATCATACTCATTTCCTCCAAATTCCAAAATTTAAGGAGAAAATTCTACTTTTTTTTCATAAGAACTACTAGTTTGTGAGCTATGCTCCCGTGTGGATGCTTCCCTGAATAACCTCTTCAAGTCAAGCATCAATCAATATCTATTCTCTCTATCCCTATAATCTTCACTTACAACCAACTGCTCTTTTTGCCGTGATACTCCTCATTCATCATAACTATTTTAACAGTAACCCTCTACCTTGAGTAGCTCTCGAGCCTTGTATTGAGGGCAAATTTTAAACTAAAAAAAATTCTAAACTGTTTCAGATGACATTTTCAAAAAAAAATATCAAGGTATAGTAACAGTTTTTGTTTAATGGAATTCAAAGTTTCCGCTAAAGTGCGAAACGTGACTCTAGGGAAAACAGCGGACCGATAGAAACGTACAAAAAAAAACAAAAACAAAAAAAAAACAAAAAAACAGCAAAGGCCTGTAATGGCTCTTACATATAGTCTTTCATTTTGATAAAGCATCTGATGTCTTGCAAGATTTTCAACACATCTTATTATTTCTAATAATATATGCATATAAAAGAGTACAGATATTTACCTATGAGTGCGTGAGTAGAGGCCCTCAAAGAGAAATTCACACGCATATATGTTCGAATCAATCTTCACATACAAATATATACGCACATATATATACGTGTGTGGAATTCATGGGTATCTTTTTGATACGTATATATATATATATATACAAAGACTCCTATATATTTTGTAAATATGCATGCCCATCAATAAAGATATAATTATACACACCCACACATATACACAAATATATATATATATATATATATATATATATATATATATATATATATATATATATATGTGTGTGTGTGTGTGTGTGTGTGTGTGTATATATATATATATATATATATATATATATATATATATATATATATATATATATATATATTTCATTAATGATTAATGAGTCTTTTTTTGTAAGATATTTTTTTAAATTTATTTTTCTCCTTTTAGGAGAATCTTTCTGGTTTCTATGGAAAGCTTGAACATTAAGATTCTCTCCAGAAAGAAGAAAAATGATCTGAATCGACGAAAAATTCTACTTAAAAATATAAAAAATACTCAAACAAAGAACGTTTAGTTATCTTCAATCAAGTATGCATAAATCAAAAACTACTACCCACATTCACGCAATATATATATATATATATATATATATATATATATATATATTATTGTTATACGTTATTTATATAGACACAAGTATTTAAGTAAATGCTCTGTTTGTAATAAACAGCATTAACAACATTTACCGGTAAATGTTTTTAACACTGTTTATTATAAACAGAGCATTTACTTAAATACATGTGTCTATAAAAATACTTGAATATTACTTAAATATTTGTATCTATAAAATAACGTATAACATTAAAATATATTAAAATAATTGCCGGATTTAGTCCATTTCGTATTGTGTGACGTCAAATATATGTATAAGAGTATAAGAGTTTAATAGAATAACACGTAATCTCGTTAGAAGAAATTGACTTTCGTACACATACACTCACACACGCGCATGCATACACTCATATATATATATACACTATTATTATTATTATTTCAACTCCACGGAAATGTCTGTCCATTACTTTAACTTCCAACCAATCAAGTTTATGTGACATCCAAGCACGTCGCCTAAGAATAAAATGTCGGAGGGTTACATCAGATATTAAAATTGGTAGGGGTTGGGTAAGCCAAATATTAAATTGTAAAAATTCTTGATATCATATTTTTTTTTAAGTCATCATCTCATAAAATTATTTTTTTAAAAAATCTATTATTCGACCGTAAACATTTTTTAATTTGATTTTAAATGCATCAATTTTGGTTGTTTTGTTACTTTCTGCACTGAAATCCAAATATTCTTTCCATATATATCATTATTAAAACATTATTTTAGTGGAAACCATATCGTTTACTCAATATAGACATTTATTTAACAATATATTTATTTATATTCATCTACCGGCCTGAATATTCTAAAAATCTTATCAAAGAAAAATATGCGTTTTCCGGCAGGATTAAAAATTGCCCCATCCTCTTTGCAGGAGAAACCGTTGTTATATTCGACGTGCTCCAGACGGAATCCAAGAAATATATATATATATATATATATATATATATATATATATATATATATATATATATATATATATATATATAATATAATAATATTTTTAGTTTTTAAAAATATGATTCCTCCGCTACATAAGAGTTCTCATGTTTCAAAAGCGAGAGCCGAGACCCCTAACATAATTTTTCCCAAATTCTCGCTTGACAAGAAAGCGGGTCCAGACACCTTAATTCTACATAACTTAAAAAATTATGTTAGGGGTCTCGGCTTTCGCTTTTGAAACATGAGAACTCTTATGTAGCGGAGGAATCCTATTTTTAAAAACTAAAAATATTATTATAATATAAGCTCTACTTCTGTATGGAGCACTGTCCTTTTGAAAATAAAGCTAAATACTAAGGAACATCGGATTATCTACCTAACGTGTTCTTTCCTATTTCACTGCACACCTGCATACATACATATATATATATATATATATATATATATATATATATATATATATATTATTATTATAATTATTATTATTATTATTATTATTATTATTATTATTATTATTATTATTAGTAGTAGTAGTAGTAATCTTATAAGTATAAGAAACTATACTCTTTCGGAAAACCTTCGGTGTCTGATTTGCAAATAATCAAACCAATACCAAAGCAAAAAAAAAGGTTTAAAAACAGAAAGAACCAAGACTATGTACGTTAGCCGAAAATAATCGTCTAGCATGCAAGTCCAAAGCCCAAAGAAAAAAAAAACGATACGAGTACACAAAATAACTAAATAAAGTGCTCAATACAATAAATAGAGCAGACCTATACATACACACACACACACACACACACACATATATATATATATATATATGTATATATATATATATATTCTAACATTTATTGTTAAATATAACAGACAACGAATGTCTATTATGTCTGATTATGAGCCGTTCTGAACTTCTTATAGTTGCTTTAATTTCGAGTTAAAATAAAGTAAAAAAATGTCCAACATTTGGATATCTTTTATTATGCTGTACTTTGATTTAAGCTTTCAGCTCATATGGGCAATCTTCAAAATAGTTATATGGACATTTAAACAAAGACATTCACCATCAAAGATGATATTCTGTTCTGTTGGCATAGAAGATTGCTATGCAACGATAACCGGTTTATTTGTTTAAATGTCCATAAGAAATTTAGAACGGCTCATGATCAAACATAATAGACATTCGTTATCTGTTATATGATATACTGCCCCAATACACTATATATATATATATATATATATATATATATATATATATATATATATATATATAATAAAAAGACTTAAACACTAATATTCCATGGTCATAATTTATTCCATTGGAATCGTAGAAATGATCCAATTCATCAGACCTACAGATTCAAAAAGGTCTGATGAATTGGATCGTTTTTACGATTCCAATGGAATAAATTATGACCATAGAATATTAGTGTTTAAGTCTTTTCATTATATCCTTACTCTGTCCTGGACATTGAGTTCTACCTGGATCATATCCTCTTGGAATTAATTTTATACATATATGTATGTGTATATATAATTGCATATGTATGTGTATATTTACCACTAATATTGTCTATATATATATATATATATATATATATATATATATATATATATATATATATTACAAAGAGTCAATCATACCTTGAATTAATCAGCAATTTGAATGCGATTATTGACGAAATCACTTCGCTAATAATCGCATTCAAATTGCTGATTAATTCAAGGTATGATTGACTCTTTGTAATGTAAATATATACTGCCTATTATATATATATATATATATATATATATATATATATATATATATATATATATATATATATACCTACAGTATTTCTGCTTTTACCCATGAATGAGGCATTCAGCGGACAGTGGTTCTCCGATGAAGATAAGGTGAAAGAAGCCACTCACAAATTGATAAGAGAGTACGTAAGAGAATTCTACGAAGCAAATATATATGCCTACATTCATATGTAAAATATTACGATTGCGAAGAAAGGAACTGCTACTGATAATATGTTCATTTTGGTATTTGGTGTTTTTCCATTTTCCTTAGCCGATTGACATCCCATCCACGGCTATAGGACCCAAGTTGTCCTGCTATTTATCCATAGCTTGGGGTAGGGGCGAGATGAAATGGACTCATATCTTTCCATATCATTCGCATGTAAGTGAATGTGATGAACTAGACTGGAATTCGAACTCTGACTCCACAGTGTCTTCAATTCCATATTAACATGTACAAATTATAAAACAATGATTTATTGAGTTATATGGAATATTTTGTTAATCAAATATATATTCCTATAGTCTATATAATTCAAATTGATTACTTTTTAAAAAAATGATGTTGCTGATTTCAATATTTGTATATCCCCGCAAAGTTATCAATATTTTCAAGGGATACCTATTTTAAACTGAAACTGACACGATAAGTTGATTATACAAGCAGAGGTATATCCTGTAAATTTTACTAATATCGGTTGGTTAATACTTTCTTTGATTGGCGAAAACATTGATTTGCATAATAATATTTGAAATAGTGTATCTATTTCCATTTGATATCATCTGGAGAACAGTCTGTCAAAGAGGGATGTTTAGGTACTTGTCACGTTTCATTACCCAACCATTTTTGGAGGATATTTTTTAAGGTATGACATATGGGGAGATTTTGTTTAGTGCAACATTCTATCGTATTGCATTGGAAACAAAATAAATTTAACGGATAGTTTTTCAAATGTGCTATAAGTGTCAAGTGATTTGAAATAGAAACTGACGATACAAAATAACAGATGTTACGACCAATTCGAAAATGCTTCCTGTCTCTTCATCACATGAGTTCAATTATTTATTCATTTAAATATCAGTGAAACACTAGCTATATTGGTAGAACTAGTCAGAGTTTGGAAGTTAGAATAGGTCAGTATGGACAGGTCAAAATTCAAAAGGGGGGATGTGATCATTGCATAAATGCTTCAACACTTTCGGCTCTAAGACATCTGTTAAATAATCCTAAGTGTGCCTCATTCTACATTACACACACGTTCTCTGCGTTAACGAAAGCGTGTTCAGTATCTTTAATAAAAGTCTTAGAGACAATATATAACAAGTCTTTACAGCCCTCTGTATGTATACAGAAGGTACAGTATTTGGCCCTGAATGTTGTTTGCCTTTGATATATGTTAAGACATGTCTCATTAAATAATTTAGACAAGTTTTGTTTACTTATTTTAAATGGGATCCTCTCATAATTACCGTCAAATTTCTTAGTATCTTTAGTAAAAGAAGAAGGAAAATTAACGTGTTGATGCATATTTATTTTATTCCGAGTACTTTGAATATTAGCACAATCTAGTCATCAGGGTCTTGATTTTTCGTAATAACTCCTCCCCACCAACTAACGCATTGCAAAAAACAGCATTGTAAGTAAATGTAAATGTCCCTTGGAGATTGAATCTCCAACAGAAAAAATAATATATATGTTCGCCATATCCCTATTACGTTGTCTCGAAGGTTGAGTTTTCATATGAATGATGCATCTAACATCTCTCAACATTTACAACAGTATACCTGTCCATATTCATGATTTAGGAACATTCTTGTTGAAAATACATCTATACTTTGTCATGAAAATAATAAACATTGATACCAACCCTTAATAAAATGAATTATGGATACTGCACAAATGTTTTAAAATGTTTACAGTAGATAGTTTAAAGTATCTAGGTTTTAACGAATAGTTTTAAATAGTTTTTCCTTTTTAAAATATTTAGACATTACAATAACTTAGTTACCTTCCATGACGCTTGCACGTGTAGCGACTGATAAAATTTAAAATTGTACAGTACATAACATTAACGATTTTCTCTTCACACGTAAAAGATTTAATTTTCAGATTAACACCACAATGTTGTCTTAGAATATAGAATTTTTTTGTCTTATAAAAAATAAGACCCTGATGACGACATTGTGCTAATGTCGAAAGTACTCGGAATAAAATGAATATGCGTCAACATGGTAATTTTCTAACTTCCTTTAATAAGGATCCAAAGGAACTTTTCCGTAGTTATGAGAGGATCCTATTAGAAATAAGTAGACAAAAGCAAAACTTGTCTAAATTATTTAAGGAGACATGTCTTATATATATATATATATATATATATATATATATATATATATATATATATATATATTCTTAAGAAATGACTTTGTTTACATTTCGGATGCGAAAAAGAGAAGATATGAACTTTCATGAATATATAATCGAGGGTATCTGCATTCTTGAAACGGGTAATTGAGGTTCTCTGTGGCCAGCTGTCTAAAGCACACCAGCCCAGACAGTGGTTTCTTCTACAAAAGAGAACTCAGGTTCGAATCCAGCGCAACGCACATTAAATTTATTAAATCTATGAAATGCTCTGGTCGGTAGGAGTTATTCACACTGTTTTAAACAAAAAAACAAAAAAAACAAGGCGTCTACTCAAACATAGGTGTCCACAAAATAATGTTTTGAACATATATATATATAAAGATGTATAGTGGCTGCTTACTATTTTAAGTTATATTGGTCTGTTCTGAACAATTTTTATTGCTGCAAACTTTTGGGGGGCGATAAAACTTATCAATATTGCCTTCGACTTGTGGACCTACACCCGACATTATTGTGCAGTTTATATATATATATATATATATATATATATATATATATATATATATATATATATATATATAACATCATATTTTCGGATTACATCCTCTCCACTATTTTAATTGTTGTGCACAGTCATGGCGTTCTTTACTAAAGGTCATTTCATAGTGTAATTTTTGCCCAGAACTGGAGGCCAATCTTAAATCTCATCTTTCCACAGGGAACGAAGATTTTTAGGTTTGGTTTAGGTTCCCTGCTGTAGTTGGCTTAAGAAAATTTTTCCTTTTATATTTGGAATAATTTTAGCTTATTTAATTGAAGTAAATATAAGATTTATTCAGTTTATTTCTTTTGGATTTCAGCCATATTATTTTATGTTTTCATTGCCAAAACATTTTTTGTACGAAATTCTCTAAAAAAATTGTAATTTAGGAAACCTGATCTTGTTACTTAGAAGTTAATTTAACATTGTTCACTTAACGTTAATTCAATATTTTTCCCTATGGAATTTTTATTCATAAAATCAAAAACACTAATGATTAACTTTGTTTCTTTCTGCGTAATCTGTATTTCTGTTTCTAAGTTATGAAAAAATATGTCGAACTTTTACCACGCTTCTTATACAGATATATTCATTTAACATAACATTTTAATTTTCCTTGATTTAGAGAAATAATTTATTAATCCTATTTTTTTTAATTATTTCTTATTGCTAATGTTACAAAGTCTCTCCAGAGAAATTTAATTTTAATAATACTTTGTTATATTTAATTTAAAAAAAAAAACTTTCCTTTAGATATCTTTTCTCGATTCTGTTTTAACATTGCGAAAAGTATTTAAAAATTTTATTATTCGTTACAGAAAGGTACTTTAATATTTTTCTCTGTGATGTATGAACAAATATAATATTCATAACACCAAATATTTTTTATGAATAATTTGTGTTTTTCTTTTTCTAAAAAATATTGAAGTATGTTAAATTTTAGTTTAGTTTACCGGTAAAAAACATACAATAGAAACAAAGGTGATATACCGTATTTGACGGCGTATAAGACGCACTTTTTTTTTTTTACTAAAAAAATCTTTTAAAATTCCCCTGCGTCTTATATACCATATGTAGGTTTAAAATTCGCGATAGTCAGCCGAAATTAGCTACCTGGAAACTCCTATTAGCTTGTACTTTGGAGTAACTTTCATATACCTATTGTCATTATTTAAAAGGCTATTATACAGATTAAAAGTGTCATCATTGATAATATTCACTATATGAATTTCATCACGTTTAATATTAGCACTACATTTCACTAAAATCATATGCAATAAATTCAGATTATATATTTGTAAAATATATTTGTTTCATTAATATTTTTCTTGCGATAACTTTCGGTTGCATTGGTATAAATACAATCAGAATTTTTACATCCTAATTATTCCACTAAGTCGTTTACAAGACACAGTTTGTACAAATCATATAAACAAAATTTTTTGACTGAATTTTAATGGTAACTGTATTGTTTTGCTCAATTGTAATAATTGCTTGATTTTTATTTTGTTTTCTTACCTTTGGATATAATAAAGTTTTTAGAGGCTCGTGTTCATTTTTTGCTATTATTTTTCGTTTATTTGTAATCATGGCTTGTTTAACCAAAATAAATGCCTCATAAATATAGCCTAGGCTGTAACATTAATTAATAATTTTACTAATTTTACTAATTACTATTTTTTCTTGATTTGCCCTGCTGAAATTGGGGTGCGTCTTATACACCTATACGTCTTATATGCTATCAAATACGGTACTTATAAATAGAAATAATGAAAATATTATTTATTAAGAACGTTGCTATGCAAAGTTAATGTCATAAATAAATTCAATAAATTTAGTCTGATATGTTTAGACATTATAGACGAGGTATGAAAAACATTAACGCTAACACTATTTATTAACGCTAACCTTGTAATTTTAAAAATCAATATTTTTTACTTCTACTTTTCTGCTGTATAATCATACGAAAGTACATTTAGGATAAAATAAGTCTTTATTTCTAAACGACAAAATAAATGAAATAAAAATTTACTTTAATGTTAATTTTGTTTCATGATATATTTTTTCTTCCAGAATTCATAGTTCCAATGTATTCTTGTTTCGTTAAAACTGTTTATATTACTCTTTCTGTATAATCTAATAATGATAGCTTAAATCTGGCACAAGGTTATACATATGAGGCAGCCAGATTGCGTTTCTTATCCACGGAAACGTACACCTTGTAAATATGTGTTATGAATAATCAAGCGTGGTCTCACCTTGTTTTGTTACTTTCATCTTTGATAGAACTATTTCTGTTTACTGGTACTATAAAAGGACGCTATACGCGAACCTTGTATTCTCAGTTGAATAAAGTTTTCTTAAAGCCTACACCTGCGTACTTTTGTCATTACAATATGTTCTTTCGAAATCAAATAATTGATAGTTTTTGATGCTGCAAAATATATAATCAGAAGATGCAAACAAAACAGATACAGGATAAAACACTATTGGATATCTTGTGAAATCAACACCTGCTTTTGTGGGGGCAGGGGGTTCCCCAATAGAATATCCCCGCCTAGCTGTGTATCAATACACATAATTAAAAAAAACTATATAAAATAGTAGTACTCGGAGCTGTATGTCAGGGAGTAGCTTATCTTAGTTAAACAGTGTTTTACAGTAGATACCTGTACCAGATCGTTTCTTGGAACTTTTAAGCCTGCATCTACCGAATTGGATATTTAACTGCGACAAATACTCGTTAAAACTACTGATAAATTCCTTAAACAAAGTCACGTATATATGTATATGCACGTATGTATATGTATATATACTATTTTAATTCATATACACGACAACAAGTGTAAATAAATACCGTAATCCTGTGTGTATAAGACGCAGGTCTTTTAATCTAAAATCGTGTCCAAAACTCTGCTGCTTCTTATACTTCGGTTTAAAACTCAATTCCTTTTTATTTCCACGACTCAAAACGAACAAAGTTGGACCTAATTAGATTTATTTGTTTACCGGGGAGATAATGCCTATCTCATTGCGTATTGCAACAAAGGGGGATAAATCTTTCATAATGTTTCTGTAAGTCTCGTACGGTTCAGTACTTTTTCCGGATTTCGTTGAGTCCAAAGACCTACATGAGTTTGGGAATCATTCAAAGGTAAAAATAGTACTTAATATGCCATTAAAAATAGTACTTAATTTACCATTAAAAATAGTACTTAATTTACCATTAAAAAATTACACAATAATGCATAAACAAGATCTCCCTTTTTTTAAATTTTCTTAAAATTTTTTTCTCTTCCATTTCATAAGTTTTGGTCATTTTCTTTGTTTTAAAATCAGGTGCGTTTTATACATGAAAATAATATTTTTTCCCGAAAATTTCTCTGCTTTTTCTTAACTGCAGCTTATTCTCCCTAGCGATCTATACACAAAGGATTACGGCAATAAACAAAAATACAAACATCAAAAATATAGGCTTTCTAGCAACAAGTTAATATCTAGTATTGACGGGCATTTATTTAGGTAATATCCATTGTCCAATTTAATCTTTGTACTATTTTTCTTTTCTTAGTTTTCAAACTAGTGCCTTGAACAAATTCTTTGAAAAAAAAAAAAAAGAAAAAAAAAAGAAAGAAGTTAAATAAATAAAAAATAAATTAAGTTTAAAATCATAATAAGATGGGAGTCGGGGATTGGTTGGGAAGCAGCCGGAAGCTGCTAGAGACTCGCACCAATTCAAAATCTGATCGTAGCCTGCGTCGACTTCTCCTTTCTGTGTTTTCTGTTTTTCCTCTTTCGCCCCTTACGGCCGCGCCTGCGTATCACGTCGTTCTTACCGCCCTTACGCCTCCCCTTTCGTTTGCGACCTTTTCTTGATTTGCGAACGCCATTTTTCTTGCGGTCTTTCTTCTTCCGCTTCGATATCTTCTTCCGGCGGCGTCCCTTTTTCTTGATTGTACGCCTTCCGGTCTGCTTCTGCGAATCGTTGCCCTGATCGCCCTTTTTCTGAACACCGTTGTCTGTTTCCACTCCTCAGAAAATATATAATTAGCCAATTAAAAATCATCTCAAATACGCAGTCGTCTTGGCGGGAAAGTACCACAAGGTATCGTCAGCCGACCGGCGAAGGCGTTTTTTTTTTTTCAATAGAAGTGTCGTAAAAATGCAATTGCAGAAAGAAAAGTTCAAATGCAAGGGTACAATACAGATTTGTAACGTAAAATGTTAACATTCTTAGAAATAGAAGAAAATTCAGTTATTCAAAATACTGTATATATAAAGTTTTTAACTCAAATACTATACGTAGAGTATAAAGTAGAGACATTAAACAATATATATATATATATATATATATATATATATATATATATATATATATATATATAGTGTGTGTGTGTGTGTGTGCGTGAGTGAGTGATTGTAGGTGTGTGTGTAAATATAAAACTGGGCATTGAAATCAACACCCAGAGGTGACAGTCTGTTTCATGTTAAACGCAATCGTCAGCTCATATATATATATATATATATATATATATATATATATATATATATATATATATATAACAAAGGAAAAAAATAGCATATCACGAAAAATGCGATAATAAATTTATTTCAGCAGTTATTAAGTTTTTAATACCTGCCTCATCAGAACGGAATTACAAATTTTTCGTGATCTGTTAAGTTTTTTTCCTTTGAAATATATAATATATAATACATTGGGCTCTCTTCATGGATCTGTCTTTTTAATATTTTATATTAAAATGGCCTACTTGGATTATCCTTTTCACTTACGTCTCTGATATTATACACACACACACACACACATATATATATATATATATATATATATATATATATATATATATATATATATATATATATATATATATATTGCTTTTATTCTTACTTTGTGTCTCATCGCCTATTGTCCGGTTCACACACCTCCTTGGTCTTTTCAATAGAAGTAGAGGGTTATCCCGTATTTCCTGTTTAGGATTAGTTTTCCGGTTCCTTTTAAATTCTACTTCAACTCTGTACTTGTAACGGCTTCTCTTAAACGCAGCATATATAAACAAATGTATGTATCCAAATGTTCTCACAGGGACATTTATTCTTAGAAAACCATCACTTTCTAAAACTAACTTCAAATTGACCGGATCTCGTTAAATAGCAATAGTTAATTATTATATAAACGGAGAATATTTTTTACTCTGATTCAATTGAATCTCGTCTGAATCCAATGTCGTTTGTAGTTTATTTACGATTCAAGTAGAATATAAAACGATGTTATAAACAGAGGCTACAAAAATAACATGACAAGTAAAACTAGGCACACAAAAATTAATGCTGGCAATATTTCATTATCCCTTACTTCATTACCTCAGACAGTGATAGAATCAATGACCAACGTGGAGGAATCAACCACCAGGGTGGAGGAATCAACCACCAGGGTGGAGGAATCAACGGTCACGTGTCCGTCACCAAGGCTACCCTACAATATTTCGGTCAATGTAAAATAACTTTTTAACAACTTTAAAACGGGAGCAGATTTTAAATCGCATCCCGTAACATGGAGACCACAAGTTACTGATGCGTTTCTGGAAAATAATAAAAAAGCGTCATTTAAATTTAGTCATATAGTTATAGTCGTGATTATTGAATTGTTTTTTTTATTCCACATCGTGTTTGCACTTAGCAGTAAAAAAAAATAGTTTTAAGCAGGCCGCACTTCTGAAATGAAGTCATGACAATAGTAATTTTGTTATGTTTTGTTTTTCTTTCCAACTTATTTTTGATACGTCTTTTTATTACAACGTTTGGATTATTTTATATTCTACATGAATTAGAAGGAAAAAATGAAAGTACGTTCGACAACATTGGATTCGTGCGAGACTCAGCTGAATGGGCCTAAAAATATTCTATCTTTATATATATATATATATATATATATATATATATATATATATATATATATATATATATATATATATATATATTGATTTAATGAGGCCGATCTATTTGAACTTACAGTAGGAAAAGTGATGGTCAGTTATGCTTCTTTTAGAATAAATGCCAATGGGAAGACATCCTGATGCAAGTATTTTTCTCTCTTTCTTTCTCTCTCACTCTCTCTCTCTCTCTCTCTCTCTCTATATATATATATATATATAAATGGGAAAATATGATATGAAAAAGTGTAAAAAATCCATGTAACGAGTTTCATCCTCTTGAATCCGATGAAGTCCTTTTAGAGGAAAAATGCGTTGCACAGAATTTTCCCAATTTGTCATTCACTTACCTAATAATTATCTATCTCAGTCAGTCAATTAATCTATCTATCTATCTATCTATCTCAATCAGTAAGTCAGTCTGTCTATCTGTCTATCTATCCATTTCTATCTACAGGGTATCCCAAATATTACACTACCATTGAAAAAAAACTTTTATATTTATTTAATGAATTTAATAGTGCTTTTGTATATTAAAATATATCCTTTTGCAATTATTTCGGGATAATTATCGAAGATGATATCACGCTCTTCCTCAATGATAGAAGTCACGCTCTATACATATGCATATATTGTGAACTCTCCCGTCGTATTCGACGTATGAGGGTCAAGCAGCTCAGTTCCTAGGAACAGACACCAGCACTTATGTTTTGATTATAGTGGTGAAGGTTTTGTGCAGAACCAACCACACTTTTTGAAGAGGTGAGTAGAGAGACCTGGTGCACTACATGCCACAAGGTCCCCAAACTGTTGTTTTGAATTCAGAGTTGTCAAGATTTCTCCTGGATCAGTTGTATTCCTGTAGACTGTAGAACCCAGTGTGTCCTGCTATTTACCCCTAAGAGAAGAGGATTAATACCTTTCCCATGGGTATTAGCACGTAAGTGATTGTAATGGATTCGACTGGAATCTGAACTCGGCTCTCCGATTTCTCAATTCGAGCCGCTATTACTCCATGTGCGTGTGTGTCTGTATATATATATATATATATATATATATATATATATATATATATATATATATATATATATATATATATATATGTGTGTGTGTGTGTGTGTGTGTGTGTGTTTTGAACAATAAAACATATTAAAAATTAAAATCTTCATACACACTGTGTTGTATATTAATATTCTTTCGTTTTTATTATTATTTCAGTTAGATTTCTCGTCTAGTTTCGGCCAACATGGCCATCATCAGAAGAAAAAAATTCCTGTTTGCTAGTAGCAGTGAACTACAGAAAT
>OZ038488.1:91643516-91661016 GCA_964036315.1 Acanthosepion esculentum
GTTTCACTTATATAAATAAAGAAGACACACACACATACACACAGACACAGACAAAGATACACACACAAATATGTATATATATATGTATATATATATATATATATATATATATATATATATATATATATATATATATATTACAATATAAACAGTAACAGTTCTATTTCTCTCCCAATTATTTCCCTCTTTTATATACGACCGGTTTCATCAATAAAAACGCCATTAGTCTGTATAAGTTCTTTCTTGAATGGCACGCGTCACTAAGAAGTATTTTTCATCTTGTCCTTCACAAACTTAGGTATTAGTTTGGTATATGTTGATATCACACACACACACACATACACACACACACCTTACCATTGGAAACCCTGGTAGTATAAGTGGTTACTATTCCTTGACTTTAATATATTCGGTCTTTCTTTTTTACATTGTGTATTGAGCACTCCTTTATATAACCGTTTTCTGGAAAAGTCTAACTTTGACCGGAAAAAACTATATATATGTATATATATATATATATATATATATATATATATATATATATATATATATATATAATTGCTTTAACATTAAAGGAAACAGAAGGAAGTGTTTCGTTTAGTATTGTTTCGTCCGAAAAGAAATTTCTTTGTGCAATTGCAATTATTACTGTAAAGTCATCTTTAATGGATAATGTGATTCTTACTACACAACTTATCACACCGTGTGGCACTCCCCTTGCCAAAGAAGACTGTCTTTACGTCAGATAGAGGTCCTGAAAGCGGGAGAAGCAATGCGTTCAAGACATACAAAGAAGAAAGAAAAGCATATACATAATTTAAACACAATAAAGGCAGCAAATTGTCCACAATTAAATTGAAAAAAAAGGAAAACACATCGGTATAGGAAAAATGAAAATAAACACGTAGTGTAGGAAAAGAGAAAAATACAGTGTGTAGGAAAAGATAAAAAAGCACATGGCGTAGGAAAAGAAAGCGTGGACACATGCATGCCCAATACAAACAGTCAAAATTTAAAATATTTTTAATGTTAAAATGTTATATCTATAAAAAAAAATAAAAAAAATATAACACGTACACTAATTGTTTTGGAATAAATTTAAACACACCCACTCTTAATATAATTTTAATAATGCAAGCAGAGCAATACTGAAAAAAGAAGAAGAAAAGGAAAAGAAAACGAGAGAGGCATGCAGTTGTTCCTGTTTTGGAAAAAATGTTTTAAAAGTTATAAAAGATAAATATTAAATAAAAACTGGGAGAAAAAAAATGGAGAAATGACATGATAATCAGAAATGAAGAAAGAAAATCAGTTGTGTGTTCATATAAAAATACTTACGCGAATTATGACATGCATAAATGCAGTCTTTAACAGAATGCGAGCATTATTTCTTTGAAAATAAAACAATGTCAATAAAACACAAGCCGTGATATTACGGTCTGATGTAAAGCCTTTGACGATTAAAGGCCAAGTTCCTATGGAATGGATCGACTATCTATACAGGGAAAACTTAAAGACGTATAAAATGTTAGTTGGAGGAAGAGGGGCAAAATGAAGCTAAAAAAGGGGGAAACATTTCCTTTTTTTTTCTTTTTTTTCCTTTCCCCAAACTTCACTTTGTGGTCAGTCTATAATTGCCATTTATGGCGTTCGGTCTTCTGCCGAATCAGAGACCAAAGAAAGACTTGTGAAAACAAGCACTTCGGAAATGAATACGATGACAGCAATAATGATAAAATTTAAAAGTAAATAAATGTTGCACACATAAATGTTGTACACACACACACACGCACACACACACACACACACACACACACACACACACACACGTGTGTGTGTGTACGGGGCTTGACAGAGAGAAAGAATGGTAGCAACGTCACAATTTAAAAACTGGGCCATTGCGGAAAAGAACAGAACAGAGAAAAAGAGAAGTAAAGAGAAATAACAAATAGAGAGAGAGAGAGAGAGAGAGAGAGCGAGAGAGAGCGAGAGAGAGGGGAGAAACGGAGATGGGATTTTATGTAGAGGAAGATGAGAGAGAAAATATCAAAGAAACAAAGAAAGAAAAGAAAAGAATGAAATGAAACAAAGAAGCATCAAAAGAAAAATGGGAAAAAAAATTAGATGAAAGAACAAAAGAAATATGGAAAGAAAGAAAGATTAAAGAAAAAATCGAATGATTAAAAGAAAGAAAATAAGAAAGGAAGGAAGGAAGGAGGAAAAAAGAAAGCAGGAAAGAAAGAAAGTAGAAAAAAAGATAGGCTGATGGAACAATACAAAATGGGTACATGCAAAAAGAAGATTTGATGAGATTAAATGAGAAAGAACCATGATCGCATACCTCCTGAAGGGACACTCCACATAAAAGAAGCATATATATATATATATATATATATATATACATATATATATATATATATATATATGTGTATATATATATATATATATATATATGTAAAACTCTGTGGGTAAATAATCCAAGTGAATCCTATTAATATAAAATATTAAAACTGATCCACAAAAGAGAGCTCAATATATTTATTATAGAGCCTAGAAATGAATTACATAAAAATGAAACTCAATTGTACACCATTTTTATGGCCATTTCGTTCCCTGGAGCGTGTCAATAATAAAACGTTTGATAAAAAAAGCCCACCTTTTTATCAAGTGTTTTATTATTGACAAATTGACAAGCTCCAGGGAATTTATCCCGAGGAGCGAAATGGCCATAAAAATGGGGTACAATTGAGTTTCATTTTTATGTAATTCACACATATATATATATATATATATATATATATATATATATATATATATATATATATATACTATTTACGTTGTTCGGACTACTGTCTTTATCTTTATTATCATATTCACGACGTTTCGGCCGTTCTACGCTCTGGCCAGCTTCAGGTGACATACTTTGGAATTTGAAACGGAGCCCTTTATTTATCCAACAGGGGTAGATTGTTCTAGTAACACAAGGCTAGCGAGCGTAGAACGGCCGAAACGTCGTGAATATAACAATAAAGATGAGGACAACAGTTCGAACAATGTAAATAGTTAAAATAACTCGTCTCAGAAATATAGACATATATATATATAAGTATGTGTATGAGTATGTATATATATATATATATAGTGAGAGAAAGAAAGAAAGAGAAGAATGTATAAAAGAAAGGTTGATTATATAAAGGAATGAAAAGTGAGAGGGGCACGATGGCGAGTATGTGAGGACGTGTCTGATGTCAAAAAAATGCTCATAAAGGAAAAAACGTCCGGGAAATGAAAGCCTGCTTCATTGATTCGTGTTGGTGGGGTCAGATATAGAAATGCGTGGAAAAAATTACCTTATCAACAAAAGATAAGACGTGTAACGGACTAAACCACAAAAACCACAAAAGAAGCATTACAGTCATTCATTTCTACCTACTAACTGTACATTTACATAGCTACGTAAGTAAAAATATAAACTAGGTCACCACCTCAATTCTAGATTTAAAAAAAAAATATCCAAAATGCTGAAGAAATAAAAAAAATGCTTTAAGTTTTGTAAAATCTTCCTTTAAGAATCCCAGATTCATGTTGACTAACAAATAGAACTTGATAGATATTTGGTGGATGGCATGGAACTAGAAATGAATTTACCACTCAATTCGTTATTAAAAAAAAAAAAATTAAAGGTAGTATTTCAATACTGATCTACGGGATGTTCTGATGCCTTATAAACGAAACAAAAGATAGAAAAACATTTGGTGTAGGGGATAAAAAAAATGATTATAACGATTTTTACTGATCTTTCGGCAACTTTGGACATTCGTACCCCCCTCCTCCCAACCCTCCCGGTGTTTCAAAAGGATTGTTTTTTTTTTCTCCCTTGACTCCATTATTATTTTAACTACATTCATTCATCGGCAATGTTTATTGTTTTAAAAAGCGGTGATTAGAATTTTAATAGTGACTAAACATATGTTGAAAGTAGATTTAGACGTTTTTTGTTCTTGAGAATTTATGATAAAAATATTAAACACTATTTATTAGATTGCTTATTTATGGGAATAATTTCATATTTACAACATCTTAAAAAAGAATAAAATTAAAACTAATACAATATGTATCATTTACCAATTTATGAAGAAATAAACATGAAAACAATCTTTTATTCATAAATTTATAAAAATATGTTAAGGAACTATAAGTAAATCCTTATTAATTTCCAGTTATATATATATATATATATATATATATATATATATATATATATATATATATATATATATATATGTGTGTGTGTGTGTGTGTGTGTCTGTATGTACAAAATTGTACATACATATATATATATACATATATATATATATATACATACATACATACATATATATACATATATATAAATATATATGCATATATACATACATATATATACATATATATGCATATATACATACATATATACATATATATATATATATACATATACATACATATATATATATACATATAAATACATATATACATAACATATATATATATATAAATACATATATACGTACATATATATATATATGTTGTATCCTTAAAGAAGGTTACAAACAGGCAAAGGTGGTACTTGAGTGAAAGGAACAGCCACACGGGCGTAGATGAAAAAAGAGAGGTTTATTGTAAAAGAGAATACATTACTGAAAGGCAGGGAATCGGTTAGCAGCCAAGCACGTTCCGAAGCAACTCTCAGGTATGTCCCGTGCACACTATATATATTTACTGATATAGTCAGTCCACAATAGGAAATAGAGAGAGTGGAATATTCCATTACAATATATATATATATATATATATATATATATATATATATAAATTACAACATAATTATGTTATATCATCACTACAATAATAGCCATTGTGTTTCAACACTTTTGGCGGCTTGTCAAGTGATCGCTTGACAAGACACCAGAAGTGTTGAAACAAAATGGCTATTTTTGTAGTGATGTTATAACATACTTATGTTATAATTTTTAAATAAATAGTATGTGTTCTACTTTGTATTGAGCACTTTTAAAAAAAAATAGTGTTTTTGATTACTGGAAGTCTATTCCATCTATACCAATCTTTTATTCGGATATATATATATATATATATATATATATATATATATATATATATATATATATATATATATATATAGCGAGTGGTTAGAATGTTCACTTTCCGACTATTGAACCCGAGTCGATATTTTTCAGAATAGGCAAAATACCATAATAATAATAATAATAATAATAATAATAATAATAATAATAATAATTGCCTTCATGCTCTCGTGGCTTCTGATTTTAACACACTGACTGCCAAAGGTCAATTACAAAATTTGACTTTCAACGCCAACTTTATAATTACCAACTTAGGCTATAGAAATTGAGTTGATTTATAGCTTCAGTTGAAGTCTTAACATTGTTTTCCCCACTCCATCTTAAATGTATCACTTCCCTGCTAATAAACCTGTTGTTGGCGCCTGCAGATGAAAATGTATCAGCAAATGCCAAGCACGAGATAACTCGTAGTCGCCACGCGATAACTCGTAGAGGGCGTCATAATAAAAACTGCCAACCACGAGTTTTCTTAAAGTCCCTATCTGCTAATTCAACCCAGAAAATAAACAATCTGTAGGATGCGAGTTATCCAAATGATTTTTGATATTCAAAAGCAACTAACAGGAAGCTCTCCGAGCTGACTGGGCACGTAATGTTGCTCATCTGGTAAAGCCGTTTGTGGTTCACATGGTTCTATTTTGGAGCTAATGAATGAGATTTGACGTCTTCACCAATTATAAAATCTATTGTACCTAATGTCTTAATATTAGTGTGTTTTTGTGTGTGCATGTGTGTGTGTGCGAGAGAGAGAGAGAGAGAGAGAGAGAGAGAGAGAGAGAGAGAGAGCATAACAAAGTATTGGCGTTCAGAACGGTGACTGTCCGCCAGGAAACCATCAAAGAGAGATGCAGACGATAAGATTGCCGCCATGGTAGATTTGTCGGAAGTTTCTTCATTCTCAAATGTCTGAATGGATAAACCTTTTGAAACACTTAACCGGATAAAAAAAAAGAACACGAAAAACAAAAATACTTAAAGATTAAATGATGAAAAAGAAAAATTGATTAGGAAATTAGGCGTACCCACCATAAATAACTCCGCGAAACAAGAAGGCATCAAAGAAAACAGTTTTGTTTTCATTTTTTAGCTTGTTTAATACCAAAATTTAATCTCTTAACACCGCTCTTAAATTATTTTCTAACAACAGCAGCACCAAAAAATCTTTAAAGTTCTTTAGTTTTAATCCCAACCCACCCCCACCATCTGATAATCTTTTCCATGATCCTTTTCACATCATTCTTTTTCCAGGAGGAATCTTCCTTAACTGTATTCTTAATGACTTCTTCACACGCAGAATTATTCTTTTCCTATGAGTCATGTTTTCATAACAAAACGAAGGGGACGTGCAAACTACCAATAACGGAACCTAACCGTGCTGCGAATCGTGGGTGGAAACTTCTCTTTTTTGTCAATATGAGTAGTGCTCTCTGCACGAGCTGTACACGAATATAGACATTTATTTCTCAGTTTTCTTTCAGATATAATAAAGTCCAATGCTTATCGACGTTTCGTGATTTTCTCATTCATCAGGACGTTCGATATGAATCTTATCGAAATTACGAAACTCAGAGCTGACATCGATAAGTGTTGAAATTATATCTGATTCAATGTTTGCTGTTTGCCTCTTAATTTCACTAAACTTTGGGGGGGGGGGGGAGGAATTGAAAGATTTAAATTCCTTCGCTAATCTGGAGGAATTAAAAATCAAACAGAAAACTATTCAGAAATACACATCGCTATTTTAAAATGAAGTTGGATTTAGTGAAGGCTTTTGGTTGGAAATCAGTTGAGAAATTATTTGTAGCATAATGCTGGAATAAATATTACACTCAACTTTTATAAAAGACTGTCAAAGGAAGCCAGGTGCTTGGTTGACCTGAGGTTACTCCCGGCCACCGAATACAGAAGTATGTGACCTTGAACCAGCATCCGGTATTGCAAACATAGGAGCGAAAAGTTTGGACAGATGGATATATAAGCAACCAAAAGATTATTTGGCCAGTTTTATCTCAGGCATTACAAGATAATTTGAGGTCCACGTACCAGACTAAAGTTCGAGGGGCCGCATCGACAAACTGGCCGAGAATAACCGAGGAAATAAAACGCTAACTGATAAATATTCAAGTCATCTATTGTCCTTAGTAATGGAACAAGCTATTACATTACATATCAATAATACGATGATTTGACATTGCCAATAAAGATGTTGTATTATTAAAAGACACTGTTTAGACATAGGGGTTTCAATTCTTGACAACGACTTTCCGTTTCTACAATTATTAGGTGGATGTGCGGGTGATGGGAAAGGTATGAATCTATTTATTCTCGACCCAGCTATGGATTAAATTGTAGGACATTTATTTGGACAAAAACATTGTTAGCTCAAAAAAAAAAAAAAAAATTAATGCCATATCCGCTTGTAAGCAAAAAAAAAAGAATTATTCTTACAACCCAAAATATGTTCTGTCCTGGGTCTGACTATAAACTACATTTATGGTTTAGGTTTTGAGGAGCATAAAAACATCTCTTACATGCTGGTGTTCCCAGGTCCACCCTGACCCGGGGTGGTAACACCTGTCAGGGTCCCAGCTATGCACAAATAGTTGACCCCCAAAAGTGGTCAAAACACTATGAAAGTATACAAATAAGTTTTAATGTCAGCAATATATTTTTGAAAAAAAAATTATTACCAGCAATACATTTTTTGAAAAAAAATTATTACCAATAATACATTTTTGGAAAAAAAATTTTCCCCAACAATAAAAATCTTGTCGGCATTAAATAACCCATTGAAGTTGATATGCTGTAAAACAAGACAAATCAAACCAAACCAAAGCAAATTAAACCAAAATATGTTTCGGCTTTAAATAACCTACAAAGGGTTGATAATCCGTGAAAATCTCCAAGTACTGACTGATGTGATAGTGACACATTAGAGTCAGTTCACGAAAATAAATCTAGAAGGGTCCGATAAACTAGGAGACAGTCGTTAAAATAAATTGGATAAAGTGTTTTCTTTATGAAGACTGACTCCGACGAAAACCCAGTCGAAATGCTTGCTATTGATTAATTAAACGGCGCTTTGAAGAAACATATTTGAAACTTAGTGAACAATTCTCATATATGTTTCGAGGTTTTCTTCAGGTGAGAGATCTGAAACACATGATTTCAAGTCTGTATTATTTCCCTTAAGTTACTGACAATACATACTCATAAGACGTTTCTAATAAAGTCTAGGGCTCTAACTCTCCTTTCCTCTTATTATTTTACGTCAATTACAAGACCCAAGGACCATTCAAGATAGAGGGTTACCGAATGAGATTATTATATGAACGTAAGAGGAGGATGTAAGAAGCGCAGATATAAGAACAGGTAGGAAATAAAATGGTTGACCCTAGACTTGAAGAGGTTAAGAATGTAGCGATTGTGGAAGTATCCTCTCGAGAGTTTGTTCCATAAAGTAGCTGTCCTTGGTAAGAAACTGTTCAAATAGAACTGCCCCGCTTACCAATAGAATGAGAAGAGAATGGGTAAGATTCGTTTCAGTGTACGTCGCATGATGATTCTTAGCTGTAAGGGTTTTAAATCTGTGGAATATAGTTCGTCAGAACATTTGATTAGAAATAGCGATAGAGTAGCAAGAGTAACCCCTTACCCACAGACGAAATGACGCAAGGTGGAAAACTCACAATGTTGCGTCGATGCTTTAGAACTCTATCAAGGCAGGAAAGTGAGTATTGGGCAACTCTGTGCCATTTCTGATCTGACTCTTGTAACGATAGAGCATGGGAGGTACCTTCTGGAGCGCTACAAAGAACCGACCATTTTCCGAGCATCTGTCGTATAATTAGATTATTGGGTTGACTATACAGGTGGCAGTTCATTGATGTACAGATTTTGTTTACTTGCAATCATTCTCAATGGTGAATGTTACCTGTGTATTTCTGAGGTGTTTGTAAATTTCAAATTGGCATATTTTATTGATAAACAATCTTTGTTGTTTATCAGTAGACGACGAGTTTCCCTATTGGTTGGAAGTGATAGCATTCGAATCGATATAGGTTAAGAATGTCGTAATCTCTGCCCCCCCAAAGAAGATAGATAGATAGATAGATAGATATGAACAGACCAAAATAGATAGAAAGAGAGAAAATCAAACAAAAATTTAGATATATAGATAAATAATGAATCGACTGACATAGATAATGAATAGACTGAGAGAGATAGCTCGATCGATTGATCAATCGATCAATAGATAATGAATAGACTGTTATATATATATATATATATATATATATATATATATATATATATATATATATAGAGAGAGAGAGAGAGAGAGAGATAGATAGATAGATAGATAATGAATAGACTGAGATAGATAGATAGATAATGAATAGACTGAGATAGATAGATAGATAGATAATGAATAGACTGAGATAGATAGATAATAAACAGACTGAGATAGATAGATAGATAGATAGATAGATAGATAGATATGAACAGACCGAGATAGATAGAAAGCGAGACAGTCAGATAGAGTGAGAATGATTTAGATGAGGCGTTAGCATATCTTATTGTTTTGTAGATAATTTTCAGATTAGTGTGTGTAGAGGGGGGGAATGATTTTTTGTCATTGTTAATAATGAAAGTTTGAAGTCCCCGGAAGTTAAAGGAATGAATGAAGAAGAAGGAATATTAAAGAGAAAGAATTGAAAGAAAGAAAAAGTAAAATAAAAAATCACATACAGAAAATGAGAAAAGAAATAGAAAAAACGAAAAAGAAAAGTGGGGAAAAAGAAAAGAGCAAAAGAAAAAAAAAAAGAAGAAAACAGAATCCGAGAACAGATGAGATGAGATGAACAGATGGAAGTCAGAAAACCTTATTTTAAAGAAAGCTAAGAATAAGTAAATTAAAAATTATTGAAAATAAATATAAGTCCCAAAAATGAAACAAAAAGGAACTGATAGCAAGAACTATGTCGGGTTTTAAAAACTTTGAAATAAAGAATGTGCACTGGGGTTGGGGTTAAAATGTAGGAGCAAATTGGGCTCCAATTCAGATAAAACCCAGTTGTAAAAAAAAAACCGGAAACCAAAAAGCAAGTGAATAGCCAAAGAAAACCGAAAGTAATGACTAAATTATGAAAGCAGTTATATGAGCGAGATGTGGGGGACTGTTTGCGGGATACTTACTGATGCATGGTGCAATTGCCGACTGACTCTGTTGGTAGCCTTTGGCGCACATATTGCAAGTTAGACCAGTGACACCATCTTTGCAAGGGCACTGGCCCGTCGTCTGGTTGCATGTCTGGCCCAGCGAACCAACAGGGTGGCATTCACAACCTGGAAAAAAACCAACGAAAAGACAAACGTTAGAGACAATAGTACAATTAACAATAACAAACGAAAGATTAATTATCTTTCTTTTTCTTTTTTTTCTCTCTCTCTCTCTCTTTCTTTCTCTCTTTCTTTTTATCTCTATATCTCTTTATCCCTCTGTTTCTTTATCTCTTTCGTTGTCTCTTTCTCTATCTTTCTCTCTTTATCACTCTCTTTCTTTATCTCTCACGTTGTACCTCTTTCTCGATTTATCTCCAAAGAGTGTGAGTTCAATACCTGGTTAAGGCATTGGAGAACTTGGAGAGGGGAATTAACAGGAGATAACTGATAACTGACACCCAGTAGACATGGCACGTGGAACTAGAACAGTCTACTCCAGCGAGCGAAATAAAGGGTTCAGTTCGACATTTCAACCTCCTGAAGAAGTCCGGAGCATAAAACGGCGCAAACGTTCTGATAAATATGGCAACAAATATAAGGACGATAGTCCCAACAATGTAAATAGTGAATTATTGCCTCCCTCATCTTCTGCATTGAGTCCTGTAAATTAAATTCTCCATGCCTCCTTTTCTCATAATGTGTCCAAAAAGTTTTAATTGTCTTTTCCTGATAGTTGCCAGTTTTTTTGGCGTTCATATCATCCTTAAAATTTCCTTATTTTTCATATAGTCCTGATGATAAACTTCATCCGACAACGAGGCCTCTGATTCGGAGATTGAAAGTTTTGAGGAGCATGGAAGTATCTCTTAATTGCTGTTGTTTTCAGGTTCACCCTTACCCGGGGTGGCAGCACCTGTTAGGGCCCCAACTATGAGCAAATAGTGAACACCAAAACAAAAACAAAAGGAAAGAATGAAAATGCATTTTTATAGTAAAAATACCAGCAATACATTTTTATAAAAATATTACCAACATACGTTTTCGTAGGGAAATTACCAGCACTATATTTTTTATAAAAAATAACCAACGATACATTATCATAGCATAATACAAACAATACAGTACTAAAAATATTTTAAAAAATACAATTTTATAATGAAATTACCAGCAATAGACTTTTATACAAAAAAATTACCAAAAATACATTTTTGTAGTGACTTACCGGCAATACATTTTTTTTAAATTACCAAATAATGCATTTTTTCATCTGCAAACTGTTTACCCCCCCCCACCAAAAAAAAGATACGCTTGCCCTGCAAGTATAAAACTGTGTACAAAATATCTGTAGTTAATAAAATTGTGTTAAAAATATATAGATTTCGGCATTAAATAATAATTATAATTTTAAAAATTCGGCAAAATTTAATAAATTTATCCGAAAAAAAAATGTCAAAAGACAGTTTTTCTCTTGACAACGCTATTACTTTATACTGCCTCAGCAATTTTTATTGTCTTAAAAAGCTATTTTCAGAATTTCAAGAAATCCCAAACATATGATCTTTTTTCTTCAGGACGTAGGCCATTATGACCCTTCACTTCCCCTACTCCTTGTAGCTCTCAATAAGTTTTGTCCCTTTGCTACTTCCCCCAGGCCATGTTTTCATCCACTTGCTTATGTCCGATAGGTATGTTATGCGTTGCTTTCCCTTGTCTCTCTTTCCCTCTATTCGACTTTTATTAGACGTGTCCCTTCAGGACGTAGGCGATCATAGATCCCCTCTTCCCCCTATCCCGTGTAGCACTCAATAAGTTTTGTTCCTTTGCTACTTCCCCCAGGCCATGTTCTGTCATCCACTTGGTAGGCCATGCGTTGCTTTCCCTTGTCTCTCTTTCTCTCTATTCGCCCTGTGAGCATCAGATTCTCCAAGCCCTCCTTTCTCAATACATGTCCCAGAAATTTCAGCTGCATAAGCTTTCTCCTTGATTGCATTCGCTTTAAAACCTCATTGTTGCTCACACGCTTCGCCCATGACATCCTTAGCATCCTTCTGTAGAACCATACCTCCGTTGACTCGAGTCTCTTCTTCATCTACTGGATTTGTACATTTTTTTCAGCTCTCAGCCTACAGGGTGCCCCACAAAAAAACGGAAAATTTGGTACCGTTTATTTAATTTTTGGAATTTCTGTAACAGTTATTTGAAGCAAAAACAATGGATAGAAATTTAGTCGCTTCAAGCAAAACAAAAACACAAATGTTAGATGTGATGTTCAAACTAAAGAACTCTGGCAAAATATCATGGCATTTTTTCAGACCCCAAGTCGGATGTTCTTTCATAAAAAGAACAATCACCTCACGTTGAAAATTTGATACCTGTGGCATCCTGGAGAAACAATTGATTAAAAAAATTTATATGTCAGTTAATTTTTTAGTTCATATATAGTAATATTTATGTAAAATATATAATAATATATAATAATAATAATAATAATAATAATAATAATAATAATATATAATAATAATATATATGTAATAATAATATGTAATATAATATATATATATATACACTATATATATACTATATATATACTATATATATAGTATAATATAAAAACATTATAATAATAATAATAATAATGATATGTAGTATAATAATAATATGTAAAATATGTAATAATAATAATATGTAATAATAATAATATGTAAAATATATGATAATATAAAATAATATATAATAATATTTATGTAAAATATATAGTTAATTTTTTATATGTTAGTTAATTTTTTAGTTCATTCATATAAGTTGTAACCTAGGGAACGTTAGTGAATAGAATAATCACACGGAGGTTGGTAATGAACGATAATACTTAGGGCAAGAACAACACATATAAGATTCGCTAGTAGTCAACTGCTAGAAGTGAGTCAAGTAAATTCCACAAGAATCTCCAACAGCAGGATATCTACCAGCCACCCCACGCGGTCAGATGTGACAGAAAGTCGAATTTAATGTGGGGTATCCGAGCCCGTAGGCTCGACCAAAAATTCCCTGTAGATCCCGAATAAAACGGGGTCGGGTAGCTGTCTCCCGAGACGAGACTCTGCCCTTCAACGTAGTCTTATTTGGGGATCCTCTCTGCTTGGAGGCAAAGAGTTTGACCAGCACAGCTGGAGACAAATCTCCAAATGCAGTATATCTACTAACCGCCACAGATGTGGCACAAGGTGGAATTTAATGTGAGGTATCCGAGCCCGTAGACTCAGCCAAAAATTCCTCGTAGACCTTGCATAAAACGGGGTCTGGTAGCCGTTTCCTGAGACGAGACTCTGCCGTTCGATGGCCTCGTTTGGGGATCCGCTCTGCCCGGAGGCAGAGATTTTGACCAGCACAGCTGGAGACGAATCTCTAACTGCAGGATCAACAGTGAATTCCAGTCTCACTAGGTGCCCGATACATGTGCTGATAACCAGCCTGAGCTTAATAAATATCAAATGGGCGTTTCGAGAGAATGTTTAGCAAGCAGCCCTACCTGACCATAAGTAGTGAGGGCCCCATAGTTGTGGCCATGTGCGCCAAATTGAGATATGCATAACAAACAGCAACTGGACAGATCAAAGTCTATCAACTCATAAAAGCGGTCTGGACGGAATTTAAAGGTATGCCTAAAAAATATCGTGTGAACCTCTCGCCCTGTTTTTCATGGTGAAATACCAGGAGGAATTTGCGTCTTGGGTATGCCGATAAACTACACCCGGTAGATTTAATCGGGATTCAAAACACTATAAAATTATAAAAATAGATTTTATATTAAAAGTCCCAAAAATAGATATCTTTAAAAAAAATATTACCAGCAATATTAAAAAAAAAAATTACCAGCAATATATTTGATTCTTGACAAAACCCCTCTTTACAAAAATACGTCAATGAAACCTGATTTACAAAGAATACATATTCTCTTCATACGAAGGTATCTTAAAAAATCTTGTCGACATTAAATAACCCATTTAGGTGTTTGATATGTTGTAAAAACAAAATAAACAAAACAAAACCAGGAGGAATTTAAGAAATGCTTTATTTATAATCGTCTCTAAGAAAAAGTGTAATATTCTCGCTTCCCTTTGTTAGCTATCCACGTAGAAATTAAACGCAAAATGATGTACATCGATAAACCTTTTCTCTATACTGTTGCTCAGTCAATATAAATCTCAAGGCAGAGCGTGACTGAATGGGGTTGTTTTATGGATGTAACAATTGTAGATGATGAAGAGATATAGGAGTGATAACGGTTGACCTTAAATTTGAAAAGCTTAAGATTCTAGTGTTCGGGAAAGCATCCTCTCGGAAGTGTATTCCATAAAGTAGCAGACTTTGGGAAGAAGCTGTCCGAATGGAACTTCCTTCTTACCAATGAAATACGAACAGAATGAGGATGGTTCACGCTTGTGTATATGTATGGCATGGGGATCTTACTCGTAAATGTTTGAAATGGTGGAACTAGATGTAGAGGAGGAGTAATGGATAACGGCTCGGATTGATGAATCTGAGAGCCGAGTTCGAATTCCAGTCGAATCCATAGCATTCACTTACATGCTAATACTCTTGGGAAAGGTATGAGTCCTCTAAATAGCAGCACAGACCGGAATCTAAAGCCTTGGATGGCAACTGGTCTACTGCAGAAAGATGGGAAAAAATCTGCATCGTCAGTCAAGTATCGAAAGATACATGATCGTCTAAGCGTGTATCACGCATGGCACATAACTGACTGACTGAGATGTAGCTAATCAGAAATAGCGATAGCGTTTCGTCTGTGGGTAAGGGGTTTTAGGTTGGAAAATAATTAATCACCCATCAGGTCGCGTAGATGCTTTCGAACTCTTCGTTGAAAAAAGGGAATTGGGCAGCTCCAGTTCAAATATGGCGCATACAGAATCCAAGCAAGAGTTAGGTATTCAGTGAAAGATAAAATCCGCGTTATAATTTCTTGAAATAATGTTTGCATATATCGGTGTGCTGTAATAAAGCGAGTAAAATAACAAAGGCATCCCGCCATGATTTCAACGCACCGCCTAGGAGACTGCGAAACGCTTAACTTATCCATTACATTAGCACCCTTCTGCTTTAGCGTGAGTCTAAAATTATCCAATTTACACAAAACTCACAGATACTACTGTGCCGAGATATAAGTACATACTTCCGTGATTTTTTTTTTTATGGCAACGATGTATATGTATAGAGTACTTATTGTTGTAGCATACCTACGGACGATAATGGGTATGCCCCCATTCCCATAAATACAGTAGTGAATACTGTACGCGGTCTAGAGTTGGGGATTCGTCTCCGGCTGTGATGTTCAAACTTTCTGCCTCCGAGCAGAGAGGATCCCCAGACAAGGCTATGTCGAAGGGTAAAGTCTTGTTTCGGGAAACAGCTACCCGATCCCGTTTTATACGGAGTCTACGGGGAAATTTTGGTCGAGCCTATGGGCTTGGATACCCCATATTAAATTCGGCCTTGTGTCACATCTGACCGCGTGAGGTGGTTGGTAGATAACCTAGAGTTGGAGATTCATTGCGGAATTCACTTGACTCACTTTTAGCAGTTGGCTACTCATCTTATATGTGTTGTTCTTGTCCTAAGTATTAGCGTTCATTACCAACCATAGTTTGATTATTATATTCAGTAACCTTCCCTAGTTTACAACAGTTTATATATTGAATCGTGTTTTTTGAACGAGGCTAAATTTCAAACCTAGCGGACGTTAATGACCTCAGTGTGATAATCACTAATCCTTTGGTCGTGGTGACTGATAACGATTCTTGTTGCCTCTCCATTTTTTCCGTGATTTTGCAATAATAATAATAATAATAACTATAAAAATAAAAGATAATGAATGAAAAATGTCTCCAAATAAATATACAATTAATCAACATGTATAACATATATCTATAACATATAGCTATATAACATATATAACAAGGACCCCAATCCGAAAACATTTCAAACCTCATCAGGAATACGACAATGAGGGCCCCAGTCTATTCGTACATTTCATAGACTATACCCTGCACATTTACCAGCATAGATATAAAGAGATGGGAACACATCGTTTAAGTATTTCATTTTACATCCCAAATGAATCTAGTAATACAAACAGCCATCCTGCTTTCTCTTCCAAGACCAATGTACTGATGATGAGGGGTACTATGCTGATAACATAGACATAACCAATTTAGACAAAACTCACAGATACTACTGTGCCGAGACATAAGTACATACTTCCGTGATTTTTTATGGCAAAGATGTATATGTAGATATACAGTACTTATTGTTGTAGCATACCTACGGACGATAAGGGGTATGCCCCCATTCCCATAAATACAGTACTGAATACTGTACGTGGTCTCGAGATGGAGATTCGCCTTCGGCTGTGCTGGTCAAACTCTCTGCCTCCGGACAGAGAGGATACCCAGACGAGACTGTGTCGAAGAGCAGGGAACAATCTACCCGACCCCGTTTTATACGGGGGTCTACTCGGAATTTATAGTTGAGAGAAGAATGATCTTGAATGGTAACTCAACATCATCTACCAAATGCTCCAAGAAATAGGACTCAAGATAATCCTTTCCAAAACAGAAGTAATTATCCGGAACTGGAATGAAGGCAGTTATAATATTTACCCATAATCCATCATAAAAAAATCCAGGATATGGAATTAGTAAATACCAAACACGCCAAATACCTTGTTGCATGTATCAGTTATAACAATTTTGTAAATTGAATATAGATGATGCTGAAACGCAGCTAGTTTCTCCCAATACCGCAAACTGCTAGAAAGCCAAAACATTAAACTGAAACGTTAAATAACCTCGTCACATCGAAGCTTTCTTATGGATACCATGGCACCAAAACCGTTCAAAATATCTAAACTGTCAGCTATATACAACCGCTTTCTCATACCAATGGCTAAAATAACTTTGAGCGAGCAAAGCCTTTGAGTTTTCTTCGAACCTCCGAGACAGGCGCTAAAGAACCACAAACAAAAACAGATATCAGAGGTCACATCACTTGAGGGCTTTCAGTATTAATAACAACTAAACTGGATATCACATAATCACGATGTTCATGTTCCACACTAC
>OZ038488.1:91668516-91733516 GCA_964036315.1 Acanthosepion esculentum
CCCATAAATATGGCATACCATAAAACTATATTTTATCATATATATATATATATATATATATATATATATATATATATATGTATGTGCGTCTGTGTGTCCTTGTGTATCTGTGTCCACTATGATAGTTATTTTCTCATATCATGCTAAGTGAATACCAACAAATGGAATCTGAATTTCAGTGCAAAAATGCACCCCTAAGTACTAATACTCTTTGTTTATATAAATATAACTCTCTCTCTCTCACTATCAGGCAAATTGCTCAATTTAAACACGCACGGACGCACGGACACACAGACAGTTGCCTTCCCTTATCTTTTCCAGAATTTTCTACCTATCTATCACGAAGTTACAAGACATCATGGCCGACGGTTTGAACGTAATGAAACTTCTGATAATGACAAATTATGCGTCCTCTTCCAGAAACTAACCAAGGTATGCTTAGCATAGCTGCAGTGTAAACCACAAGTGGTCGTTGAACAATCACAAATGTGCCTGAACAGGTGTCTGCAACAGGTTTCTACTAGTTGTTCTAACAGAGGATTTTGTTTGGAAAACGAGAGTAGCCGGACATTATATTGTGTGTGTGTTTGTGTGTATATATATATATATATATATATATATATATATATATATATAAATGACATATTAGTAAATAATACATTTATATTCAAGATAAATTTAGAAGACGATGGGACATAAGCCAATAAACATAGAAGATTCGCTTCATTTCAGAAATGTTTCAGACAATTGCCAATGTTCCTCTCTTGTTGGGTGTAATAACTACCAGTAATGATTCATCCTGTTTGGATTGAACAAGCCTTGGCGCCTTGATGCCTTCTCAATTATCGCTTGCTGCACCCAGATCTATTGAAAAAACAATGAGATATGAATGCAAGCAATGCATTTTAATAGACATCCGATATCTCTTTTATTTTATACGAGGTTAGCATGTTGATATTTAATCAACAGAGTTTTCATCACTTTGAGACACAAAAGCGTTCGGTGTAACTAACACGAATAAACCCTATGTCGTTAGATCAAAGCCGATACTAATACAACTTCACCACCGATATTTCGGCATCCTTGGTTACAAAACTGTCCCGGATTATCCCTTTTGTCGGATCATCTAAAGCTTCGTAATGACAATTTAATAATACACCTCTGACCCACTAATTATGCCTCTTTCGTGTCTCGACAGCGCCATCGACTGTGGGAAATTTACACGAAACTCGTATCAAACACAACACCACCTGCGATCGCCATGTTCCCACATTAAACTCCGACATTGAGTCACATTCTCTTGTTACGTGAGCGCACGGATAAATATCCCTGTGGCTACCCTGGTCGCATATTAAATTCCGACCTTGTCACACATTCTGTTGCGACATGGGCACGTGGATGAATACTACCCGTGAACACTCTGTCAGATTTTCTGGCAATCGCTTGAATTTCAAATGCTTGATTGTAATTTCACCCAGATTAAAAGCGGTACCGAAAAATCGAGAAGATTGTATTCTATTAATATAATATTTACACTGAGCATAACTATGCACTTATAAAAAAAAAGTGACTTGTTAAGACAACAGTGCATAAAATATTCGCAATCAGCGTAATCTATTTAGTTTTGTACAGCATCAGTTGTTAGGGTAGCAAAAGAAAAAAAATTGTTTCGTAATGTTATTAGAAGACAAATTCTTCCCAATTGTGTGCAACACAAAATACTGACCATGGATTCGGTATCAGCCTACTATATTTAGTCTTAAACAAAGATTCTTGCACTTTATGTGTTGTGTCTCCCCAGGATTTAGGCGATCAATAATCTTCACAATTTCCTATTCATTGTAGCTCCAAACAGTGTTTTTCTCTTTACTATCTCCTCCTGTTCATTTTCTGCCATCTATTTGCATAAACTAATTGGGTCGGTTAATAGATGTTTCCCATGATCTTCTCACATTCAGTATATCCTGTGAGTTTCAAATTCTCAAACCCTTCTTTCCTTGTTAAATGTCTCAGTAATTTCGATTGTTTCTTTCTTATTTGAAATATAAGTCGCTTTGTTTTCCATTAAAACTTCTTTGGTGATTAGGTGTCTCGCCCGTGGTATTCTCGGCATTTTCTTGTGGTTTCAAGACTCTTCTTCATTTATGAGGACATTGTCCAGCAGTTAGTGCCATAAAAGAGGATTGATATTCCATAGCAGTGATATTCCATAGCAGTGATATTCCATAGCTTTTGCAGTAGAAGAAGGAAATCTTGTTACCTCGTGAGATTGAACTCAGTAGATTAAAACAGTCCTGAGATATTAATTCATCATTCGCCCCTTTCTACTAGGTGGCCAGAAACATGTCGTATTTATTGCCATAAAAGAGGATTGATATTCCATAGCAGTGATATGCCATAGTTTTTCCACTAGAAGTAGGAAATCTTGTTACTACGTGAGATTAGACTTATTAGATTAAAACATTCCTGATATATTAACTCATCGTTCGTCCCTTTCTACTAGATGACCACAAACATGTATTTACTGCAATTAAAGAGGATTGATCAATAGCAGTGATATTCCATAGCTTTTGCACTAGACGGAAATCTTGTTACCTCGTGAGATTGAACTCAGTAGATTAAAACAGTCCTGAGATATTATCTCACCGTTCGTCCCTTTCTACTACTAGGTGGCCACAAACATGTCGTATTTATTGCCATAAAAGAGGATTGATATTCCATAGCAGTGATATTCCATAGCTTTTGCAGTAGAAGAAGGAAATCTTGTTACCTCGTGAGATTAAACTCAGTAGATTAAAAGAGTCCTGAGATATTAACTCATCGTTCCTCCCTTTCTACTAGGTGACCCCAAACGTGTCGTATTTACTGCCATATAATATACGCCCGTCCATAATTTGGCAAGGAATAGTTAAGAAAAATTAACAATATTCAACTGATGAATGATCTGTCGAATTTTATTATTTTTAAATTATTTTGATTCGCAAACGCAAAATACAGACTCATTTTACACAGACTCATTTAGGCTTCGAATTAAATATATATGATTAGGAATTATTATATTATTCATAATAATATATATTCAATTCGTATCACAAATGAGTCTGTGTAAAAAGCCATCAAACAAGAAACAGTCATATTGGAAGACCTCATATCAACAAGAGAAAGATGAAAAGGTATGGGCGTGTTATAAGAGTCAAAAATCTTTCTACTGCTATCCTACAAGTTATCACCTTAGGTAAAAAAAGTAAAGAAAAAGATGTAGACAAAGGAAAAATGGAGGGTAATTTTATTGAGTGTCAATATATATATATATATATATATATATATATATATATATAGATAGATAGATAGATAGAAAAGAAAATTGAACGGTTGAGGATTGGGCCAAAGTTGTCTTGTCTGATGAAAGCAATTGTAAAGTAAATTAGTTGGAGCTAATTTATTGAGCATAATTGATTTTATTACGCCTATTAATACTATATTTTTGTTGAAATATGTAGTGATGCTTAGTTACAAGAGTGGGGGATGCAAAAATATTCTTCAAAACGTGAATTAGAAATCGAACTTCATGAAGAATGACAGAAAATTGAGCCAACAACTTATGCAAAGCTGGGTTCCAATATGCCAAAGATTAGTGTCCTATTAGTGATCGTGAAATAAATATCATAAAGCAGGCACCAAAACCTATACTATTCCATAATTATTATCTGTGGGCCAAAAGAAGTAAACCATAATTTAATATTGCTATGGGAACATTTGATTCAGAAGAGACATGCGAACTAGTTAGAATCTTATTCTTGTGGCGACTTAGATTTATTTTCGACATTAGGGCCCCAGATTCTATAGATGTGTAATTCTTCTCTGTAAAACAAGCCCATGAAATACAGACCGATTGAGAAAGGAACCGATAATTTTTTTAAAGATCACGAAGTAAATATTGCCACTACCACCAATGTTAAACTGATCTATATAAGCATAGATACATCAGTAAAGAATCAAACCACCACAAAATTCTAGATAATTTACATAAATCAGTCCAAGTTAGATTATCTGCCAACTCCAGCAAGAAGGAAATATTTGATAATAAAATTAAATATATAAATTCTTTAAAACTAAGCAATCATAAAGTAAATTTAGAGTATTTACAAAAACAAAGAAGTTAAAAATAAACAGAAACATCGTAAGCGTAACATCATATGGTTTAATCCACCTTTTAATCGTAATGTTCAAACGAATATCGGAAGAAGTTTCCTAAATTTAATTCATAAGCACTTTAACCATTCACCAACACTAAAAGATTTTTAAGAAAAATAATGTTAAGATCAGCTATAAATATGTTAATGACATAGATAAATCTATATCCCAACATATCAACATTATATTAAATATATTTCTAACAAAATAATTTTTCTAAAAATAAATGCAACTGCCGAAAAATATGATCTGTCCCTTAAACGGTCAATATATGACTGACAATATTGTATATAGACCTAGCATATATTCCGGTAACAATGTTAAATTTTGTTTTAGTTCCATTGAAAAACCATTGTAAATTTCGTTTCTACCATCAACGAATGAGATTAGGTAATATAAAATCCAAAAACAGCACTGCTCTCTCTAAATATTTCTGGCAATTAAGGAATGATGTTAATTCACCTTTTATCAAATGGGATATCATAGCAAGAGCCAAATCTTATAACAGGAAATGAAATTGATGTAATTTATGTCCTGTTGAAAAATAAGTTATCTTAAAACACTTAAATAACCCTTACTTATTAAACAAGAGAAATGAAATGATGGTTATCTGTAGACATTAAAATAAATATCTTCTTAAATACGTTGATCCAGATTAATTTTTAATGTAAATTACGGTTAATTGTTAATGTAAATTACGGCTAATTTTTAATGTAAATTACGGTTAATGTTTAATGTAAATTGGGGGTTTAGTTTTTTTAAATAGAACAATTCATCTCCCCTTAATGTAAAAATAAAAAAATAATATTCATATCTCTAAAATAAAGGTTTTATTTTTATTTTTTCACACACACACACACACAACACACACACACACACATACATACATATATATATATATATATATATATATATATATATATATATATATATATACAAATACCAGTTTATTTTAAATGCCAAATATAATTTTTAAAATTAAAAAAAACAGTAATCCCAGTATAAAATATAACTACACCAACATTGCGATAATCAGATACATTTTTTAAAAATTTAAATTACAAAACGGTCAGTCTATACTCAGCACTTGCATATTGTTTTATGCAGGAAACTCTGAATCGTGTTATCGGTGAGGAGTAATATATATATATATATATATATATATATATATATATATATATATATATATATATATATATAGTAAACATTCACGTATGCTCCTTATATTATAAGAAGAGGTTGACAAAAATACTCTTTGTATATTTTTTGCTGTAGCATACCTACGGACGATAATGGGTATGTCTCCATTCACATAAATACAGTAGTAAATACTGTATGTTGGTCTACAGATGATAATTCATTGTGGAATTCAGTTGACTCACTTCTAGCAGTTGACTACTTCTACGCGCCGCTGGCGAATCTTATATGTGTGGTTCTTGTCCTAAGTATTATCGTTCATTACCAACCTTCGTGTCATTATTCTATTCAGTAACCTTCCCTAGGTTACAACATTTTTAATGTTTTTACGACCTGACTCTATTTGTATATAAGCCCATATGTTACATTCCTGTATGTATCTATTTTCATAAGCATATCTATACCTCCATATGGCAATGGTAGAAGAGAAGAGAAGAAAAGAATATTTAGCTGTCACGTGACATTTTGTTCTTCTTTACAGCAGCGAATGTTGGACGAATTCCTCAAAAAGGAAGAAGAGACTCGAGACGATGGAGACGTGGTTCTACAGAAGGATGCTAAGGATCGAGCGTGTCAGCAACGATGAAATCTTCGAGAGGTTGCAAACAAGGAGGAGGCTTATACTTAATATCATGAAGACGCAGCTGAAGTTTCTGGGACACATAATAAGAAAGGGGGGCCTGGAGAATCTGATACTCACGGGTCGAATAGAGGGAAAAGAGACAAGGGAAAGCAACGCATAACATACCTTGCAGGCTTAAGCAAGTGGATGACAGAACGTGGTTTGAGGGAAGTGGGAGTAGGAAGAAACTTGTAGCTGCAAGGGATAGAGGGAGGTGGAGAGCCATGATTGCCTACGTCCTGAAAGGACATGTCACATAAAAAGAAAAGAATGAAAATATTGGCCGTTTCTTTATAAGGAAACAGTCAGCGTTCATTGACCGAGTTAACATTGCCTCTGACGTTTGAAATTTATGGAATCCTTCTATTAGAATAAGCTTTCATGAAAATAGGTTTCCCAAGTCTAGTCGCTGTTACCGTTCTTTCCAGTAGTGATGGAGGTTTTCTCCCTAACCTTTTGTTTGAAATAGTCTGGAATGTTAATTTTTTGATTATGTCATTATTTTCTCTTCGATTTACATGCGCTATCCATTTTAGTTGTTGCTGATACGGAAATTCTGCGAGTGATTCTGTTTCTGTTAATTGCTACATTTCTTTATTTGTGATTTTGTAGCGCCATTCACATGGGTCCATTTAAACTAACATGAAACTTGCAAACTTCGATTCGCAAACATACTCGTCGAAAACACAAATATAATGCAAACATCTAACAATAAAAAAGACGCCAGGAGGTGGAATATCATGAAATAAAACGTTGTACCAATGAAAATCACCACCATATATAATCTGAAAGAAGTAGTAAAAATAATTTGGGCACAAGAAGTCAAAGACGATCTGGGTAAAAAGGCCGTAGCATCAAAATGCTTTCATCAAATGAAAGACGTAGAATAAGATGAAGAACAGAGATGGTGGGTGAACAGCGATAATAAGAAAGAAACTGTTAAAGCAAGAGAGTGAAGAGAAGAAACGAGTATAAAAAAGGGAGAAAAATGATGGGGAGAAAGGAAAGTAGACGGGAAGAAAATCTATCTGGGCGAAAAAGAAACGTGAATCTAAGAAGTAAAATAAAAACAAAGGAGCAAATGACTGTCTTGGATAAGATAATAAATTACATCCAACAGACCTCTGATCAGGTTTTGAGGAGCATGGAACCACCTCTAAATTGCTGGTGTTCCCAGGACCACTCTGACTCGGGGTGGCAGCACCTGTTAGGGTCTCAGCTATGGGCAAATAGTTGACACCATACTGGTATCGAAACAATATGAAAGTGTAAAAATAGGTTTTAATACCAGCAATGAATTTTTGAGGAAAAAATTATTACCAGCAATAAAAATCTTGTTGGCATTAAATAACCCATTGAGGCTGATATGCCGTAAAACAAACCAACCCAAACCAAACCGGAACAAAAAATAAATAAAAAAATAAAATTAAAAACAACCCAGGAGCGGGATTGAACGCAAACTGATAAACGTTCTCATGAAAAATCCCGCTTGTTACTCGCCGCGAGCGATGGGCCACAACGATTGTTTGATTTTATCTCATTCCGTTCTTATGCCATTCTGTGTTGATGAAACAAAATCATTCGAAATTGGTTGGACACAAACGGTATTACAAACAAAAAAAAAGAAGCGGCAACTCAGTATTGATCTACTGGCAAAATGTTTATTTTTTGAACGATTTTCGAACAAGTATAGAAACTTCACATACGATGGGAATTTGTGCTTAAGGACATGGCCGGAGGAACTTCATCGCTTCTGGCATAAGAAACTAATACATCCAACCTTTGTGTGAACCGTTATTTCTTTCCATTCATTCCTACTGCCAAACAAAATATCTTTCTATTATGAAATATCGATAATGGCCGGGAAAAAGTAAGCTGTAATAATGAAGAGACGCGAGTGATTGATGTCGAGTGACAGCGTCAGATCATTTTTTTATCAGCTGTCATTGGTTCTGTATTTGCAGTAAATAAATATCTGTCAGGGAATATAATATTGTAGAATAAATACACATAAATAAACATCTATACAAATGTTATAGTGAAAGACACCTGGTCTAGAGAATAGACTCTCCCATCTATTATAAGTAGGAGTCAGTAGGTAGTCGAGGGAAGAGTAGTTATCAGCTCTCTGACTGTGCTCGACTCTTGTCGAACTCTCTGCTTTGGCAGAGAGGAACCCGGACGAGGTTTTGCCGCAGGGCAAAGTGTCGTCCGGGGAGGTAGACAGTCCCTGAACCCGTTTATACGGGTTCTAAATGGGCATATTTTTGGCCGAGCCTACGGGCTCGGGGAGCCCACATTAAACCGGCGTTGTGCCACATTCGACCCACGTGGGAGGGTTGTTAAATATCGAGTAGTTATCAGCTCTCTGACTGTGCGCGACTCTTGTCGAACTCTCTGCTTTGGCAGTGAGGAACTCGGACGGAGCTTTGCCGCAGGGCAAAGTTTCGTCCGGGGAGGTAGACAGTCCCTGAACCCGTTTATACGGGTTCTAAATGGGCATATTTTTGCCCAAGCCTACGTGCTCGGTAAGACCACATTAAACCGGCCTTGTGCCACATCGACCCATGTGGGGGGTTGCTAAATATCGAGTAGTTATCAGCGACCACAACTCGATTACTCTGCGTAACACTTATTTACGAGTTTCTAACGTTTCTGTACGTTTATCCCATTTAGGACGCATTTAGTCCGACTACAAGTTCTACTGTGGAAATAACTCCACAACAACAAATAAATTGAAGTGTCTGTCTGTTCCCTATAGACTCAAAAACGACAGGATGGATTTCAACCAAAATTGGCATGCCGATAGTCTATGATCTAGTGAGTGTTATAAGCTCTATAAAGTTCACCCCGCAAGATTTTTTTAAAAAAAGTAAAAAAATAAGTGTCATTTCTCATCAAAATGATATATTTATTCCCACATAAACATGATAGTAAGGGAGCATTTCTATGTGATGCTTTGATTAGCAAGCTTGTCTCACTAGATCAAATACGACTGAATAGTGAGTTCGATCCTCACTGGGTGGTTCATATTTTCAGCCTCGTGCCACATCTAAGCTGTGCTTAGAAAAATCACCATATGATGGCAAGGGAGGTAAATCAGCATTTAGTAATAAATTAATGCGTCGTTACGTACCTTAGTCATTTTAAAACTCTATACAAATAAAATGAAGTGTCAGTCCTTTGATCTAGACAGAATTAGTTCTAGAGCAACACCAGCTACCTCAACTAGGAATAAAATGAAATAAAAATATTTTTCAGTCCTTAAGGACACGTGGCACAGTGGATAAAGGCGTTGGTTAGATTCAGTAACAGGACCCAAAGAGTTGTGAGTTCAATACCTGGTTATGGCAGTGGAGAACTTGGAGAAGGGAATTAACAGGAGATAACTGATAACTGACATCCATTAGACATGGCACGTGGAACTAGAACAGTCTACCCAAGCGAGCGAAATAAAGGGTTCAATTCGTGAGTCCAACCACCTGAAGAAGGCCGGAGCGTACAACGGCCGGAACGTTGTGATAAATTTTGCAACAAAGATGAGGACAATAGTCCAAATGGGGTAAATATTTTTTTCATGAATGGTGATAGGTGAGTTCTCATTATCTAGTGGAGAGGCCATTTCATATTAATTGATTGTTCTTTTAGGGCTTATCAACGTTTTTCAGGTTATTAAAACCAAAAAATTCTTTTAGATTGTAAATATTTTTGGGAGATAACAATGATTTACTGACACATGTCCTACTATTTAACCCATAAATGGGGGAAGATGAGATAGATTTATGCCCTTCACAAGGATATTTGCGCATAAGTGAATATAACTAACCCGACTGAAATTTGAACTCAGCTCTCCAATTTTGAATTCCGAGCCGTTATCCATTACACCAACCATACATCCAAACATATAGTACCTGGTACATGAATCCCTCGATTAGTGCGGCTAATGTGTACATCGGTAACTATAAAAAAATCAATTTTCATTTACTATGGTTAAACTGGAGAACGTTATACCGCACTAATTGAGTATTATGTATGCACTAAACATTTTGGTATATAAACGTTTTAGCGCACTAATCGAGAACCCATTAATCAAATACGCATTAATTGAGAGATATCTGTATTCGCAAACGGTCACCCAACTAGGTACTAACCATCATATATCAGAGATTCCTAAATATAAAAGGATCGGTTTTCGTGCGACCACCGGCGCCTTTATCTTGAGGTATCTCTGGTATATATAGGAACATCTAAATTCTGATCATCTAAATTTTGAACTACTCCTTTGATTCTCTGCTATTTAAAATAAATCTAGTTATATCTAGTGCAAATACGTTTATTTATCTAATTTACTGTCTTTGTCGTATTTATTTTTAGAATTTAGTAAAATTTAAGCTAAATGCGTAACCTCTCCGAGTTAGAAAAAGGGCAAATTGTTGGAGCTCGCATAGCAGGAGCCTCGATCACTAAGGTTGCTGAACTGTTTGGTATTTCAAGAGCTGCAATATTAAGAACTATGATGCAATTCGAGAAACAGGGTAAAACCTCTAGCAACCGTAGCAATTCGGGCCGGACTTGCAAACTTACTGACAAGGACCGACGGGCATTAAAACGCAATGTGGCAAAAGAAATCATCGGACTACTGCGGCCAAAGTGACTGCTGAGTTGAATAATCATCTGAATAGTCCAGTTTCTACTAAAACTGTTCGTCGTGAGCTCCATAAGGCTGGATATCATGGAAGAGCCGCCGTAAGGAAACCTCTTCTCTCCTCTCGCAACATTCAGGAGAGGCTGAAGTGGTGCAGAGGTCACAATCACTAGTCTGCAGACCAATGGAAGCAAGTCATATTCTCAGACGAGTTCAGTTTTTCTCTTTTCTTATCTACAGGGCGAGCTTATGTGTGGAGGAAGCCCAAAGAAGCTTACAACCCTGACTGCCTTCTTCCAACAGTGAAGCATGGAGGTGGTTCAGTGATAGTTTGGGCCGCTATATCATGGAAATATTTCGGTCTAATAGTTGCCCTGCATGTTAGAATCAACAGCAAAGATTACTTGAACATTTTGAGAGATCATGTTCATCCAATAGCCTAGACTTTGTTCCCGAATGGTTACTGCATCTTCCAAGACGACAATGCTCCAATACATGCCGCTCGAATGGTTAAGAATTGGTATGAAGAGCATGAAAGTGAGCTAGAACATGGAGTGGCCTCCCCAAGATATGAATATTATTGAACATTTGTGGTGCATTTTGGAGCGACAAGTTAGGAGCCGCTATCCTCCATCATCGTGTCTTAAAGAGCTGGAGCAGGTGTTAATGGAAGAATGGCTGAAAATTCCTCAGGATGAAGTCAGGGAACTGTATAATTCCATTCCTAGACGTATTAAAGCTTTATGTGAGGCTAAAGGAGGACCAACTTCATATTAAATAAATTTTCTTTGAATTTTACAAGTGTTTCAATTATTTTGTCCAACCCCTATATATATATATATATATATATATATATATATATATATATATATATACATACATATATATATATATATATATATATATGTATATATATATATATACACTATATATATATATATATATGTATATGTATATATATATACACTATATATATATATATATATATATATATATATATATATGTATATGTATATATATATACACTGTATATATATATATATATATGTATATGTATATATATACACTGTATATATATATATATATATATATATGTATATGTATATATATATACACACATTATATATATATATATATATATATATATATATATATATATATATATATATATATATATATATATATACATCTCAAATATGTGGTGCAGTTCAATTTATATTACAATGAATCATTCATACAAAAAGTAGATTAGTAAAGTTAATGGTATAAAATGGCGAAATCCCATGAATGTCATGATCCTTGTTTTTAAAAATTATAAGCTCTATAAGGTCTTCCTTTAATAAGTAAGTACTTTCAACTGTACATTCAGTCATCTTCAGGCATGGAAATTATTTTTTTGATAAAATTCAGGTAGCATCCAAGACGAAAAAATTAAATGCGAATCAAAATATTTTTTAAATGTGTTATTGTTAACGGTTACAAACTTTTGGAGCGTGCAGTCGCAACGCTAAGGTTGATTTTTTTGAAAATTTAAGAAAATACGTTTTTTTTACTTATTTGGCAAGTTGAGAATTTTTTGTTGTTGTAGGAGTTTATCAGCCAATGTGGCATGAACTAAATTGTTCAATAAATAGAGTAATGTCTCAGTTGTTAACCCGAAAATTTGCACGTCGGATCAGTTCTTTTAAATATATTTATTCATCGAGTGATTTGTAGGTTAATACACCTTTAAAATTTTGTTTGCGAAGGGATTTCGCCATTTAATATCATTAACTTTACTAATCTACTTTTTGTATGAATGATTCATTGTAATATATATATATATATATATATATATATATATGTATATATTTATTCTGATCATATAATTCATCTAATTTTTTAAAACTATTCCTTTGGTTTTTTGCTATTTAAAATAATTTTAAAAAAATCTTAAATATGCTCTTTTTGATAGAAGGAAGAAAGGAATTATCATATTAGGTTGAATCATAAGTAATGACCGTTTTGGGGAACTAATTGTAATGACCAATGTATACGTGGCATGTAAGCATAATTTAGGCGTACACTATCATATCTTAGGATTTGATCGGCAGTGTCAGCGTACACAGTGGATTAAAGGAAAAATGTTGTTCTCGTCCATGACAACGCAAGGGTGTCTGCAATAAGAATAACACAGGAAGAAAAATTTGGAACTCGGTTGGTCTGTTCTACCCCGACTCGCCATATTGACCTAACCTTGCACCGACTAATATTAACTCTTTTCGATCGCTGCAAAAAGTTTTGATGGTGGGGGAACTTTCTTTAATGAAAACCAGATTCAAAAGTTTGTCGAAAAAGTTTTCACCTAAACACTTTCGAAAGGTATGGAAAGGTGTTTAATAAGTGGCAACAAGTCACAGTAAATAATGATGAACATATTATTGAATAAAATGTAATTGTTTTTGCGTTTTTTGATGAATAAAGTTGATAAACAAAGACCAAAATTATTTTTGACTCCGCCTAATCGTCATCCCAAACTGTTCATATTTATTTATCAGAAGATTTGTTCTATTTCTCGGGTGGCTACATTTCTTCTTAACGTCTTAAAAGTAAATATTTTATATTGGATCGAAGCGGTATTCTCAATTTTTGAGAATAAGTCGCACACTGGTCCGCTCTTTTTTATATTTGACCAACAATCGTCTGGTATATTGTCGGAACGTACACAATACAAAACCTCTTTATTTACACATTTACATTCGGTCTAATGCCATCTTTTATATATTATCATCTTATATATATATATATATATATATATATATATATATAAATATATATATGTATATATGTATATATATTGTCATCTATTATAATAACGTTTCGACCGTTTTTTTTTAGCCTTCATTATGTGACTAGGGGATTTCAAATTTCGACAAAAAAAAAAAAACATGCTGAGAAATCCCGAGACATGTAAAGGAGAACGAGAACCATCTACTTCCATATATTAAACATAGGATCAGGTCGAAATTCACGTAATGTTAAACTGTGTGTGAGACATTAAAGTTTGTGCTATACACAATCAGTTAAGAATTTGCAACCACTTGGACGGGCAGTACTTTGAGGCTTCCAGCATTAGTAAGATAAAATACATTTTACGAGGTTAAAACGATTAAAATTTTGAATAATTGGTTTGCATAATTTCTTCGAAAAAAAAAAAAAAACTTCTCCCAAAACATAAGTAAATTGTAAGGGGCACTTTCCCGTGTTGTATGGTTAGCAAGCTTGTCTCGATAAATCAGTTACGCCTGAGTAGTGAGTTCGATCGTTCTGTGTGCTCCACACTTTCAGCCTTGTGCTACATCTAAGCTACGCTTAGAACATCATTTGTTCATCTCGACATGGTATAATGGATAGCAAGTTTGATCCTCTCTGGGCGTTTTCAATCTTGTGCCATATCTAAACTAAGCTTAGAAAATCAGCAGGACATTATAAATCCTTGATTACATCTTAAGTTGCCATGTGAATAAGTCTGTTGTGTCTTTCATGTGCAATTGTTGAGGTGTACGCATTCTTTAAGAGGCCTTGTCATGCATTCATATTTTTCATTTATGTGCCAAGCCTTCAAAACGTGCGTGATCACGGTTCTCCACAACTTCCTGTCTTTTTATTGTTCTAAGTAACTGTTCATCCTTTACCACTGCTGTTTGTTATGATATCCATCCACACAAACAGTTACTCTTGAATCTCTTGTCCAGTATATCCTGTGAGTGATAAATTCTCCTGGACCCCTTTCAACATTAAGCGGCCCAGAAATTTCAAATGTCTCTTTTTGATTTGTAGTACCAGTTCCTTTGTATTAGTCGCATTAGTTATCAGCAAATACAAGTAAATCCATATTTTAAAATCAGGGAATGAAAAAACGTTAATCCAGTGTTTGTAACATGGTCATTTTCCGTGGTATGTTTATTACAAATAATAATAATAATAATAATAATAATGGCCGGCTACACGATTCCGAGCAGACCTGTTGCAGACGCCGGCTCGGGCATATCTGCGTTTGTTCAACACCTATCGAACACACCTGTGCTTTATACTGCAACTATGCTTAGCAGAACGTATTTACAGTTTCTGGAAGAGAGCGCATAATAGTTTAAACAAGGCCAGTACGCTCAAACTCTCGGTCACATTGACTTGTGACTTCGTGTTAACACAAACATCGAGGGCTTTCAAACAGTTTTTTCCTACCCAATTTAATTCACAAGTCTTGTCTTAATCGTGGTAGTGTATTTAGTCACTTTCCAAAGGTGTCGTATGCTGGGATCGTCCTCCCAGGTGGATAACATCAAGAAACATGAACAAGCCACCTTCCTGAAAAATCGACCATGGTAAGATTCGAAACCAGGTCTCTCTCTCTCTCTCTCACGCGCACACTCACGCACGCACACACACACACACACACACACACACACACACACACACACACACACACACACACACACACACAGAGGTTGCGATGTGCAAATTGTCGCCGTTTTATATTTTTAATTTCGCGCATGCGCCTTGTTTGTTTTTAATTTTGTCGGCTGCACAGTATAGTAGGGTCAGTTGGGCACCGTCTGCGAGAAAAAAAAGCACCATGACTAAATTCACTCCGCCAGAAATTTGGAAACGGCATGCTGTACTGCTTGGCATTCGCGCCGGTAGCTCCAATACGAACATTTTAATACCAAGCTGAGGATATTGCAGAGGGTTCAGAAAGAGTTGGATGAGTCTAATGGTGATTACGAAGGTACGGCAGCTCGGAAAACTCACTTCTGTTCAATGCCTGGCACAAGAACTCTGTACCATGCCACACAAGCATGAGAAGACAGTCATGGCTGTCAAGCAATTTCTGCGACCACATCACACCTTACATCTGACCACCTAACTCCTATAACACCCTTTATTATGCATGAGGTGCAGATGAGCGAAAGCTCAACAAAACTTCTTGTAACACTAAAAATGAACTGAAGGCAAGGATTATGACAGCATTCACCAACTTAAACAAGGAGACCGTCCAGAATAGTTGCAGAAGTCGTTTACACACACACACACACACATTATATATATGCATTCTGTTGAGGTTTCTTCTAGACTCGATGAATTACTTAATTATAATTATGTGATCGAGCGGCGCTATATCGAGTCTAATTCGTTACCTCTTCATCATCGTTGGTGTAGTTGGTATGGCATTTGCCTCCTATCGTGACTGTTCGGGTTTCAATTCTTGGTAGTGGATGCGAACTGCTGATGAGTCCCAAATATAGGACGAAACGGTGCTTTCTGCATTCTGTTGAGGTTTCTTCTAGATTCGATGAATTATGATTTCAAATATAAGTATATATATATATATATATATATATATATATATATATATATATATATATATATATATATATATATATATATATATATATATATATATATTTCACACTAATCCTGAATCTGGCACTGCGCGCAACAAATTATAGTATACTATTAGTTCGTGTTGAGAGTTCGATCCGCGACAGTATTCAATTACTGGTGACCTTGTGTGAGAATACACGGAAGTTTGGTCCTCACTAGGTGCCGCACTTGTTTTATACGCATATAATCAACATGAACATCTCTCTCAGCGTGATGATTTGCCAACTATCCTAGCAAAAGTATGCAGTGAGTTCGATCCTTGCAGATGCCCCATTATTTTGACCTACTTCTAACGCGATGGTTAATAAGTATCAAATTACTTTTGTATTGTGTTCAAAATAAATGGATAAGGCCCAAGAGCCACTTGAGGTAGAGGGTTAAAGAATAAGAGGCACCATTCTAATGGCACCAAGATGCAAGAGGCCACCGGAAGTGAAAGAGAAGGAAAGAGGGATCCTATCTTCTCCTATTGAGGAAAACAAAAAAAACTAAAATAAATCGTAAATAAAAGTGAGTTTTAAGCGGAGACGTTAGAAGTATAGAGTTGAAGTAGACTTTAGAAACCCAGCGCTAAAACCCAGCGCTAAATAGGAAACAAGAGAGAAGCCTTTACTTCTGTTCAAAATACCGGGTGGTGTGTGATCCGGGCGATAAGCGAATCTATCTAATCTTATTAGATTAATACTATGACATTATGTCAGATGAGTACATTCGCAGAAATTGTGGAAGGAACAAGACAAATATAATATATTGAATGCTGACTTCGACATGGTGGTATGGTTAGTAATCTTGTCCCGCTAGATCATTTACGGCAGACTTGGGAGTTTAAATATCTGAGGAGCATTCTGACAGAGGACGGTAAATGCGACACTGAGATCCGTAGACTTATTGGGACGTCTAAGGACGCATTCCAACAGCTGGGCAGAGTATTGCGAGACAGAAGGATTTCTTTGGTAACGAAGAAAAGAATACTGGGCTATTACGTGACATCTGTCCTTCTTTACGGCAGCGAACGTTGGACGATTTCCTCAAAGAGGAAGAAGAGACTCAGGGCGACCGTAATGTGGTTCTACAAAACGATGCTAAGGATATCATGGACTGAGCGTGTGAGCAACGATGAGGTCTTAGAGAGGATGCAAACAAGGCGGAGGCTTATACTTAACATCAGGAAGAAGCAGCTGAAGTTCCTGGGGAATATGATGAGAAAGGAGGACCTGGAGAATCTCACACTCACGGGTCGAATAGAAGGAGAGAGAGACAAGGGAAAACAACGCATGACATAGCTAGCAGCCTTAAGCAAGTGGGTGACAGAACGTGGTCTGGGGGAAGGTGGCAGAGGGAAGAAACTTGTTGAGGGCTGCAAGGGATAGAGGGAGGTGTAGAGCCATGATCGCCTACGTCCTGAAAGAACATGGCGCATAAAAAGAAAAAGTTAGTTCGATCCTCACTGGGTGTTTCATAATTTGGGCCTTGCGTTACATCTAAGCTTAGCTTAGTAAATCAATAGGCACTTCGTGATGGTGGAATGCTTAACAAGCTTGTGTCGTTGGATCGATTACGACAGAATAGTGAGTTCAATCCTCACTGGGTGCTCCATACATTCAGCCTTGTGTCACATCTAAGCTACGCTTAATAAATGACTATAATAAATTTTCGTAATTATGGAATAAAGTAAAAATAGTATTTTTTTCTCTAGAATCTATCTTAGATATCTATAAGTCTACCATTCTTCCAGGCTTAGAATATTGCCGTCACATATGGTCCGGTTTCCCCGCTTGAGTTCCTTGATAAAATCTAAAGAAGAATCAGCAATACTATTGGTCCTGATCTGGTTTCAGTCACTTTCTCGCCGTCCTAAGGTTGCTTCGTAATCGCTTTTGCACAATGTCAAGGCTTGACGGAGAGGACTGTGTAGCACTTGATATTTGAAAAAAAAAATATGGGTAATTCTTTATTAAGTTAGATTTCGGTCCGTTCTTCCACTATTGAAGCAAGCACTTGAATGCAGGGTAGACAAAAGAGAACAAAAAGGGCTTCTTAAGAATATTGTAGCAATTACCAGTCCCAAGTGACAAATACCATCGAAAACGCTTTATTAAAATCTCCTAAAATTATTACAGTGTTAAATGTCCCGCTTCTTGTTCAACAATTATAAAAGGAAAATATATATATATATATATAAAGAAAAAAAATGCACTCAAAGTCTTTGCCAATAAAAATGAAGGCGTCAACCATGTTTAGTTAAGGGTTAGGAGTGGCAGCAACAAGTCGAATCCATTCGACCTAGCAGATATTCAACCGGAAAAAAAGAAAAGAAAGATGTAATTTTGTTTATCTTTGTGTCCGTTCTCCGTTTAAATATTGCAACTGTTTAAATTGGCAACGAAGTAATTTCAATTGGAACTATCAATTTATTTATCTTACTTTTATTTATTTGTTTTTTGTCCATCTGAGGCGGAAGGATTTTTGCTACGTTTTGTGTGCTTTGGCCCATTTAAGTAATTCTCCAACGCCAGCAAACCAACGTAGAAGATAATAACACCGATCGCATAATAGGCAAAAGGATGTCTTCTTATGTTCTGATTATGTCAATACAAAAGGTAGCGACCTTCGTGTTGGTGATCTTCATATGAAGAATCTTGAATAAGGTGTGAAGTGGCAGCTTGTGCGTAAAGGAGAATGGGAGGTTTAGCTGAAGTTTGGTTAATCTAAAAAATCTTTCGTGTAGATATTGTTAAAAGAATTGTTTCTTTTACATTGACGAATCTATAACAACAACGTTGCGAAGAATAACTACTATTTTCTGCCGTAGGCTATTGAGCTTGTTGAATCACGGGTCTTTCTTCAATACGAACAGATTTCTCGCTGTAAAGCAAGGTAAATATTTAATTAAATTCTTTTTAGATTCAAGTATTATAATGTACAGTGGATAAAAGGTTAGCGGCTTCAATTGTGTAATCGGAGAGCCGAGTTCAAATTCCAGTCGTGTTCATTACGTTCACTTACGTGCTAATACCTTTGGGGAAAAGTATTAATCCATTTTTTTCTCCCTCACTCCAGCTATGGGTAAATAGCAGGGCAGAATGTGGCTTGGGTGGCAACAGGATTAGAAGAAAGAGCTCTGAATACAAAATCAGCCTGGAGAGGTATCGGCTCTGTCAGCCGATCTGATCCAGGAAACACCACTGCTACCGCAGCTGCAGTACATACCCCTACGGCTCTCACGGTTTACCGGTCTCCTGATCATGACCATAGTTTATTAAGACCAAGGAGAGTTCAAAAACTGACTACGCAGCCTTGAAGGTGATTAATTATTCACTCAAACAACCCCCCTTTGCTACTTAGAAAACTCTTATCGTCTCTCATTACTCTATCGCTATTTCCATTGCAAATGTTCAGACGAGCTACATTATTACTTCCAACACTTCAGAACTTCACATCTAGGACCCGCGGTGGTACGTTTACGGCCTCAACTTATCCTCTTTCCTTTCGTATTCCATTGGTAAGTAGGAAGTTTCACTCAGAAAGCTTCTTGCCAGAACCGCCACTTTGTAGAACAGACTCATGAAAGAAAGCTCTTCCGATCACTACAACCACAACCTTTTTCTAGTTTAGGGTCAACCGTTATCTACATATCCTCATAATATACATTTCTTATCTCTTCTCTTTACGCCCTTATAACAACTTCATTCAATAACCCTCTACCTTGAGTTACTCTTGTGTCTTGTATTGGGTTAACAATAATATATAAGAAAAGCTTTTCTTTTACTTAACACTATCGCTGTTATCGACGTACTTATAAGACTTTATGAAACTTATATTGTCTTTTGTCTCCATATACGTTTGCAAGAGATCGTGTAATGTTGGTTTTAGCATTTATGTTATAAATTACCAAGCACTTAGTGTTATTTCCAAACTAACGTAGACATATAGTAGCGTACAATGCGATCTGTTTTCAGACATATTTTTATTATATTGCGTATTTGGGGCAACGATTAGTTTAATCTGTACTGCAGGGTATCCAAAATCAAAATGGCGGCGCCCATTAGAAATCGCCTTCACTGTCTTTATAGTCATTTATTCCCATGAAAAAGAAAATTTCCTCTTTTTACTAAAACGGGTCCTCACAACAAGGCTATAACAATACAGCCATGAATGTGTTAAATGCACAACTTATATGCATGCATATGTTGAATGTGTATTTTGGAACATATGCAAAAGTTCTCAGCGCCCTCAATTTTTTTTTCGTATAGACGAAGACATAGTAGAAAAGCATTTGTTTTTTAATTAAAATTAAGAAAAAACGCTGAGAAATTTGCACACACTTAAGATAAGGCCGTCTTATACGTGCTAAGTTTGCGTATTTTCTATTAAAGCCAGGGGAACTTCGAAGTATGTTAGCAAGATAGTCTCGCCAGATCAGTGAGTAGTGAGTTCAATCCTCACTGGGTGCTCCATCGTTTCGGCCTTGTGCCACATATAGGCGGTGTTTTGAAAATCACCACTGGGTACTTCAATTACGACTGAGTAGTGAGTTCGATCAGTCCACACTTCCGGTCTCGTGACACATCTAAACTATGCTTTGTAAATAATTATTCTCCCCTCTCCCCACAGACAAGATTATATATATGGGGATTACTTAGAACTTCATAGAGATTCTGACGTATTATGGTGGATAGCGGCTCAGATTGAGGCTGAGTTTGAATTTCAGTTGAATCCATTACATTCACTTACATGCTAAAACTCTTGGGAAAGGTACGGATGCTATTCTTCTCCCCACCAGATATGGGTAAATAGTAGATAAATAGCAGAACAGACCGGGTTCTATAGCCTTGGATGGCAACTGGTCTACCGCTGAAGAAAAAATCTGCCTAGGAAGATACATGATCGCCTAAGCGTGTATCACGCATGGCACATAACTGACTGAGTAAGAATGTGTTGTTTCAGTGTATGGAATATTGCAGTTTGCTTGAGTCGGTGATTGAAAGAAGCTACGTTCAAAGATAAGACAGTTTGAAGAACAGCGTTTCCCCGTCCTCCTTTTGACCTTGTGCCAAATTTCTGCATTTCGAAGAATAAATATCACATTCGATTTGGACCTAGTGAACTTGTGATTTTTGGAATGGTGTTGAATAAGCCCACCTCGCACTGATTTACAGCAAACCAATCTTTACAACCTGTGTTTGTTACTCTACCCGACTAAGATAGGTTTAGTAATAACATTTCTCAAATAGAAAGATATTTCAATAAAGTAAAAAAATGATATGAGACAATAAGTAATACTGTTTATGATAAATCAAAGAAAATATATAAACATCCGAACAATGTTGGATATAGACATTACTTATTCCATGAATTATTCAATCTGTGTCTTTTTTTAGATTGCCAGATGTGTCAAGTATAAATGCTACTTGGTAAAATTTAACAAACGTTGTGTCAGAGGGACGGATTTTCACTTGCCACCGTTACTACCGTATGCTCCCACGATAATTTTTGTTGATTTTGAAAGTTGTCTTTAAAATGTTAGTAAAACTCAAATCTATGAAACTAAATCTATACATCTTCTCATTTCTCGAGAATTGACAACAAAAATATTAAATACTATATATTTATTAGTCTATTTATTTGTATTTTCCCAACGCCCCCACGAGGTCAGGTTGTGACATAATATCGGTTTAATGTGGGGGAACCCGAGCGCGTACACCCGGGATAGGAACAAAAATTGTCCGCAGCCCCCACAACCGTCGGTTCAGCTGGCCTCGGTGCGAGCACCGATCCCTCTCTCTGGTGCAATGAGAGAGCGCGGCCTGGGGCAGCTGTTTCCCAGGGCTAGGCACCTCTCAGTATTAGTCTATTTATTGAGAAGAGTACTTTTTATTTATTATAAAATATGTGAACCAACTACAATGTAATGCTTATTAATTATCATATTATAAAGAAATAACTATTAAAAAACATATTCATAAACTTATAAATAAGGAAATTATATGTGATTGAAGAAAATTTGAATAAATATATAACTACGAGTAAATGTACCTTATAACGTTTCAAGGAAATTATTTGTGATTGAAGAAAATTTGAATAAATATATAACTACGAGTAAATGTACCTTATAACGTTTCAAGGAAATTATTTGTGATTGAAGAAAATTTGAATAAATATATAACTACGAGTAAATGTACCTTATAACGTTTCAAGGAAATTATTTGTGATTGAAGAAAATTTGAATAAATATATAACTACGAGTAAATGTACCTTATAACGTTTCAAGGAAATTATTTGTGATTGAAGAAAATTTGAATAAATATATAACTACGAGTAAATGTACCTTATAACGTTTCAAGGAAATTATTTGTGATTGAAGAAAATTTGAATAAATATATAACTACGAGTAAATGTACCTTATAACGTTTCAAGGAAATTATTTGTGATTGAAGAAAATTTGAATAAATATATAACTACGAGTAAATGTACCTTATAACGTTTCAAGGAAATTATTTGTGATTGAAGAAAATTTGAATAAATATATAACTACGAGTAAATGTACCTTATAACGTTTCAAGGAAATTATTTGTGATTGAAGAAAATTTGAATAAATATATAACTACGAGTAAATGTACCTTATAACGTTTCAAGGAAATTATTTGTGATTGAAGAAAATTTGAATAAATATATAACTACGAGTAAATGTACCTTATAACGTTTCAAGGAAATTATTTGTGATTGAAGAAAATTTGAATAAATATATAACTACGAGTAAATGTACCTTATAACGTTTCAAGGAAATTATTTGTGATTGAAGAAAATTTGAATAAATATATAACTACGAGTAAATGTACCTTATAACGTTTCAAGGAAATTATTTGTGATTGAAGAAAATTTGAATAAATATATAACTACGAATAAATGTACCTTATAACGTTTCATTGTAACTTGAAAAAAAAAATTTTCTTAGTATTTCTTCCATTTTCTCTCGTGGCACAAATTCATTAAAACAGGCTGAAAGCCAAGAAAAAAACGTGCTATCACAAAAAATTCGTTAAAAATAAAAGCGACGTCATGAAAAAAAAAAAGAATGCCCCAAACATAATAAAAAGAAACTTTTGTCATCAAAATGTTTGTGTTATTATCAGAAGAAAAGATCAAAGTGTTTTTGATGTATTATTGTTTATCCTTTTTAGAACCTTAGAAATTTTGGTTAAACATCTTGTTTATCTCTCGTCAATGAAGACCTTAAATTAGTACGGGTAATTTGAGCGTTTTCAGTTGTTGTTTTTTTTTTGGGGGGGGTCTTTTTTCGGTGAAAATCGCATTGTTTTTTTAAAAATTCTTTCAAAAATCGGATATTTGTCAGATTTTAATGAAACTTTCGGGACTGATTCAGAATTAAAATAGATTATTTTTTAAATGCTTCTGTTTAAAAAATCTTTGTAAAAATATTTTTTCACACCTATTACCCTCATTCCCCCGTCCAACAATTCAATTTTTATGAAATTTCGATAAATTCTGTTATGCATCGCTTAATTTTTTTATTTAAACCCTCGGAAAATTTTAATCAATTCCAACTTTATTGGTCAAATAGCACCCACCCCGCTAACCAGTTGTAAAAAAAAAATTCTACCTCGAATCGTAAAATAAAAAAATTCAATAAAACTAAGATACTATTTATTTAGAAAAGCTTTTAATTGCTTTGATAAATAAAATATATTATACACACTATCTTTCGAAAAATATTTTTCAATGAATAATGAATTTATATAAGAAATATTTTCGTTTTCTAAAATTTTAATTAGAATAAAATAAATAAATAATTTTTTAAGTTTTCGAAAATTCTGTATTAATCTGTTGCAATCAAGTAGTATTTTTATTAAATTAAAACTGTAATTACTAATCATAAATGGAAAAGCTCACGAAAATTCAACGGCCAACAATATTTGAAAACGAATTTTTATTTTTATTGTATGTGTATAACCGTGTCGATGTTTGTAAATATTGACGTTCATTCACGACATTATCAGAAAATAAGAGTGGTACCTACAGTAAATTTTAAATCTATTGGTATTTTTCTAACATTTTCTCAATAGTCGTCTTTGTCAGTTAGGCTATAACGCCAAAGTACCAAAATTTAATAAAATGCAGAGTTCTCAGCAAAAAAGCGGCAAATTTATTATCACTTTTTTATATTTCAGGAATAATTGACCTTTAAAAAACATGAATAAATTTCTTGAATATTGATGACCTTGAATAATCATTCGACTCTCGCGTAATTCCTTAACTCTGATTGGTTCTTTTATGATTGATTAATTGCTGCTCGATCCTGTGTCTCGTCATTTAAAGGTTATTTGCAGACGACATTCGTCTTTCGTTCTGCCCTTCTCGTATGGCTAAACAACTCACTGATTTTGAGCATCAAGTTATCGTACTTTTCAACGAAGAACATCCAACGTGAGGATTGAGGAAATGTGCAGAAATTCTTCCTGAGTTTTTCAGTTACATCATTTGTCTCCAGTTTTCAACAGTTGTCTCGCGTATTTCTGAAATTAGCGCTTTTTACTGGGCACCTATATATATACATATATATATGTACATACACATTTATATATATATATATACATACACATTTATATATATATATATATATATATATATATATATATATATGTACATACACATTTATATATATATATATATATGTACATACACATTTATATATATATATATATACATACACATTTATATATATATATATGTACATACACATTTATATATATATATATATACATACACATTTATATATATATATATACATACACATTTATATATATATATATATATACATACACATTTATATATATATATATACATACACATTTATTTATATATATATACATACACATTTATATATATATATATACATACACATTTATATATATATATATACATACACATTTATATATATATACATACACATACACATTTATATATATATATATACACACATTTATATATATATATATATGTGTGTACATACACATTTATATATATATATGTACATACACACACACACACACACACATACATACATATATATATATATATATATATATATATATATATTAATATATCAATTCTGATCATATAACTCGTAATTTTTTAACTACTCTTTTGGTTTTTTGCTATTTAAAATAATTTTTTAAAACTCTTATATAAACTCTTTTTGAGTAATGACCGTTTTGGGGAACCAATTGTAATGACCAATGTATACGTGGCATGTAAGCATAATTTAGGCGTACACTATCATACCTTAGGATTTGACCGGCAGTGCCAGCGTACACAGTGGATTAAAGGAAAAATGTTGTTCTCGTCCATGACAACGTAAGTATGTATGCAATAAAAATAACATGGGGAAAAAATTTGGAAGTCGGTTGGTCTGTTCAATACCATCTCACCATATTACCTGACCTTGCACCAACTGATTATTACCTTTTCGATCTATACAAAAATATTTTTTGATATGTCAAAACCTGCGGAATTTTATTGAAAAGGTATCGAAGAACTGCTTGATAAGTGACAGCAAGTCATTGCAAATAATGGTGAATATGTGATTAAATAACATGTTATCGTACATTACTTTTTTTAAAGAATAAACTTTGATAAACGAAAGCGGAATTTTTTTTTTTTTAATGCGAATGATTCATAGAATGATGTCAGCGCCTCATCTCAGAATTTTTAGGCAACATTAACTCCTCTGTTTGTGTTTCATTTCCATTCATCTGCTTCGGTTCTGTGGACACCGATTCTTCCATTGAGGGTTCTCAATTAACGCTGAAACCTTCCTAGCCGCTTGTCAACCTATACCCAAAAATAAATATGCTTTGACATATACGTGACAGTCGCTTCCCTATGGGGTGGGATGTCTTTAACAGGCAGGTGAACGGACTGGCGTTATGCGGTTTGGATGAGTCAAGTGATTTAATCAACCGGGATTTATATCGGCGAAGGTTCACTGCGTGCACTAACAAATTGAGAGTGATTGGCAACGGAAGATCATCTAGTGAAAGACGCAAGAGAAAAAAAAACATGAACAAACTTCATCCAAGGGCAGATAATTTAAGCAACGTGTCATTCGCATCTACCAAATAATAAGTCGAGTATTTGCTTCATTTTTAAAAAATATTCTTATTTCTATTCATTTATTTATACATTCTATTTATAAAGAAGTAAAGAATTTATACATTCTATTCAGTTTTAAGAATATTCTTGTCATAACGTAAATAACGGAATTGAAATTGGCCTCGATATGTAAAAATATATATGAAGGAAATTAAAAAAATCCAAATAAAAATACCGACATATTAGCTGGGACATCAGAATACGCTGACTGGACCTTTGCAGAGGGGTAAGACTACCCACTCCCGATAAACTGCATCCAACAGCAAGGCCCCTGATCAAGAGGCATTGATGGGGCGTGGAATCACTTCTTCATTTCTGGTGCTCCCAGGTCCACCCTGAACAGGGGTGGTAGCACTTGTTAAGGTCCCAGCTATGCGCAAATGGTTAGCCCCTAAACTGGGGTTAAAACACATTGGAAGTGTAAAAATAGGTTTTGATTCCAGCAATAATTTTTTTCGAGGAAAAATGATTACAAGCAATACATTATTACCAGAAATACATTTTTTAAAAAAATCACTCTTAATGACTCATCATTTTTAATCATGTCATCCCCAAGCAAGGCGATAAAGCCATTAAGAATAAAAAAATATTGCTAATTGAAGGCGGGGGTTTACTAAGAAAAAAAAATCTTCAAGAAACGTTATTGAGGAAAGAGGAAAATAAAAAGAAACCGGAAGAAAGTCCACAGTGCTTCAACAGTAAAATGATGAGACTTAACTGCCAATTTAATACGGTGCTTAAATTCATGAAGTCAAAGTACCAAAGAGGGTTCATTGATTTGATTTTTTACGGCTTAACAACTTTTTGCAGTTTATTTCAATAACCAGAAATATTTTAGGATTGTAAGAATTTTTCAAGATAATATTTTTTTTTAATGATACAATCCCTATTAATTAACCCATAGCTGAGGGAGAAGTGGTGGGTTCATACTATTCCAAAGCTTGTTTACGCGTAAGTGAATATAACGAACACAACTTGAATTTGAACTTGGCCTTCCGATTTTCAATTTCGAGTCATTATCTATTACGTCACCCGCACATCCAGCACCTAGTATGCCAAATCGGTCACCCATCTAGGTATTAACCAGGTTCGACGTTGCTTAAATTCGGTGATCATACAAGAACCGGTGTTTCAACGTGATAAAGCCGTAAACCTAACAAAGTGGGAAGCTCATCTGAACCATAAGGAAAGATAATGGGAACGAATTAAATTAAGTGGTGCGCTCGTAAAAACGGAATTTTTTTTAAAAAGGTGGAGATAATTTTTGCAGATTACCGTTTATTAAACCTTCCTTTACACACTGCTTGTATTAAAATAAAAAAATTAAATTGAATTTTTATCATTTTAGAAGTGGAGGTCATATTCCTAATATAAATAAAGAGTTATATTAACCTCTTGACTTCTTTATTTATTAAGAGCTCCAAATAACAGAAAATTGTGGAGAGCTATGAACCCCAATGACCTGAAGGGACACGGCAAATAGAATAACTTTTCTAACTTCTGCTTCAGTATGCTGGTAAATACCGACCAGTCAACTTCCGGTTCGATTGTCATCGGCTGGATCCTAACTCTCATAAACTAGAATAACTGATCTTTCCTAACTCAACTTAAATAATACTTAGTTTAAACTATCTTGAATATCGTGTATTTTAGTAACCATTTATGTATTTTCATTAAATATACTCATAATATTGTATCCATACAATGTTTATACATTAGGTTTTTCATATATATATATAATATGATGCTGGAATCAGACTTGCACCCAATTTTCCACCAGACTATCAAGAAAGCCAGATGCAAGGTTGATCCGAGATGAACACATCTGGGAATAGAGATCTGTAATTAACCTCTGACAATGGTGACCCTACAGATGAACACCTGAGGGCCTGATATGTGTGCACGTGAGAAAACCTGTTGTAAAGATGGACTGGAGTAGTCTCTCATACATCGCAAAGAGAGGGAATGTAAGGTCCATGTGACTGGGTGGGCCACTGTTCTCACACACGCACACACAGTAACTCACGAAGTATTGGAATGGGTGAAGTTAAATAAGAAAAATTAAATTGAATAAATAGACGTGAAAACAGGTCTTAGGAGAGATAACAAAATTTCTTAAGAGCTCCAAATGACAGGAATTTGTGGAGAGCTATGAAAATACCGATCAGTCAACTTCCGGTTGGATTGTCATCGGTTGGATCTTAACTCTCGTAAACTGGAATAACTGAATTTTCCTAACTTAAATAAATCTTATTTTAAACTGAGTTAGCTGGAATATCGCGTATTTAGTAATCATTTATTTTTATCACTTTAGAAGTGGAGGTCCTATTCATAATATAAATAAAGAGCCAATCTCTGAGTTCTTAAAGAGTTATCTGCTCTTTGATTTATTAAAACGTGCCATATTTGAAACTCTACTGATTTGAATGATAATTGCGCACTACAGATGCTATTCATTTTTTTCTCAATTTCCCAATCGCTGAGGACGAGAAGAAGTAGAGTCATGCCTCTCCTAATTGTGAAGTAAAAGCGAACTGTCCCAGCCAGAGTTTGAACTCGGTTCGCTTAATCTATTCTCGATATCACCAACCATATCTATTCTTATGTTATATAGTAATTTTCCAAGCATAGCTTAGATGTGGCACAAGGCCGAAATTGTGGGGCACCCAGTGAGGATCGAACTCACTACTCAGTCATAATTGTTCTAGCGAGACAAGCTTGCTAACCATTACACCCCTATTCTTATGTTATATTCCGTGCTAAGGGAATAAACACATAACACCAGGTGGATACCAGAAGAAAGGTTTATTGAACACAAGTACAATATGAAATACGGTACCGTTATACACACAGGTCAATCTATTAGTGAGTGCCACTAATTGGAAGGTCGGACGACCTTGCGTCGTCTCGTTCTCACCTTATCTCTCGGAGACAGTAGACTTTATAGGTACTTACTACCTATAGTGTAATCATTCATGGGGGGCGACCGGCCATTCCATTACATCATCTTATTAGGTTGATTCAAAATTTCGATAGTTTTTTCTTTACACCATCTTCATATCGTCAGTGTGGTTCTAAAAAAGCGTAAACAGACATACGCCATTTTTGCCTGGTTTTCTATTTTTAAAATGAATGACAATCGCATTATGTAAAAATGACGTATATTGAGGAAGGTCCCCGTCCATATTTTTTCTCATCTCGCGAAAAAAAAATACTTTAGCCCTTTTAACATCACATCAACGATATGAATTCATACCATCAATATTCAGTCACCAAATTATTACCTCTGCCTTTCTATGACATTACGCCACCTTTCAGTTAAATGCTGTATTCGATAATCAAAGAACAATTCGGATTTTTGATTCGAAAAAGTTCTTTAGGCAACCATCCTCCGCCCCCCCAAATAAAAACTGTATATTTATTGTATCAAAAATACAGTTTTGGCACAAGGCCGAATACAAAGTGGGGTGAAGCTGGTCGTCACTGACAAGCCTAAACCTAGCGAATGTGATTCGTGACCCATTCATTCATTACAATTTACTCAATCACCACAAGAATTCATTCATCACCATTCATTTGACATACACCACAATACCACATATTCAAGGGGGCCCTACTAAAACACCCATGACATAAAAGTTTCACAATATATACAAATGTCCTCTTTATTTTTTTAAATAAATAAAATATATGGCATGAAATGAGAAGGAAGGGATGAACCCAATAACGAAAATAAAATACACCAAAACATTCAAACTAAAAATAAAATAAGTTAGTAAAACCCGTCAAACCCACAGAAAAAATACGAGTGACTGCTGTATTCTGCCAATAGGTAAAATCAAGAAACTCACCCATTAAAGATGAGGGAAGGACAAAATAAATTGTAGCTTGGGACAATCAAAAGCTGACCCAGTCACGATAAAAAGGGGGAAAATATAAAAACAAACTGGCTAGAGAGAAAAAAAACCGAGCTTTTATAAAGCTCCACTGGGTGATCTTATTCCAGTCAACAGGGGTGACATCGCCATTAAATGCTGGTTGACGAAAGGTTGTGAGCTCACTCCCTGCACTGGGCAAGACATTTTATTTTTATTTTTCTCATCAACCGCATTTACAAAATAATCGATTTTATCGTCTTAACCCAACGCATCTCCATTAATCACAGAAAAAACACCACAATAACACCTATTCAACGGGGTCCTATACAATTAACATTTTGGATTAGAATTAGACTAATAACTGAGTCAGGCTGCACACTTATTGATTAACCTTTGTAAATATTATATATATATATATATATATATATATATATATATATATATGTATATATATATATATATATATATATAATACAAATAGATGCTTAAAGAAGTCATCCATAAATTAGAATCGTAGCATACCCCACTGCGTTGAGTCACCGCACAAAGGTGTAGACATCAGAACTTCCACTAGACAGACACACATACACATTACCATCCGATGCCCACTTAGACACAAACTTACATACACAGAATTAGCTATGGTTTTAATGCACGTGACACGTGTCTGATCAATGAGAACTAACTGAAATATAACTGAAAATACCGGTGTTTCTGTCTTTTTGTCTGTTTTCTCTCAATCTCTCATGAAGCTTTAATAAAAGTGAAACATGTTAGATTGATATACATTTCCTATTTATCCTTTATTATCCTATCGGATTCCAATCGACATTTGTACATTTGATCTGCTTTTCATCTTTATGATATATATATATATATATATATATATATATATATATATATATATATATTTGAATTGGACAAAGTCCGACAATTTATTTAAAGACATTTATGATACGTTTAACGTTCTTTTTATAGATACAAGTATTTAAGCAAATGCATTTGCTTAAATACTTGTATCTATAAAAAGAACGTTAAACATATCATAAATGTCTTTAAATATATATATATATATATATATATATATATATATATATATATATATATATAATACATAAAAGACTGATGGTCAGAGTTGAATCAAACCAGGAACGCGTAGCATTAAAAAGTGCTCAATACACGTGTGAAAAAACAAAAGTAAAAAATAACATGTAGAGCATTTAAATTAAAAAATCAGGAGGTCAGTTGAATCCACTACCTTGGTTTCAATCTTACGGTATCCCCAAATGATTTTCATCAAATGACCGCCGAAAAAAGAAAAAGAAAGCGGTAGGTGTTCATTTGATAAAAATCGCCTGAGGATACCGCAAGGTTGAAACCAAGGTCGCGGATTCAACTGACCTCCTGATTTTTAAAGTATATATATATATATATATATATATATATATATATATATATATATATAGCTTCACTAGCGTTTACCAAGTACATGGTTCTGAAGAAAGACAACAATTTAAATAAAACAGTTCACTAGAAAGAATTGATAGACACATGCCCAGTGCTGATAACTACAGTGGCGAAGAATGAATTCAAAGAAAACCTGAGAATAACAGCTAATAATTTAAATAAGATAACCTTGCCTATAATTGTACCAGATCCACCTTCAATTAGCAATTATATTCAACCTAAATACAATAGTTAACGGAGCAGCGATAATTTAGTGACGTTGATCCGATTGTTCTATGAGGTCTGGGGTGTACTTCTCAAAATATTGTGATCACACTGAATCATTATTTTCGTCAATTAGGCTTATTCTATTTAGCCACCTGTTTTATTTATGTTGTCTACCTCCATGACCGTGGGGCCGGCAAGCGGTAGTCAATTCTAAGATCTGTGAAAATATTATTTAAGAATAAAAATCTCCTAGTTCAACATCCTTCCCCGTCTTGTTTCCTCTTTAGGATTGGGTTTCCAGTTCCTCCTTCTAAAGTCTATGTCAGTTCTATACTTTTAATGTCTCCGTCTAAACACCGAAATTTTATTTACTATTTATTTATTTTTCCTCCTTAGGAGTGGATAGATTCGCCTATCGCCCGGTTTACACTCTTCCTCAGTCTTTTGAACAGTTGTAGAGGATTATCCTTTGTTTCCTGTTTAGGACTTGTTTTCCAGTTTTTTCTTCCAAAGTCTACGTTAACTCTATACTTCTAACGTCTCCGCTTAAACTCTGAAATTTTATTTACTATTTTTTCCTCGGAGTAGTTAGGCTCGTCTCTCGCCCGGTTTACATCCTCTCTGGTCTTTTGAACAGGAGTAGAGATTTATTCCTTGTTTCCTCTTTAGGATTGGGTTTTCAGTTACTTCTCCCAAAGTTTTCTCGTTCTCTTTCCCTCCCAGTGTCCCCTTGCATTTTCGTATTATTCAACGTCTTGCTTATTGTGAAATGATTAAAAAGAAATGAAATTCGTATTGGATTCTTACAGTTCTTGGGAAATAACTTGCAAGCACGATTCTGTTACAGATTAATTTCAATATTTCTTCTCTGTTTTCTTGGTCTTTAAAAAGTTCATTTAAAATTGTAATTAAGAGAAAACTCATGGCTTTTAAAATGGCGAGATATATTTGTACCCTCCAATATTTTCATGGTGAATTCATTGCGAGGCTTGTAAAAAGATATCTGTCTATCTATCTATCTATCTGAAAGTGGACACTAAGGTTAATATACAGCGGCGACACTAACTGGCTGTCCTATGTTGACATCAGTGTCCACTTTTATATTTACACGCGCTCTATCCGTGATATTCAGCACTTTTACCCATAAATATAACATACTTTAACACTATATTTTTATCACATACGCACGCACACACACACACACACATATATATATATATAAGGAAAAATTCCATTTTGTCTTTATTCATATTATTGTCTTTTTACAGATATAGTTTACACACACACACACATATATATATATATATGTATATATATTTGGGCAGTGCGAATGTTGAATGTAATCCCTAATCGGAGTAAAAAGACACATCGACGTACCCCATCTTTGAGATGAAATGAAGCGATGGCATTACTCAAAATGGAGTTGCAGCCATCTCCTACAAAATTCGATTTCTTTGTTTCAAAACATTGTTAATAAACCTCTTCAATTCCGCCGAAAATTCTACTGTCCTTTGGACAAGTCGAAATGAATATTTTTAATACGCTTCTTTGTCTCACCCCAGATGATACCATAATAGACTTTGCGGTCAGTCCCTCAACAGACCGTCAAAGAAGCCCGGTGCACCAGTGGACTGACCTGAGATGACCTACTAGCCGCCGAGTGCAGACCCACCTGATCGACTGTTGTACCTGGGATGGATGCAACACATGAGAAAGGGCCTCATGACAAAAATAAATATATAAACACCAACCCAAGAGGCAAGCAGTGCTGTCTCTCAGACATCGCAGAGTAGAATGTAAGGTCCAAGTTTCGGATGACACACACATTGTCCGAGAGTAATTGACGAAGTCAAATAAAATGAAAAAGTATAAAGTGTATAGTGTTAGATATGAGAAATTAAGGATCATGTTCTCATTTGCAATGAACGACGATAGTTCATTACACACTCTTTCATGGTGGTTCTTTAAATCTAGGCAGGATTGAGGTAGATTTCCAAGTCACTTTCCAAATCTATGTTTTCCAAACTGTGTATGAATTTGGTACACGGGATCCGGTTCTTTTTTTAACCAATGGATCAGCCATCAGACCCCAGAAAAGGAAACAAATCTGACAGGAGTTGTAATTCAGTATTTTCCGATTTTAAAATATGTCGTGAGTAGAGATCTAATGAATGTTAATCTATAAAAACTACCCCCAACTCAAAAAAAATCCCTGCTTTTACGAGCGGACCAGTTAATTTAAGTAGTGCACCTTATCTTTGTTTATTGTTCTGATAAGCTTTCCGCTTTGATACCTCGATTTCAAAAATTTAAGCGCAGTACTAGGTTGGCAGTTATGTTTCATAATTTCACTGTTGAAATTGCTATATGTAACTAAAATTCACATTCTAATTACAATGACGTTCACCCTGTACAAAGCCCAAGAGCCACTCGAGGTAGAGGGGTATAGAGTAAGAGGCACTACTTAAAGTAAGGTGATAATGTCACCAAGACGTAAGGGGCTACCGGAAGTGAAAGGGAAGGAAAAGTTCTTAAAAGGAACCGAAAACCTAATTTTAAAGAGGATACAAGAGACAAACCTTTACTTGCGCTCGAAAAACCGGACAGGAGTAGAACCCTACTCTGGTTTCTTACTTTCCTGTTAACTACAATTTTAAATGCCATGTCAATCGTCATCTCCTGCATCCTGTTGTTCTTAATTGCCTGATAATTAGGTTGTGCACTGCTCACGTTGTATGAAGGAATCAGATTGCAAACGCGTGCAGCACTGTTAATATGATTAAGTTGCATCAAGAGTAAATGGGCAGGAAATTACTAACTGTATAAAAAGTTGAAGAGAGATTTAATAAAATGCAGCGTTAACATCAGTGATAACGCAACTCGGTGCATGGTGAGATGATTAAAGTTTTTCCTCACACGCCATGAAGCATTTTATTTGGGAAACTTCATTTAATACTCTATTTTCCGGGCGTAAATATAGGAGGCAAGCGCGTTGAAAAGTACAATAGAATGAAAAGCGAAAGGTTAGCTCTTCAATTTAAAACTAATTTGTATTGACTAAGTGAGGGTATATCCCTAATGAAGAACTTATTCGTTTCCAGCGTCCTGGGTAAGACGATAGACTACATCTGCCTCCTGGGTAAGAAGATAAACTACATCCAACAGCAAGGTCTCTGATCAGGTTTTGAGGCGTGTGGAACCACCTCTTAATTGCTGGTGTTTCCAGGTGCACCCTGACCTAGGGTGGTAGCACCTGTTAGAGTCCGAGCTATGGGCAAATACTTGAGCCCCAAACTGGGGTCAAAACACCATGAAAGTGTAAAAATAGGTTTTAATACCAGCAATACATTTTTGTAAAAGGCTATTACCAGCAATGAATTTTTGAAGAAAAAATTATTACCAGCAATACGTTTAAAAAAATATTAGCAGCAATCAAAAATCTTGTCGTCATTAAATAACCCATTGAGGTTGATATGCCGTAAAACAAACCGAACCAAACTATTCATTTTCATTAGTTAAACTAGGAATTTTCGTTTTCTTTTGGTGTGACGTTTACCTTTTGTGGAGCCACGATGAAGTAATGGATAAGATGAGTTAATTACGTTTACTGATGTGTTAATATCAGTGGGAAAGGTATGAATCAATCTCTTCTTACCCCAGCTGTCGATAAATATCACGACAGACTGGGTTCTATAGCTTTGAGTGGTAACCGGCCTATGAGATGGACAGCTCTGAACTCAAAAACCGGAGAGAGAGAGAGAGAGAGAGAGAGAGAGAGAGAGAGAGAGAGAGAGAGAGAGAGAGAGAGAGAGAGAGAGACTAACACTAAATTCCAGTTGGCAGTCAAGCGCTTGAAGAGGAAATGGCCGTCGTCAGGCTATTTGAAAGTCAACCGAAAAGATTACGAGGAAAAAGAACCAGTCCGTTTATTCTACCCTCAAGTCCCACCGCCGACGATTAAAGCAGTTGAGGGGCTAATGAAGATGATGGTGATGATGGTTACACATTACTGTTAAATGCACATACTTATCACGAACCGACGCGAAGTGTGATGGATCGATGTTGGCTAATACAACAGCCTAACAACCTGTAAGCATTAGTAAGAACAGGGGACTAAAACTAATTCGGAAAATAAATGTTTTACCATCTCCGAATTTCGTCAGTTAATATCTGTGAGTTGCTTTGGTAGTGGTGGGAATTTCTCCGAACATAGATCGCTTTCTCATGAAGATGCGAAAAACTCTATGCCTTTTCCCTCAAGGGTGGTGGGGGCTCATACATCTTGCTGACATCTTGTTGTCCACCATGTGTGCATATTAAGCGCGGTTGGGTCGACCAACCGTTTACATTTCGGTAACAGCCACTGGCTTCACGTGAGGCACGAATCTACACCTTACCGATCGACACTCTGATGCACTTGCATTTCCGGTGTGAAACTGACCACCTTCCGGAAAGTCCTTTACCCAAGCGAGCCCCAAATTTAATCCTCTGTATTCTTTTGGTTCATGTCAGTATGTTCGATAGGGTGGCCATGTGGCCCGGGTAGAACGTGGTATCCATAAACCATCGACCCAGGCCTGCAGCCTTTGGGGTGTCACTCCAGTCTCACTATCAAAGGACTGGATTTGGACCAAATAGGGATAAATGGATACCTACTACTACTACTACTACTACTACTACTACTATACAAACACGCACGAACACACACACACATATGTATGACTTCAAAAGTTATTATAGTGGGTACTCAGATTTGAAACAGACATTCCATTTTTATTTTTATTTTAATACAAGTATCCACAATAATAATATTTTAAGTAATAAAAATGCCGAATTATAAATAAATCCATTAATTTAATATATATATATATATATATATATATATATATATATATATATATATATATATATATATATATATCAATGAATCATTCATACTATAAGTAAATTAGTAAAATTAATGATATAAAATGGCGAAATCCCTTCGCTAACTAAATTTTAAAGATGAATTAACCCACTAATCACTCGATGAATGTTAAGATCCTTGTTTTTTTAAATTATAAACTGTATTAGATCTTCCTTAAATATGCAAGTACTTTCGACGCTCCAATGACCGGAGCAACCGTCGAAAGTACTTGCATGAACGAGGATGGAAGGCCTGTCGAAAAAACAAATGTAGCTAAGAGCTACAAGGAATAGGAGGTTATGGAGAGCCATGATCACTTACGCTCTGAAGAGGATCGGCACATAGAAAAATATTTAAAATAATGATAACAAGCTGGTATTAAAATTTATGCCCGAACATTTCTTGTGAAAGTACGAGTTTCGATTTCTTTTTTCCGAGAAAAGCCCGATCTATCAAGCCGAGGAGAATTTGACCAGTGAACTGAAACTCTAATAATGTTTATCTTATAGTTTAAAATGATTTTTCACTTTTTCACCTCACATCCAATTCTCACCGCACGAAAATCCCCCACCCTACGGTTCCTTTGTCGAAGTACAATTATTTACGCCATAAGTTCCTGGAGAAAGAGAGGCTAAAATCGCAAACAAACAGCTGGCGGAATAATTTGCAAAACACTACCGCCTCTTTTCGTCATATCGAAACTGGGAAAGATCCAGGCGTTCTCCTTCTCAACGTCATATTGAAATCGGTCTGACTCATTCAAGTCACCGAATGTTTACACCACTGAATTCAACCTCAAGATCTATCTCGATGTACGAATAACAAACTGGACGCTCGATATAGAGCCCAGCCCATACGGAACGTTCCTGCAACATTGCGTTAATGAATAGTGACTCAGAATGAGAAATCGAAGATCCGAGAATCCATCTCCTCTCCAGCTATGGATTAAATAGTAGGACTTTTATTTTCAGAAATCAGTATGATTCTAAAAGAAATTGTTAATTCAATATTCCCTCGCAGTAAATACATAAATATTCTTATAATCCAAAATATATTTTGGTTTTAATTAACCCACAAAAGGTTGCTGTTAAAAAAATCAATCAATTGATAATATTGCCGATCTTTTGTATTTTGGTTGTGACGTTGTGGCAATGTTCATGTAACGTTGATTTCCTGACCCTCCAAACTTACGACCATATAACGTTGAATCACCGGTTTCCGTATGATCGCTTAAGTTAAGCAACATCGAGAGTGGTCAGTACCTTGAAGTGCAACCGCGTGGAAATAACAGCTTGGATGTGTGGGTGGTGTAATGGATAATGATTTGGAATCGTTAATTGGAGAACAGAGTTCCAATTTCAGTTGGGTTCGTTATATTAACTTACGCGCAAATATCCTTGAGAAAGGTATGATTTCACCTTTCCTAATAGGTTAATATGTGGGCGCGTGGTTAGAAGGTTCGCATTCTGACCATGAGACCCGAGTTCGGATCTCACCATGGTCGATTTTTTTTTTTTTAGAAAGGAGACTTCCTGATGTTATCGATCCCGGCGTGCGACACCTTTGAAAAGTGCCTGAAAACCATCCCTAGGGTTGACCCAAGCCTCGTGAGTGAAACTGTCAATAGCTGTGCTAGCACAAAGTTACAAGTCATCGTGGTCGAGGTCTTGAACGTGCTGGCCTTGTTCAAATTGTTGAACACGCTAGATAACACGATCTTTTCCCAGAAACTGTGACTGAGGTCTGCTCAGCATAGTTGCAGTAAACTACAGGTGGGCTCTGTGGGTGTTGAATAAACACAAATGCGCCTGAGCAACCGTCTGCAATAGGGATTGGCTAGTCGCCCTAGTAGACGGGTATCGGTAAGTCATTATCCCCCCCCCAATTCTTACAATCTAAAAAATATTTTCTGGCTTTAAATAACCTGCAATCGGTTGATAAGCCGTAAAAAACGAACCATCAATCAATGTTATGGTAACTCTCAAATTGCTGTAGATGAAAATGTATGCACTGCTAAAATAAGATCAAGATATTTTTTCTTCATTTATAAATTCTATAGGAATTATAAATTGTCTTTTCGTATTTTATTTGAGAATATTTCAGAACAAAGCGCTCGTTATTTTTTTTAATGATGAATGCGCTTTCATATCTTCCTGGAATTTATTATCCATTTTTTGGTTAATGTAACGTTACAACGCAATGTATTTGTAACGTTGCAATGCAATGTATTTACAATGTTACCTTGTAACGATGCGGTACGAAGTGGTGATTTTCTAAGCGAAAGTATGGGGCCTTCGGTGAGGATCGATCTCACTATTCAGTCGTAATTGATCTCGCGAGACAAGCTTGGTAACTATTACACCGTGTCGAAGTGCCCATTGCGGGCAGGTAGTGGGATGTCTACAAAAGCCGATCTTTGCAACCTCTAGGATACCATAGACCGAACACGTGAGCAACGACGAGGTTTTAGAGAAAATAGAAACAAAAAGAAAACTTATATTTAACATCAGGAAGAGACAGTTGAAAATTCTGGGGCACATAATGAGGAAGGGGGGTTTAGAAAATCTGACACTCACAGGATAGATTGAAGGCAAAAGGGACAGAGGAAAACAAAGCAAAATATACTTAGTGAGCTTGACTAAATGGATGGTGGAACAAGGTTTAGGAGAAAAAAAAACAAAAAAGTCAAAATTTATTAAGAGCTACCACGGACAGGAAATTGTGGAGAGCCATGATCATCTACGTCCCGTAGGGACATGGTACATAAAGAAGAAGAATGCAACTTGCAGAACTTGTGGTCGTGTACCAAGCCAAGCTATAATTAGTTGATATTACGGCGCCTACTTAGCGCAATGGTTAGCAAGTTCACTTGGCTTGAATTAGTGAGTTCGAGCCACGTGAGGGGTCCACTGCAGTTACAGTTTTTAAAGTCAACTTGAGTAAATGATCCCATTGTGTCCAGCGCTTTTGTGGTCTCGTTCAAAGATAATATCTATAAGAATGACAATTGGTTACTGGCAATCTATCGTTATACGATGACAGTACCTGTGTTTCAACATTATAAGCTTGGTTTCGGTGATCAGTGATATACGGGTAGTTTGTTAACATTTTCACTGTTTCTCTAGGATGAGTTATCATTATTTATATGTAGACTGTTGCCCTGATCTTTTCTGTTATTACAACGGTCCGGACATTGCGCTCTATGGCCTTCATCTGGTGTATGTCGGTACGGTTAACCTACAGGGAATTTCAAACTGAGTGCTTTATTTCATATACGGGGTAGACTGTTCTCGTCTAGCTCTTATTTTACTACTGCTCAGCTATTTCTCGCCAGTTTCCATCGTTTTTTTTAATCATTTCAACACAAGCAAGGCAATAAAGCCACTAGGACGTAAGGGATCACTGTGTGTATGAGAAAAAAAACTATTAAGGAAAGAGGACGATAAAAGAACAAGAATTAAGAAGACGGAAGATAACGCTTGACATTGATCTTCAAAAATTTTAATGCAAAGTTGACAGGGAAGCAAGAAACCAGAAGAGAGTTCCACAAACGGCAGTGGGAAATGGGCTGAAGCCGAGATGCCAGATCAGAGCCAATAAAATTGCAGATTCTTCTTCGAATTTTACCAAAATCTCTAAATATATAACAAGAGCACCAGACCAAGTACACACTGCCTGGATCTGCGATTGAATTCACAATTGTTATATCACATAATTCACAAATCAACTAACCCATTCTAGAAGAAATAAGAATTTGCCATTTATTGAAAATAAATGATTGTAAAGATGCTGAAGGTGATTTCTCATTGGGTGCAACCATTTTGGAATAACCGGATACTTTACACTATAGCCTAACGGCACCCTTCCAAAACAATAAAAATGAGTCCCCAAAATGGTCGTACTATACTGTACTATATGTCTAAGCTAGTTTGGAAATAACACTATGCTCTAGTTAGTTTATAACGCAAACGCATTTGCATTATAAACTACTTCGCAGGGATACAACATTTTATTACAGTAATAAAAACAGGCATATTAAATCTATATTCATAACAAAAAAGAAGGGTAATAAAAAATATCTATTACCGTAAATTGGTAATACCGAAATCTAAAGGTTAAAAGCATCTAAACCGGTGTATACGTCCTCTCACATCAGAGTAAAAACTGAGAACAAAAAATGTGCATAGTGACTAAAAAAATGAACAAACTCATTATACTTTTTGTTTTTATATAACATTAGTCTGGGGTTGTAGATTATTACATTCTTTTGCACATTTGTTTTTCTCTTCAATTTTGCTGTAATAAAAGAGGACCTACACCCTTGTGCAAATTAATTGAAACAAAACGAATAATTCCGTTATTATTTACTTTCTTTTCGTATTTTTCCCATGAAACATGACCCAGTGCACATGTTCGTACTTCGTATGTCCATTCCATGAAGTCGTTCCTGGCAGATTGATGACAGATTCTCGACTGGATTTAAATCAGGAGAATTTCCGAGCCAATCTATAGTACTTTGATTTGTTCATTGGTAAGGCTTGTCGGTGTGTTCGTACAGCGTTACAATTTTCGTACGCTTCCCTCGAGTAACGTCCATCGCAGAGAATGGCCGGAGAACAACTAATCAACAGTCGAGACAATAGTGTCCTGGTGTGATAAAAATCTGATGCAATCACGGATGACGCAATATTTTTCAAGACCAACCAAATTCCATCATACACTCCGAAAATAGATTCATATTACTACACACCACTGCAAATGACCTAATCCGAGGAAAAAATAGAAATCGATTGCACCCTGTCACTCCAGTGGGTCTAAAAATGACTGTATGGTGAAAGAAAGGAAACTAAAGCGGTCAATTAATTGGCACAAGGCCGTATAAACCGTTTTAGTTGTTTTTAATCGTTATATTCCGATATTACTAATTTACGGTAATAGATATTTTTGTTACTCCACTTTTTTTGGTATGAATGCTGTTTTAATGTTTGTTTTTATTGTTGTAATAAAACCAAATTCAAAATGAGTCACCCGAAGATAGAGTGATGACGAGGAAGTCAAGATTTGTATTGACTCTAGTCTGTTTCAAATGTGACAGATGCTTGCAGTTAGATTCAACACAAATGATGAAAGCAGACATTTGGACAGCATCAGAAAAATATAAACATCAAGAAAATAAGCTAGGAACTCGGTAAATAGAACAAACAACACCCCCACTCCCCCAAAAAAGAGAAAATATGTTACGTAATTACCTTGAATAAATCCTTTTTTTTTTCAAGACATTTTTCTGGTGTTTTCATCGGGCTAGTTAGAAACTTAGCAGATGTAAAAGATTTAACAAAACATCCGACTCGTGACGATTTTTAAAGACGCCATTTTAGACGTAAACAACAAAATGTATAGCATCATCAGGTTTACCAAACTTAGTCAGAGGAGAGACTTGTCGATATCGCATGGCATTCTGCTTTGACTAAAGTTGTTACCTGTTCGTTAGTGACCAGACATTAAGTTGCTTAACCTGTGTTGATTCATCGAATTTATAGTTAACGTCTAAATAACTGCGGTTTTAGTTTTCATCCACGAAGATCAATAGGATAAAACCTTAAAACTTATAGTAACTACAGTGTAACCCGGATATAAGAGAGTTGTCGGGACCGGAGAAGAAGTATCTTATATCAGGGTTTCTCTTATATCCGGGTTGCTCTTATATCCGGGTTTCTCTTATATCCGGGTTTGGTCTATTATATATACATTAACACAGGCTCTAATTTTGGACCAGAGAAAATCTCTCTTATATCCGGGTCTCTTATAACCAGGTTACACTGTAATTTACTAGTACTGAAAACTAAAGAAAATTTAAAAAATAAACAGGAAAATATCGTTGAAAACAAAAATAAGAGTGCTCAACTGTTATATAAAACCAATACACGTGTATGGCAGTGAATTTCCTCACAGATAAAGATGAGACTTGAGGCAAAAGAGATATTCTACAGCATAATACCAGTGAGAGAATATGAGAGGAATGAGGAAGTTTTAAGAAAAAAATGGGAAGAAAAAGAACACTTTTGCTTAGAATTAGAAAGAAACAGTTGAAAATTCTGGAACGTGTTTTGGGGAAACGGGCTTGGAAAAGTTGACACTCACAGGGCAGAAAGGCAAGAGGCGTAGTTGCAACCAGCGGGTAACGGACCTAACGAACTTGTATAAACGGACTGCAGGACATAGACTAGAAGGGGGAATAAGCGGATAAATATTGCTTAGAGCTGCGAAAGACAGGAAGATGTGGAGAACGAGGTGCAAAGCACGTAAAAGAAGAAGGTAAAAAAATAAACAGATTTTATCTGCGTTTTACTAGGCGACCAACAACTCGCTATGCGCGGCAAATATCAGTTCTAAAGAAACGCTTTGTCATTTCATGATTCCCATGAGACAACTTTTGTGTAAGCAAGAAACTTGTGTTAAGTGCTAAGACGTTTATCCAGTAAATAGTATTTCATCGGCTTTCTCTCCAATAGACGGTCACTTTTCAGTTGATTTTTACTAACGTTTCGAACGTCGACTTGCACTTACTTATTTGATGATTTGATACATGCTTTAGTTCCACCAGTCCTAACCTTCACGACTAGCACCCGCCATGCCACGCTCATTGTAGCGAATCACGCCGACTCACTTCGTATTCCATTCGTGAGACGTAATTTCCATTCGAACAGCATCTTCCTACGAACCGCTAGATTGTGGAACCGGCTCCCGAGTGGATGCGTCCTCGATCACTACAATCTTAACCTGTTCAAGCCTAAGGGCTCACGGCCACATCACATTGAAACACCGATTCCCGTACAATCACCGAAGTTAAGCAACGACAATCCTGGTCAGTACCTAGAGGGGTGTCCACTTGGGAATACCAGACACTGTAAGCTTGAATGCGAGAATGGTGTAATGGATAATGGCTTGGAATTGTTAATCGGACAGACGAGTTCCAATTCCAGTTGGATCAGTTATATTCACTGTCATTCGTTATATTCACTTGGAAAAGGAATTCACCTTTTTTTTTACTCCCAGCTATGGGTTAAATAGTAAGATTGTATCACTAACTCATTATCACCTAAAAAAAACGATTCTTAAAATCTGAAATATTTTCTGGCTTTAAATAACATGCGAAGGGTTGATAATTCATAAAAAAAAACGAGCTAATCAATCAAAATATGTCCAAGTCTAGGGTTAATCGTGATCTTCCCCATATATCTTTATAAACTGTGTCTAACTCTTTCTCTGTATTCCTCTATCTCGAGTGAGTCTTGGGCTTTGTACAGGGTTAATATTATTGCAAAAAAAATGTTCTGCTTGTCATTTTCATAAATGGGGCTAGTTGGGTGATTTGCTGTTTCCTTTTGCTTCTCTTGCCTTCATTATGTCCTGTGAGTGTTAAATTCTCCAAGTCGTCCTTCCTCATTATAAGTAACAGAAATTTCAACTACTTTTTTTTTATCCGAAGCACATGTGTCATTCTCGTTTCCATTTTCCTTGAGACTTCCTCACTGCTCACATGTCCCGTCCGTGACATTCGCAGCATCCTTCTGTCGAACCACATTTCTGTTACCTCAAGTACCCTCAAATCGATTGGGCGGCGTGTGATAAACGAATTAATTTCATAATATATTCTCTTTAAGTTTTCTGAATAACCAGATAAAAAAAAGTACTTCTAGCCCCGTTTCATAATAGTTGTTACATTTTGCATCTATTTCTGTTAATCATTGGCGTCACTTATTAAAGTGTATACTTATGATTGTAAAAGACAATTTCGTGTTGTTACGTTAACATCTGACAACAGCAATTGAGTCAGTTACGTGCCATACATGACACACGCTTGGGCGATCATGTCTCTTTCGATTCATGACTGACTAGGCAGAAGATTTTCCTGCAGTAGGTTGCCATTTCTTTCCGTGGTAGACTGGTTGCCAACCAAGACTATAGGACCAAATCTACACTGCTATTCAACTATGATAGTAACAGCAGTCAGTCATTTAAATGCCATACGTGATACACGTTTGGGCGATCATGTGTCTTTCGATTCATGACAGACTAGGCAGATTTTCCCACAGTTAAGTTGCCGTTTCTTTCTGCAATGGACTTATTTTTAAGGAGGCAGAGGAAATTAGGCGTTTGGGTTAGCCAGTTAAGTGTCATACGTGATACATCTTTGGGCGATCATATCTCTTTCGATTCATGACTGACTAGCCAGAAGATTTTCCCGCAGTAGGTTGCTATTTCTTTCTGTGGTAGACTGGTTGCCAAACAAAGCTATAGTACCCAGTCTGCCCTGCTTTTCAACCCAATTTTCTTAAAATAATTGTCGGACTTTTTCCATTTCATAATGTGTGACGTCATTTATTTACATTTGTATACGCATCGAGCAGATATGAATGTATGAGAGAAAATCATGAGAATTGTAGTTTAAAAACAGTAAAATTGACCTTGCCATCCGAAACTCTCCTCTGTGGCTCATATATATATATATATATGTGTATATATATATATATATGTATTACATGAATAGAAATTCAAAATTACCCCAGCTATTCAAATAGGGCAATTTTTAATTTCTATTCTTTGTAATTTATATATATATATATATATATATATATATATATATATATATATATATATATAAAGAGTGAACATGTAATCTTGATGTGCTTACGAAACGACGTAGTAGGCATGACTGAACCAACACCACTCAGTTAAGTGATAAACTTCACTAATTCTCACTATCTGTGTGTGTGTGTGTGTGTGTATGTGTGTGTGTGTGTGTGTGTGTAGTATGCTTAAAATTGATAATTTTAATTGTCAGTTTTTGAACTACGGTAATAAATAAATAAAAGTTTTTTCAGCAAGCAAGCCGTTTTTGCTTAAAGGTTTGTCACTGTATAATGTTTTTACGTTCCATTCACAATCAGTACTCTCCCAAAAGATGTCAATCTATCTGTCTGTCTATCTATGTTGAAATGCCTCTGTCATAGTTTTTCCAACAGTCTTTCTCAGCTGATGATACTGAGATCAAATGTCGTTTCGGGATTGGAGCATCACTAACCCAGCAGTATCTTACTGCATTACCAGATTGTATTGGTTACCATTCACATGCGTGCATAATCTGGGGAGAGAGGTCAGTAAACAGTCGGGATTATCTCACTTTTACGAAGTGCAATTTCGTAAAAGTGACATAATCCCGTAAATGTGACAGAACCTCGACAAAAAAATAGGCAGACAGAAAGTCAGTGTACTTACTTTTGCATGCTTTCCGATGTTTTATTGGTTTGGTGTGGTCTCGGTAGTAACGCTGGCGACAATAGTTGCAATTCCGTCCAGCGGTATTATGGCGACACTTAAGACACACCCCGCCACTCTTGAAACCGGATAAGGTGTAAATTTCCATGTTAAAGTGACACTGGCGTGCGTGCAGGTTGCATTTGCACACTGAAAGAAAACACGAAAAAGGAACACTTCAGAAACAAGGCATATAAACACGGTTTAGTATTTATAATATGAAAAAAAGAAGAAGAAACAACTGAGATAGCTAATGTGCTTTGTTAATAAGCAGGTAACAGAATTGACGCAACGTTTGTCAATCCTGCGAATAGAATCAATGAACCGAGTTTTGATAAACGCTAGAATTCATTTTAATATTGCTAGAATCATAATCTATGTAACTTGTGATCTCACTGGTATTTTTTTTCAAAATAAATACGTCTGTATTTTCATCCATTCTAGGGATTTAGCAACTTGAAAGAGTAAAGATTATTTGGCAAAGTTAAACCTTGGTGTCCGAAAAAAAACAAAAAAAACAAAGTGTTAAAAGGACGGGTTTTCCATTGACACCGCTATTATTTTAACTACTTTCTATGTTTATTGTTTTAAATAGTGATGATTAGAAGTTTAATAAAATCCAAACATATGATGAAAGTGAATTTATTCTTGTTATTTTTTGTTCTTGAGAATTTACAACAAAAATATTAGACACTATTTATTTATTAGATTGTTTATTTACAAGAATAATTTTAGATTTACAACATTAAAAACTTATACAATTGAAACTAACGCAATACAATATTTATCATTTACCAATTTATAAAGAAATAAATATGAAAACATTTTTATTCATAATTACATAAACATTTACTAAATGATTAAAATGTGTGAAGTAATTATAAGAAAATCTTTATTATTCACCATTTTATAGATTTTGTCATGGGAGTTGATCTCCAAAACCCTAGGAGGAGTCCGATAACAAACAGGCAGAGGCTACAACTTTATATATATAGATGTGAACCAATTATAAAGAAATCATTATTTACCATTTAATAAAGTTCAAATCGATTGGTAATTAGCCGATATTTTGCCAACCATTTCAATAAACAATATGATAAATAGTGTTTATTACTTTTTTTGTCAGTCCTCAAGAACAAAGAAAGTGTATAAATTCACTTTTGTACGGTTTAGTTTTATTACAATTCAAATCATCGCTTTTTAAAAGAATAAATATTGCCGAGGAGTGAATGTAGTTAAAATAATAGCGGTGTCAAAGGAAAAACCGTGCTTTTGATACTCCGTTTTTTTTCGGGCACGAAGGTTTAAATTTGCCGATTATTTATTATTGAAAGAGCAAATTCTAACAAGAGAGAAAAAAGCTTCCCCTCCAAAAAAAATAAAATAAATAAATACACTGTATCAGATTTTATTCTACAAATTAATGTTTCCTTAATAATATTTCAAATAATTAGCCAATGTTGGTAGCATTTTCAGGATTTACTTCTATTTATATGAGTAATATATCATGTGAGTTTAAGCTTGTAATTATCTAACTTTATTTTTAAAAAATATTGTCAATAACTTGTTTTGGGAGTATCGGGTTTTATTATAAAAACAAATAAATTGAAACATTTTTTTTTAGATAAAGTAAATACATCCAAAATATGTAAGCCATAGAAACGTGTATTTGAGTAACCCAATATGCAATGGGCCTGGATAAGATATTACTTTATTATGTTATATGCTATAATGAGTCCATTAATATGAGCGAATTTATACATTTTCTTTGTTCTTGAGAATTGACAACAAAAATAAAAAACAAAAACACTATTTATTATATTGCATATTGGAATGGTTGGCAAAATGTCGGCTAATTGCCAATCGATTTGAACTTTATAAAATGGTAAATAATAAGGATTTCTTTACAGTTGGTTCACATCTGTATATATACAGTGTAACCCGGATATAAGAGAGTTGTCGGGACCGGAGACGAAGTATCTTATATCCGAGTTTCTCTTATATCCGGGTTTGGTCTATTATATATACATTAACACAGGCTCTAATTTGGGACCAGAGAAAATCTATCTTATATCCGGGTTTCTCTTATATCAGGGTCTCTTATATCCGGGTTACACTGTAGCCTCTCTCTGTCTGTTTGTTATCGAATTCCTAGGGTTTTGGAGATAGACCCCCTTAAAAATATATATTCTGAAAGTACATAACCCAGGGTACTTAGAAAAGTATATTTCATTTTGATCAAAGACATACCCACGAGTCAAATTTTAATTTTGACCTTATGTTCCTTGCCCTTAATTTTCGGAAAAGAGGTAATAATTTGATATTAAATTTCTTTAAAAATCATTTAATCACCAGTTACTTACTATCGCCTGGACTGAAGAAGTACAATCAAAGTATTGAAACAAGAAAGTTTTTGTATAGCGATTTCAATATGTTTTTATTATAATCTCTTATAATAATACTATTACTAACACTACTACTATTAATAATAAATAAATTTATATATCTATATCTATATATATATATATATATGACATCATATATTATGAAATAGACTAAGTTCAATACATAATCTCTATGAAATTTCTCGGACATTCAGACCGGTAAATGCTGTTAATACTGTTAATTATAAACAGAGCATTTACTTAAATGTTTGTATCTATAAAAATAACGTATAATATATATATATATATATATATATATATATATATATATATATATATATATATATATATATATTTCAGTTGGTAAAATATATATCAATTTAATTCTAAATATATCACTAAATCCGAAATGACAATTTATATCAATAAAAGTATATTCCAACTTAATTCTGTAAACCTTACGAACACCAAGTGGTAAAATACCAACTTATATAAATATAAGTATATACCAATTTATTTCTAAAAATATTACCAACTCCGAATGGTAAAAAGTCAATTTATATAAATAGAAGTACATATCAATTTAATTCTAAAAATGTTACTAACTCTGAATGTTAAAATACCAATTTATATAAATAGAAGTATATTCTAAAAATGTTACTTCGGTTGGTAAAATACCAATTTATATAAATATAAAAATACCAATATATAAAATAGCAAATTTGTTGCAAAAACATTGACCAGCCTTTTAAAATTTGATATTGTGTTATACTAATATTTGTTTTTCAAACACCAATTCTATTTGAATTTGTTCAAAATATCGCCTTTTCTTAATACTACCCTCTGACTTTACCGCTACTCCACCTATACCCACTGCTATTTACCTTTAAATATTTTCTGTATTAATAAATGTATCCCGTTTGTCCTCACTATTAATATTCACTTCCTATCACTTCCACTTACTTCTATATCACACACCTCATTCATTATTACCATTTTAACGGCAAGCCACTATTTTGAGTAACTCTTTATTGAGGGAATTTTAGTATGTGAAAAACAAACTACAGTTCCAGTATATTACGCTTTGCAAATGTGAACAAAAGACATTTGACAGTGGTCAGGAATTAAGGCAGGTGTTACTAAGTAAATATGGTCATTGATATTATTATCATACAGTTATTACTCTTATTGCCGGGACGTATTATTATTATTAATATTTTATTTCCTTTGATTTCTGGTGTGTACACATTTCGTTCCGGGTTCCGCCCAGATACCTAAGGTTAGAAATGGCGTCATGAAATTTTCCACTGACACACAAAAAAAAATTATTATTATTTTAGCAGAATATTTTTTTTCTTTTTTTTGCTGTCGTTAATTATTACTGTTTGGTCTGCAGCCAAGTTAAATTGCAAACGGTTTTCATTTGATGCTCGAGGCAACGTGATTGGCCCTGATCTGCCATCTCGTCTGCAGTCGCTCTCTCACAGCCGCGATGTTGCCTCGCTCTGCCTTTTTTACAAGTACTTTCATGGTAATTGCTCCGAGGAGCTGCTTTCGCTTGTCCCTAGGCCTCGTGAATTTAAACGCCCCACGAGGCTGGCATCCCGCTCCCACCCCTACACCGTGGAAACTGTTAGATGTAGACGTCTCTTCTACTCCAATAGCTTCATGTCTCGCACATCTCACCTATGGAACTCCCTTCCCTATTACTGTTTCCCTGACAAATACAATCTCCAACGGTTTAAGTGTAGCGTCAATCGACATCTCCAGTTGCCTTGATCTATCCACTTCCCTTCTCCACATCCTTTCATTTTTCATTCCTATCTGCTCTCGCTCCAAATCTTCTGTAACCCCCTTGCCTTGATCGACCCACTGTCTTTCTCTTTCTCCACATCTTCTCCTTTACCACTCCTATCTGCTCTTCCTCCAACCCTTCTGTAACCCCATGCGTGATAGTGGCCTCCAGCCTTGCTTGAGGTGATACGCTTAAAAAATAAATAAATAAAAAGTGAAAACGGGCATGATCAGATCCCGGACCACTGCTTGGGAACTTCAAGAGCTGGATGCAGATTGTGATCTTGAGCCAGAGTAAGCAAGGCTTGGTAAATAATTACTCTTGTCCGAATTATTACCGTGGTCCTTATGATGGTTTTTGCAACTGTCTTCATTGTTGTCAGTATTACGTGTATCTTCAGACCAAATGTAACTGGTGGCCATTATGAGGAATTGAGTAACAGCGACAACCTTTTCGATATTCTCACAGTTTTTAGAGGCTTTCCGGTCCCTTCAATAGAATATAAAGGGGATGAGGACAAATTGATTCATCCTCATTCTCTTCATATTCCACTGATAAGGAAGAAGTTATACTCTGATAACTTATTCTCTAGAACTGTTGCATTGTGTACTCTTAAGAGTATGCGCCCTCAATCGCTACAATCTTAACCTTTTCAAGTTTAGGGTCAACAGTCAAATATCCTTCATATCCTCGTAATATGTGCATCTTGCTCTTTCTTTGTGTAACATTACAACAGCCTAATTTAATAACCCTCTACCTTGAGTGCCTTTTGAGCCTTGTAAAGAATATCGCATATTTTTGTGGGATGCCACAACACGCATTAATAGTAATTACGTTAGCTTAGCAATGTTACCCGGTCTTTTGAACAGGAGTAGAGGTTTATCCGCTGTAAAGTTTTTTTCATTCTCTTTCATTCCGAGTAGTCCCCTGTGTCTTAGTGGCATTATTGCTTTGCTTGGAGTGAATTGATTAAAAAAAAATGTTTCATCATTGGGCATACCATACTTGTGAACGTGTGCCAGACTAGCTAAAACTGTAAATATCTATATCATATAGATAATGTCTTCTGTGAGTTATTACCATATTTTTTTTACTACTTTTCTTGTTTATTCCTTTATTAGGCTCACGCCTTTCTTTCTTTTTCTCGTCTCTTTCATTTACGCCTAACAGTTCATTATAAGATGTGCGGTTAGTGTACCGGTTATCAATACGGAACCGGCAAAGCGAGTTCGAATTCCGTCTTGGTCTGTTGCGTTCACTTTAGCACTAATGACTTTGGGAAACGAGCGAATTCATTTCAGCTTTGGGTTAAATAGTAGGGTAGACTGGCTTTCTTACGTTGGCTAACCGAAGAAGCGTGGAGTAAGCAATTCATAGATAATAAAGTAAAGTGATATGTAGATTGATTGATTGGTTTGTTTTTTACGGCTTATCAACCTTTTGCACGTCATTTAGTGCAAGAAAATATTTTTATATTGTAAGACGTTTTTGGAGATAATAACGATTTACTGATACAAGTCCTACTAATTAACCCATAGTTGTGGGGAGAAGAGGCGAATTCATATCTTTCTTATTTGGTATTTGCGTGTAAGTGAATATAACGAACCCAACTGAAATTGGAACTCGGCTCACCAATTTTCAATTTTGAGCCGTTATCCATCATATCGCCGGCACATCCGAGCTTATAGCACCTGGAATATGTAGAGAGCCGTGGTCAAAGAACATGATATTAAAAGTAGGATCAGTAAGAAAAGAGAATACATAGCGAATGCAGTCAAGCCTCTAGCTTCAGGATTGCCCCATGACACAATAGACTAGTGGAGCAATAAATAGGAACAGGACAGGATATCCCTTGACATGGACAGTGGAACGGAAACAGTCCACCACCCTCGTAAATTAAATAAAGAATCCAGTTCGAAATTCCCTGAAAATTACCCGGATCAAAAGACACCTGAAGACGGCCGGAGATGACAACGTCATAATAAAACCGACGATGAGAACATTATGCAAAGAGTGTAAATAAAAACAAAACAAAACAGTTCTTTATTGGAAAACCTACAGCACACTCACCATTTCCCTCGAAGAGTTTATCATTAGCATAACTTGAATTCGCATCAAACTATCTAGGTCCACAAACACCAAATACGTACTTCCCTGCTGAAAATTCTTTTTTGTCCTAATCGTTGCTCAAGTGCAACACAAAAATCCAAGCGCGACAAAGAAATGTATTGCAATTTAAATAAAAACTCTGTGGGAACAAAGACTTTAGGAGGCGTTTTTGTAGGCGAGTTATTTGTTAATAAAAATTTCTGTTTTCTTTCTTTCTTTTTTTTTTTTTCAAGTAAAAATGTTTTATTTTCAGGTTATAAAAATGCGTGTCGATAATCATACGCGCCGGAATAATCATTTAAAAATGTTATTGGTGAATTGTTATGTTTCGTTTTTCATAATAAAAATTGTTTAAAAAACGCCTGATAATTATGCACCAACCCAATAGTTTATACGGAAAGTAATATAACATCTTGGGAAACATACTAAAACACCAGGGCGCCTTGTTGTGGTGTAGCATTTAGCAAGCCAGTCTCACAGTTCATTACTTGTGAGTTCTTTCCTCACTAGGTGCCTCATAAGTTTGGCCTTGTACCAAAGCTAATATAAGTACAAAAATAACAACAGAAAAACAAAAAAAAACACCATTTTCTTAAGAACATACCGTAATTCCCTGTGTATAATACGCGTTCATCCATAATATGCACACCTAAAATTGTGCGGAAAGTGCGGTAAAATGCCTCTACTCACGCATAATACGCAACCCCTGGTTTGGTAATCAAACCCTATAAATTGTACCTCTCCGATTTCATTACGGCTAGCGTTTGCTACACTTATTTAAAAAAAAATGGTTTTAAACATAGAATATTATTATTCTAATTTAGTTTTATGATAATTCTTATTTTATTTTACGGCAATTTTTTAAAGTTTTTTTGTAGCTGTGCATAATACGCACCCCTGATTTTGCTTATTATTTTTTTTAGAAAGAAAATGCTTATTATACATAGGGAATTACGGTAATTTATAAAGGGCTGATTTTCTGTACGTCACACAATCTGTCTGCGTGTGATCTGCTTGCATGTATGTAATGTATATGCGAATGTGTGCGGTGTATGTGAATGACTCACATGTGCTTGTGTCATTTTATGTACATAACTTACAATTTTACTGAGTTTGAACTAAGACATCGGAATAAAATTCCTCACTCCATACACAGTCTGGACACACCTTACTTTGGGCTGCTCAATAAAATTTGAAGACAAGAAAAAAGTCAATCTTTTAAAGCCGAGAATTTAGGATTTTATTGAACTTTTCGAAAATTATTCGGCAATAAACAGAATTATTTTTCAAAGCTTTTTCAGGCTTCTTTTTTTAATTAAAATATACATGTGCACATGCAAACGTACTCTCACGTACAATTTGAATTTAATTAAAATCTGTGTCGCAAGGGTTAATTTCCTGTTCATAAAATGACTTTAAATGATCACAGATTTCATGGTGGGAAAATTCCTATCGTAAAACTCTAGCGTTTTATGGTCGGAAAAACTCTATTCGTATTAAAAATTTCAATTCAACACTGTCGAAATTTTATTCGTCGGAATTTCCTAAATATTTCAATAAGCAATAAAAGAATTAGGTTCACACTAGACTTTCGTCATGGTTAATAAAGATTATTCTTGGCGGATGAATTCCATATGTGTTTCGTCCTGGGTAAGACGATAAACTACAACCAGTAGCAATCGGGAGATTGGAGGTTTTGAGGAGGGTGGAACCACCTCTTATCCGCTGTTGTACCCAGGTCCACCCTGACCGGGGCGATAGCACCTGTTAGAATACCAGGTATGGGCAAATAGTTAACCCCCAAACAAGAATCAACAGTACATTTTTATAATAAAATTACCAACAGTACATTCTATGGTCTACAAACTATATACCTAAAAACATACCTTTTCCCCATGAATGTATAAATGTATGTACAAAATATCTGTAGTTGAAAGCATAAAGTTACGTACAAAATATTTAGATTTCAGTATTAAATAACCCATAGAGCTGTTGATATGCCGCTAAACAAAATCAACCGACATCAATATAGAAATGATGTTTTATTTGTTATAAATAAAATGCAGTCTTTATTTAACACATAAAGCTGAAATATAAAAAAAGTGAAATAAACGAAACAGAATCGGGCGGTAATTGAACTCGTCACGCCTAATTCATTTTCCATGCCGATATCCATTACACCATCCACAACTGCAACCTTACATTTAGCTACATCTAGTTCTGTATTCTTTTCTCTTCTACAGATTACTTTTTTTTTTTTACAGTAAAACTTTTTTTCTATAAAACACTTTTTCCTTTTTAATAGGCCTTTCTTTTTTTCCATTTGCATAAATCTTATTTGCTAGTTCCTTTTCTACAAAGCTTTTTCATTTTTCTGCAATTCTTTCACTATAATTAATTTTCTTTCTACAAACGTTCTCTGTATTTTCTTTTACATTGGTATGGATTATTATTTTACCTTCTCATTTTCATTTATCTACAAGCTTTTTTACGATAAATCTGTTTCTTGCTCGAGCCTTTATTTTCATTGATTTAAAATCGATTTTATTCGCTATTTTCTCTTCTACAATCCATTTTTATTTTTATGCAATTTTTTCTTTAAATCTTTTTTCTACAAACTTTTCCTTATATTTTCTATTAAGTAGATATTGTTATTTTCTCTTCTGCAAATCTTTTTCGACAAACTATTTTTTATTTTTCGGCAAATATATATAATTTTTTCTTTCTACAAACTCTTTTTTAATTTCTTTTACATCAATATTATTTGTCATTTTCACTTCTACAAATCATATTTTTTTGTAAATCTTTACTAGAATTTTTTACTTGTCCTTCTTATAAACCGTTATTATATTTTCTGTTAATTACATCTTATTTTTTATTTAATTATCTCCAAATCCCTAGTAGTCATAGTTTTTATCAGTTCGCCCCGGGCAAGGCGACAATGACACTAAGGTGCAACGGGCTACAGGGAGTGAAAGAGAATGAGACGATTTTAGAAGGAACCGGAAACCCAATCCTAAACCCCTATCCCTGTTCAAAAAACCGGAGAGGAACGTGAACCGAACGATATGCGAACCTATGTACCGTATATACCCGAGTATATTGCAAGATTTATTGATCATTTTTTACGCAAAAAATAGGCGGGGGGGGGGTCGCACTATACACAGATGATTTTTTTTGAAGAGGTTAAAAATCATGCATTTTCAGTGACCGGTTGCACTATACACAGGTAATGTTTTCCCTTCTTTTAAAATTAACGCATGTAAAGACTCGCGAAACAAAAATGAATGCAAATTTGAAAAATCTATTAATTGATCATTTACATGAAAAAGTCATGTTTTTCAATAAAAATTAGAAATTCAGGGGTCGCACTATATATGAAGTAGGGCTATACACGAGTATATACAATACAATATATACAAAGCAATATATAATATACTTAATGATAAATAGTAAATGGAATTTCAGAGTTTAAGCGGAGACGTTAGAAGGATTGAGTTGAAGTAGGCTTCAGAAGGTACCGGAAACCCAATCCTAAACAGGAAACAAGTGAAAACCTCTACTCCTGTTGAAACGAACGGGGAGGAATGTGAACCGGACGATAGGTAAACCTGTCTACTCCTATTGAGGAAAAAATAAATAAATAGTAAATAAAATTTCATAGTTTAGGCGGAGACGTTAGAAGTGTAGAGTTGAAGTAGACTGTAGAAAGAATTAGTAACCCAATTGTAAACAAGGGATAAACCTCTATTCCTGTTCAAACGACCGGGGAGGAGTGTGAACCGGATGGTAGACGACGAGACACAAAGTTTAAATAAAAGAAAAACGTGTCATTTGAAAAAAAAAAGACATTTCGTTTGGTTTGACCCTGGAGTTTCCGACGTAGACAACTTTTACTTTTACATGCTTATTTCACTGCAAAAAAAAAAAAAAAAAACGTTTTAAATCTTCGTCAATGAAAGAAATTGAATTAAGTAAAGAAATACCCGATATGTAGTCAGTTTAAACGCATAAACACGCAAACCAGAATACCTAACTCCTTTTTTTTCGCACTATTCTTTATTTATTGAAGGGAGTTGTACACTTACACAAGGGAAAGGCTGTAGGTCTCAAACAAACAGTCTTGGAAACACATACCTACCTACCACCGTTATTCTATAGTATCGTTTCAATGTTAAAAAGCCAATAAGAATAGTAAAGAAAATATTATGATAAAGACGTTGTTGAACAATGACATGGCAATGACGTCATCAAAGATTGTTTGGACAAAAAAAGGCGCAGTATTTCACTGCAGACTAACTATTATGAGCATAATCTGTTATGATAAAGAGGTAAGCATTAGTTACGTCTTTAAACAATTAAGGATCGTGACAAATTCTTGTTTGCAAACGATATTTACTGGTAAAAAGAAAGAAAGATAACAGCCAATAATAGAAAAAAAGCGTTCAAGTTTTAAAATATTCATGTAAATTTAAACGCTATATTTCCACCATTTTTCTTACCAAAATTTCACCCTTCATTACTGATATATTGTTTCATTTAGCGTTTTTTTTTCTAAGCTTGTTGCGGTTGTGTGAAGATGTTAAGAGATACCAGAAGGTTTGAATGATCAGAAGGCTTAAAATTGTGCCTGTTCATAATCTTCCATCCACAACAATTAATAAAAGACAAAAATAATGATTCGAAACATAACAATTGAATTTATTAAGTATTTGATGTACATGCATGTAAACTGAAAGGTTAGACGGAGTTGTGTCTCTTAGATTAGGTAATATTTGTACCGAAACTCATAATGAATAAATTGATTATTAAACTATAGAAGAATGAGTTGTTGCATGTTTGGAATTGTGTATTGTACAAGTTGGTAATAATTCAGAATTATACTTGCATGAAATGTTGTAAAGTTCTTTTACGTCTGGCTACATTAGTCAAAACGGGAGTTCTTTAAGGGTCACATTTTGGCAGCGGTGATGAGACGCGAGAGAGAACCAAGAGAACGAGCGAGTCGAGAGGAGAAGTTGAAGAGAGAGAGAGAGAGAGAGAGAAACAGAGGGGCAAAGAACCACTCGTGTTTGGTTTTTATAGTATGTTGTCTCACGTGACAGGATCAGACTTAGTTGGCGCCAAAATAGATCTGTCGCGTGGAGGTGACTTGATTGGTCGAAACTAACCAATCAGCGAGCTAGATTGAAGGTGATTAACCAATGAATGCTTGTTATATATTTGTAAGTATGATGGTGGTGAAAATTACAACAGGAAGAGTGCATTTCCCAGCGGAGGGTAAACTGGCTGTCGTGGAAGATTCCACACGCTTATCGACAATAGGCCGAGACGACAAATATGTATATTGTAACATCTATCTTAATCGTTTCTCGTAATATGGATAATGAAAGGTTTTACCATCAATGTTGAAGAGACATATTTTTTTCTTTAAGCATTTCACCGCAAGCAAGGTGGGAGTGCCACTAGCACACAAGGGGTTACAGAGAGGGGGGGGGGCAACAATAAAGAGGACGTGATTGAGGAAAGGATGAAGAGAAGGACGGGGAATTAGATCAAGACATCAGAAGATGTAGATTGACATAAATATATTATTAGTCTGTTAGCCTTTAAATTATTTGCTTGCGTTCGAGCCTAACAGCGAACGTCTTGAAAATTCTGAATGTATTTCTTGCTCGATCTTTCAATATATCTGTGAGATCCACGCTACCCGAAGACTTCAGTTCGTTACCTGTGGCATCCGTCTGGTAAGACCCACATCGAGATGGGAGGTTTCATTGACCCCTCATGAAGCATCAGAAATGAGAGGGGCTCCACCCTATCGCGAACTCTGCGCAACGATTAACTTAGTCTTATCACTGGCTTATTGGTTTCCCTGAGCCCCATTTTACGATTCACCTATTTTTATTTCACTTTTTGTGCGTTTTAATGATATTAGCTGGCAGGCAGAAGCGCAATTTGACACCCCATATTCGCACACAGTGACCTGAATTGACTAATTGAAGAACATAGATCACGTTAAAAAATGACAAAGTTAACGGCGGTTGAGGCGTGTGTGGAAATATATCGAAACGCAACTAAGTGAATCTGTGTGTGTGTGTGTGTGACTGCTAGATTTATTTGTTCTTTCACATATTTCTGTCATGCGGACACGCCACCTTCTCTGTTCGTGTGTGGCTCTTCCTCACTCCCGCCCCCACGGTGCCACTATCAGCGAAAGTGTCATCGTCTCTGCTACGCGCACATGCGGCAAAAAGAAGTAAGCTTTAATCTGCTTAGAATCTATTACTGATAAGGAATCTGTCACCCACCCACGACACCACAACATGGGACAATGTCATATACCCAGAGCTAATTCTTTAAATCATCTTCGCTTAATCCCATCGAGAGAGCGATCGTGTACTATTAGACTGACATCTCATTATTCGCTGTGTAAACTACAAGAAGTCAGTAGTTCTCGGCAAAAAGATGAGCCCAAAATGCAAAAATTACAAATCGAGGATACTAAAATCAAACAAGAATAAAAATATAAATATTTGAGTAGTGTTCTAACAGAAGACGGAAAGTGCGATACTGAGATCCGAAGACGTACTGGGATGATATTGTAACCTAGAGAAGGTTACTGCATAGAATAATCACACAAAGGTTGGTAATGAACGATAATACTTAGGACAAGAACAACACATATAAGATTCGCCAGCGGCGCGTAGAAGTAGTCAACTGCTAGAAATGAGTCAAGTGAATTCCACAATGAATCTCCAAATGCAGGATATCTATCACCCGCCCCACGCAGTCAGATATGGCACAAGGGCGAATTTAATGTGGGGTATCCAAGCCCGTAGGCTCGGCCAAAAATTCCGCGTACACCCCGTATAAAATCGGGGTCGGGTAGCTGTTTCCCGAGACGAGACTCTGCCATTCGACATAGCCTCGTCTGGGGATCCTCTCTGTCCGGTTGTAGAGAGTTTGACCAGCACAGCTGGAGACGAATCTCCAACTGCAGGATATCTACTAACCGCCCCACGCGGTCAGATGTGGCACAATGTCGAATTTAATGTGGGGTGTCCTTCCCGCAGGCTCGGGCCAAAATTCCCCGTTGACCCCGTATAAAATCGGTGTCGGGTAGCTTTTTCCCGAAAGGAGACTCTGCCCCATGACTTAGCTTCGTCTGGGGATCCTCTCTGCCCGGAGGCTGAGAGATTAATCACCAGAACTGGAAACGAATCTCCAACTAAAGACCAACATACATTATTTACTACTGCATTTATATGAATGGGGACATAGCCATTATCGTTCGTAGGTATGCTACAACAGATAACCAAAGATGCATTCCAAAAGCTAAGCAGAGTATTAAGAGACAGAAAAAACGTCGTCAGAAACAAACAAAAGAGAACTGAACTGTTACGTGGCATCTGTCCTATATAGCAATGAATGCTGGACAATCTCTCCAAAGATGAAGAGACTTAAAGCAACAGAAAAGTGGCTCTACAGAAAGATGCTGAGTATACCATGGACCGAACATGTGAGCAATGATGAAAATGAAAACAAAAATGGAACTTATACTTAACATCAGGAAGATGCAGTTGAAATTTCTGGTTCACGTAATGAGGAAGTAGGGCTTGGAAAATCTGATACTCACAGGACAAATTGAGAATAGCGATTCAATACTTTAGTTACTGTAGTCTGTGTTGTTAATGATTCTGAATTTTGGTTATAATATATGATATCGAAACACATAATTCATAATCATTAGAGACACAGAAAACGATTCAAGACGACTCTAGATTAAAGGAATACTTCAACATACTGCTTACGAGGTGTGGTGATTTTCTAAGCTCGGCTTAGATGTGGCACAAGACCGAAAGTATGTAGCACCCAATGAGGATCGCACTCACTACTCAGTCGCAATGGTTCTAGCGAGACAAGCTCGCTGACCATTACACCACGCCTAGGTGCCCAAATGAATTTCTAAGTGTAGTTTAGATGTGGCACAAGACAGAAAGTAAATGGCACCCAGTGAGGATCGAACTCACTACTCAGTCGTAATTGGTCTAGCGAGACAAGCTTGATAACTATTACATCATTTGATTGTAATACACGTGAATATGACCGGATTATACTAAAAATAAGCAGACATAATGCTTGTAATTTAATTAATCATATATATATATATATATATATATATATATATATATATATATATATATATATAAATATATATATATTGTGTTTATTTAGGCAGCATTTTTTCATTAATGCATGTTTTATTAAATAATATAGACAAGTTTTGTCTATTTATTTTAGGTAAATTCCTTTCATATTGTCGAATAAGCTTTTTAGCATTATCACTGACACAAAAGAAAATCAATATGTTGATACATGTTTTTATTGTTAATCCTGTATAAGCTTTCGGCTTACATAAGCCATCATCAGATATTACGAGTACATTACAATAAATTAAATAATTATATAACAAAGATGGTAATTCTTGTTTTACAATGGTTATGCGGACATTGCAACAATGATAGTTTGTTTTGTTTGCATGGAAGATTGCCATACAACGATAAATTCGTGCATATGAAATGCAGGAAGCAAAATTTATTATAGTGGCTCAAAGTAGATATCGAGAATATTTGAATAAATTTGCGCTTAAAGGCGCTATTCAACTTTGGTTGATCGGTGAGACCCTTCGTGGAGGAGTAGGTCTAAAGTACCTCGGATCTAACGACGGTTTTTCCTGCTAAGGGGGAGGCAGGTTCGAATTCTGGTGGAGTGCGCATCTCTCCTTTAATAAGATTTTCTCAAATATTCAGGCCAGTAGACGAAACTAAATAAATAACCTGTATAATAAATAAACGGAGCGTCTACTCAAATATGGGTACCCATTAAAAGTAACTTTTATGTGATGAAATCTTTCGGATTAAAATTTTTTTTTAAATCCATTACTTCTTTAAAATTGCATGCATGCGTATATATATATATATATATATATATATATATATATATATATATATATATATATATATATATATATAGTTTACGAAAAACTAGTTAATCCGTATGGGAAGACCCAATGAGGATAGAATCCAGAGAGCTCAATGTAAATCAGAAATTTAATATATATATATATATATATATATAATGGTCTCGCCCGTCGGTTTCGACGTATGAGGATCTGACAACTTAACCAGTTGATTCAGTTATGAAATTTTGTGTGCTAAACTTAAGTGGCACTTAAGACCCGCTAGTGATTTACAAAGCATATGGAGCAATATTGTGGGATAAGATCACTGTTAGATTGGCTGACGTTTTAGATCTTGCTCTCGCTTCTTGAAGACGATTCAGACTAGCAGAGTGAAACCTGCTGAGTCTACTAAAACACGTTGATCTCCATTCTACCCGCTCCAATGCTAAGCGCTCGAGGGTATTATGAGTTATATTGACAACTGACAATATATATATATATAATATATATATATATATATATATATATATATATATATATATATGCTAATTCCTTATAATAAAACAATATATGTATGGAGAAGGAATATATACACATACTAGCAAAACACACACACGCACACACAATACACAAAATAGGGATAGGTTTAAGAAGATACAGGTGTCATAAAAAGATAAGAACAAAGACCTCCTTCCTTCGCCCTTCCTAATATTTTATTACCTCTTGAGTAGAAGAATATTTTCGCCACAAGTCCAAGAAAAATTTGAATTACTACTACATACAAAAGACAATGGTTAAACATCGAAGGATATAAGGAAAATTAATTCCTTTTAATAATAAGTGTAAATAAACTCTCGTTGCCTGATGGAAATCACAAGTTCTGAACCTCGTGTAGCAAAAATATGGGAAAGAAAGTATTTACATATTTAATAAAATCTACATTATGACCAATATCGTTTGCGGCTTCTCTCTTCTCTTTAACATACATGCATATATATATATATATATATATATATATATATACTCCTCAAGTAAAGAATGACTCAACCTAATCAACATGGAGTACTTCAAAAAGATAATCGTTTTCCGATCTTATCAATAGAAGATAATTCATTCTGACAGTACGAAGTAAAGAATGGTTTTCTTTACGCTTTGTTGTGTCTACGTCTCTCAGCGAAAATGTCTAAGTTATTTTCTCCCAACCAACAAACTTATTATAATAACAAAAACGAAGTCCATTTATATTTTCATTTATTAGTCTCCACTTGTCCCTCTTTGTATTTCCAGGTTTTTTCTTTCCTTCGCTCTCTTTTGATGTCGTTATCTATTCTTGTCGTGTATTTTTTTTTCTTTTTAACCATTTACTTCGCCTTCCTCTTCACTATTTCTTCAAACGAAAGAAGCTTCGATAAGACACTATACAGTTGCAGTGTTAAAAAAATAAATAAATAAATTATCATGGTTGATAAATCCCCTAACACCAACCTACAGCCTTGAAGTTAACTATACTGTTACATTCAACCTCTGTACTGAAGCAGATGGGTAATTAACTCTTTCCTCATTTAACATACTTCATTGTTTTAGACTTTGTGCAAATGAAAATATTTCTAGCAAATGGAATGGGATATTTTTACAAACTAAATAAAGAGATAACTACACTTGACAAAGAACACAAAGCAGTCTGCAAATATCTTATGCAGTACATAGCTCATAAGCTCGTATTGTAATGGTTTAGCAAGCTTGTCTTGCTAGATAAGTTAAGACTGAGTAGTGAGTTCGATCCTCAGTGGGTACAAACACACATTCAGCCTTGTACCACATTGTGCTTAGAAAATAATTTGGGCACCTCGACGTGATGTAATAGTTATCAAGCTTGTCTCGCTAGACCAATTACGACTGAGTAGTGAGTTCGATCCTCACTGGGTACAAACACACATTCAGCCTTGTACCACATTGTGCTTAGAAAATAATTTGGGCACCTCGACATGATGTAATAGTTATCAAGCTTGTCTCGCTAGACCAATTACGACTGAGTAGTGAGTTCGATCCTCAGTGGGTACAAACACACATTCAGCTTTGTACCACATTGTGCTTAGAAAATAATTTGGGCACCTCAACGTGATGTAATAGTTATCAAGTGGAGAAAGATAGTGGATCGATCAAGGCAAGGGGGTTACAGAAGATTTGGAGCGAGAGCAGATAGGAATGAAAGGTGAAAGGATGTGGAGAAGGAAAGTGGATAGATCAAGGCAACTGGAGATGCCTAAAAGAGAATTTTCTTCCTAAATAGACACACATATATGTGTGTGTGTGTGTATGTGTGTGAGTGAGTGAGTGAGTGAGTGAGATAGATAGATAGATATATAGATAGATAGAGAGAGAGAGAGAGAGAGAGAGAGAGAGAGAGAGAGAGAGAGAGAGAAAATGAACAGGACTTAGTGTGCTGTGTTAGTCTTGAGTGTGGTACGAATTAGCGGGTTGCGTCAGCGTGTGACATTATAAGTATATAATTGCGATTTCAGCTCGGCAACCATTACATGTTTGGTTGTTGTTGTTTTCACGTGCTTTTATTAACAGCTCCTCAATTTTAGGCCATCAAGCTATGGGCACAGACCAAGGAACCCGCTTGAAGTTTCTGATCCGGCTTAGTCTAAGACGGGTTACAGCATTAGGGCAACGAGTGAGGAATCATATACTAGCGAATTGGTCGAAGAGTCGGGTTAGGAACACATCGCAGTTGCAATTTCACAGTCACCGATTCGCATTTTACACTTATCAAAAAAGAAGTGGCTTAGAGACTCTTAGTAATCACACAGAGGTGTCACAAAATAAAATGGACATACTTTTTTTCATCAATAACTCTCTTTAAAATAGACTTTTGAGGATTAATTTTGCAAAATTGTGTTATTTTTTCTTCATGTTTTCTCAAATAATTATTTAAATTGTCATTTTTCTGATTGATCGATTGATTCGTTTTCTACGGCTTATCAACCCTTTTTATTTAAAGCTATAAAATATTTTTAGATTGTTAGAATTTTTTTGAGATAATAATGGTTTAGTGATACACGTCAAACTAATTAACCCATAGCTGGGGTGAGAAGAAGTGGATTCATACATTTACAAAGGGGATTTCCACGTAAGTGAATCCAACGAATCCAACTGGAATTGGAACTCAGCTATCCGATCTCTAATTCTAAGCAGTTGACCTTTACATTATCAGCGCATCTAAGCTTACAGACCCTGGTATTCCCAAGCGGTCACTCATTTAAGTACTGTCACGGCACGACGTTGCCTAACTTCGTTGATTATCATTGTAAATAAATATATATAAAAGAGATAACGATATATAAATTGTTTATATACCAAGAACAATTTTGGAGGAAAGACGTATGACAAAGTGGAAAAAGGTTTTCTTGTGACGTGTTGTGTCTTTTAGGGTTTCCTTGGACAAAGTTTGTTTACGTTGATGCGACTACACATGCACATGTTTCCTTTAGGGACTTTGTGTCATACTGAGTATGAGTTCGCTGTATTCTACTATTCCAAAGAATTTGGTTGGTTCTGCACATGCCTTGACCACTATAATCAAATTATATGTGCGGATAGACTGACTGTTAGTTCCAAGAACTGAGCTGCTTGACCTTCATACGACGAAAACGATGGAAGAGTTCAGAAAGCAGTGTGTATATATATATATATATATATATATACACACT
>OZ038488.1:91736016-91743516 GCA_964036315.1 Acanthosepion esculentum
CAAAATTAAATATCCTGTCTAAATATTAATTTTAGGATCTCCAAGAAGTGTAACGGTAAACGGCTCTGAAAGAGAACTCGGCGAGTTGAGTTTGTTTTGCACAAATACTTGGGAACAGAAAGCATAGTACGCCCTGCTATTTAACTAAGTTGTGGTTTAAATAGAAGGGCAGACCGAGGTCTCTAGCCTTGGTTGGCAACCAGTCTAGGAGAAGGATATCACTGAAGTTAAACCCAGTTTGTGTGTTAATGGACGTTATAGTTCTTACGACCTGTTTGGATATCTGTCTATAGACGGCGACTCAATAAAAATACCCATCTCCCCAAACGCCTAGCTTTTGGGATGTAGCATTGGTTCTCGAAATGCGCCTTCGAAGTTCAGTGTCGTACTTTCATTTCTCTGATAAATCACTTCCCAGATATTTAAATTTTTTGTACTTGTTTGGTTTTTGTATTAGGTTGGTGCAAAAATAATGTCGTTTTTTTTTACATGATCTTGGACGTCAAAAAACGACATTATTTTTGCACCAACCTAATATCTCCGATTTATAATTTGCATTTTAGGCTCATCCTTTTGCTAACAACCATGCATTCTGTCCTCTTTCAATTTACGATTAGTCCTCGTTTTCCTTCGCTATCTTACGACAACCACCCAAGATAAATCTATAGATTTTTCTGACTCAACGAAGTTCATTTTCTCCCTAGAATCTTCATATACTACAAGACGTGAAATGGGCTCTTAAAATATGGACTCAATCAAATGATTTGATGGTTGCCAGACGTGCCCCAATGATAATCCCGTGTCGGCTGCACGCGTCTTTGGAGATATCTCACTTACACAAACAAACGCGCTTAAAACGAAAACATGAACGCGGATTACCCACACCCAATCGGTTGGTCTCCCACTGCTCGTACTACACTAGCGAAGTTGCCAACTGCAGAACGTGGGTGGCAGTGCACCGTATATCTCTTGGGCCACCGCCTCCCGGCCCGAGGTCTTCGAATTCTGTTAGATTTGTAGACTTTTGCGTCTAAGTTTTATTAGCATAGTCGGCTTGACTTCGGTGGAGAAAATGGGACAGCTTTCATTAAGAAAATAAAGAGAACAATATACCACCATATATTTTCCTATTATATAGCAACAGGGTCCAAGAGCGACAACTAACTGGAATCAGCATTGAAAATGAGCTCCAATCAGGTGTCAGCTGGGGCAATAAATAGCGTGTACATTTGAATGCCTTTTAGATACCATAGAGACGTATTTTTTTGCCTTTCGTCATCAACTTTTTGCTCCAATTCTTTCACTGCTCAACATTTTCGGAACTTAAAAAGCTCTGTACTAGTGGAATGATTATATTAAGCCAACTACTAGTTCTGCTTATAGGAAAGTTAGTTCATTGTGTCGGGCACGACATTTCTCGTCAGAATCCATCTTGCACATTTATAAATCTACCATTCGTCAGTGCGTATAATATTGCCGCCATATTTAGTCTTGAGCCCTGACTATATGTTTCGATATCCTCGACAAAATTCAAAGGTCTGTAAATTTATCGGTGCTGGACTGGCATATCGACTTCCCGGTGCCTTTTCTATAAATATCACCCATAACAATTGTTCTAATGTGCTTTTCTTCTTGGTACCGCGATCGTATGAATTTAAGCATACTACAAAATTGACAATTAGGTCTCACCGCTTTACTGTTGAAATAGCTATATGTAACCGTAAGTTCTATTTTAATAGTTTCTTCTTTTCTCTGCTCGCCTTTTGAATTCTCGTTTGTTTTCTTGCTTCCCTGTCACCTACGCTCTTCAAAATATTAAACGCAGCGTCAATCGCCTTCTTCTGCCTTCCTGAAGCCTGTTCTTTTATCGTCCTTTCTCCTGATCAGCCTCCTCTTTTCTTTCACTCTCCATAACTCCTCGGGTCTTAGTGATATTATCGTCTTGCTTTGGGCGAGACAATTAAAAATAATAGGCAATTATGCTTATTCAATTTACAAATGAAGATGATCAGTTGTTTTCAAGAAAACTAAAATCTATTGCTTCAAGTTAAAACAACGCATATTGTCATTAGCCATAGGCATATGGCTGATTTGTTTTACGACTTATCAACTCTTTGTAGATTTATTTAAAGCCGAAACATATTCAGAATTGTAGAAGTTTTCTTACAACACTCGGCGTTTCCGTACGGTTTTCCATCTAAACATTGACCATAAGCCCATTAATTATAAAAGTACACTAGACAGACCTTGCTCTCAATTAAAGAATAATGCGCTCGCCCAGAAAAAAAAAATAAAAAAATAACGTACCATTGGATGATTAGGGTCAGTATTTGAAGATGTGTAAGAAACTCGCTAGTCTCATTTGAAAAAGGTTTCATGAATTTAACACGTAATAATTAAAAAAAGAAAGGTTTCATGAAAAAGAAATAAAATTACAGAAGGTCTTAATTGAAAATTAACACGTCCTAATTAAGACTGCGTATTAATTTCTTATTTGAACTCGGCTGAATTTCGTATTATATGAAATTGCATTAATTGAAGCCTGGCAGCACACAGACGTACACGCAAACACACATTTATATAACATAAGTAAATTAAGTATCAGAGCTCATTTCCAAATGCAGACACGAAGACAAATTCCTGCTACGCTACCTACGAACACATCCCAATTCAATAAACAAATAAATAACATCCATAATCTAAATCTAAAAAAATTATTATAAATTACAAAATTTAGAACAGAAGTAATTATACAAAATATTAAATAAATAAAAAATGATAATTAAAAATTGTAAACTAAAAGTGAGGACTACGAATAATCTAAAATATTAGTCCTATACAAAAGAACTGAGAAGTGCTGTGTTTCTCTAGTCTATTTCCATTAAGCCCCCAGTATCATATATATGTAGCCTGCGTAAGAAGTAATGAAACATGATCGGGAGATCGCTTGAGGCGTGAAATTGACAGCCACCATGCAGTGTTGATTTCTATGTCCACACACACACTCTCTCTCTCTCTTACACACACACATATACACACACACATATGTATATATATTTTTTTCACAATAAGGTTTACCATTTACAAGGCTCGGGGCCCGCTCGAGATAGAGAGTGACGTTAGGAGGTAATTTGTGCGGATAAAAGTGGGAAATGGCGGTTAACCCTAGCCTTGAACTGGTTAAGATTGTAGTGATCAGGGAAACATCCTCTTGGGAGTCAGTTCAACAGGGCGGTGATTCACGGGAAGAAGCTGTTCGAGTGGAATTTGCTTCTCACCAATGGAATACGGAGGGAATATGGGTGGTTTGCTACTATGTAAGTGGCATGGCGTGTTTTTGCCACGAAGATTTCAATTAACGGAACCAGAGAATGTCGTTCGTCCGAACACTTTCCGTTCACGCTGGTTCCCAAACGGCATGAATTTAAACGTGCTACTAGATTGGCATCTTTGTCCCACCCTTTTACTGTTGAGCCATCTCTTCTACTCCAATAGCTTCTTATCTCGCAACTGCCGTCAGTGGAACTCCCATCCTATCGCTTTCTTCCCTGATAGCTATAATCTTCAAATATTCAAATATAATGCCAATACATTCACTTACGTACTTATACACTTGGGAAAGGTATGAATCCTCTTCTTACCCCCCACCCCCACCAGCGATGGGTAAATTGCAGGACAGACCGGATTCTATAGCCTTGGATGGCAACTGGTCTACCGCAGAAAGAAATGGCAACCTACTGCGGGAAAAATCTGTCTCATCAATCATGTATCGAAAGATATATGATCGCCTAAGCGTGTATCACGTATGGCACATAACGGACTGAATGTCAATCGACATCTTCTGATGTTTTGACCTTGATCACTGTCCTTCATTTTATCCTTTACCCAAACACTCATCTTTACTCTTACTCTCACTCTCTGTAACCCCTTGCGTGCTAGTGGCACTCCCACCTTGCTTGGGATGATTTACTTAATATATATAACATTCACCGAGTGATTTGTAGGTTAATGCAGCTTTGTGAAGGAATTTCGCCATTTTATATCATTAACTTTACTAATCTACTTTTTGAATAAATGATTCATTGTAATATAAATTGAACTGCACCACATATTTGACTTAAAAGAACTGATCCGACGTGCAAATTTTCGGGATAACAGCTGAGACATTACTCTATTTATTGAACAATTTAGTTCATGCCATATTGACTGATAAACTCCTACAAAATAAACAAATAAATAATTCACAAATTGCCAAATTAGTAAAAAAACGCACTCTCTTAAATTTTCAAAAAAATCAACCTTAGCGTTGCGACTACACGCTCCAAAAGTTTGTATCCGTTAACAATAACACATTTAAAAAAAACATATTTCGATTCGCATTTAATTTTTTCGTCTCGGATGCTACCTGAATTTTACCAAAAACAAAATAATTTCTATGCCTGAAGATGACTGAATGTACAGTTGAAAGTACTTGCGTATTAAAGAAAGACCTTATATAACTTATAATTTTTAAAAACAAGGATCATAACATTCATCAAGTGATTTGTAGGTTAATGCTCCTTTAAAATTTTGTTTGCAAAGGGATTTCGCCATTTTATATCATTAACTTTACTAATCTACTTTTTGTATGAATGATTCATTGAAATATATATATATATATATATATATATATATATCATTTCAAGCGTTATTATATGTCGTACTTGAAATTTTAATTAGAGAAAAAAAGTCTCCTGAAATAAGCATTTATTTTTAAGACATTACATTGTATATTTAAGTGTGCTTGTGTGAAACCTATACGTTGTCAAAGAAGAAAATGACCTTTAATGGTTGGAATATTTTGCTTTAGCGGTTCAGCTTTCATTTAAAGTGGTTTATGAAGAATCTGCTAATTATTTTTAGTGACGCTGATAATAACTGATTTAAATCTCTTGAGGAAGTTAAAAGGGAAAAGATTATCCACTCCTTAACGATTAACGAATTTAGCATCCAGCTTAAAATATAACATCTTGACTTAGACATGGAAGGCTATATGGTTGGCGTTTCTAGCTTATTAAAAATGATTTTTCTTACAAATATAAAAATAATTCATAAATTACTCTTATGTTAACTTGGGGCACATAGTTATAAAGGGTGTTCCTATAAATTGGACCGATTTTAAATGTGAATTAAGCGTCTAATGTTTTTTTTCTTTTCTTTCAGATTTGGCGGGCACTTGGGCGATATTCTTTTTCACACATAATTGCCATGACTTAAATAACATGATCCAATAGAGAAATAAATAAATTTTTACCAATAACACTGATTTATTTACTGCTGACTTTGGTCCGTCTTAATGAAACACCCTTATCCGTTTTAATGAAACACACTTAATTTCGAGGCGCATTAGAAACGCTGGAGAGGCTAACATTACATTTACTACTATATAGCAACACTTAGTGTTATATACGAACGCAGGAGGTGTTTTTGCTTATCTGGATATGCTAGCAGTGCCCGAGAAAATGTCACGCTTTTCCGATTTGAATATTCCACTGAATAATAAATTCTTAATTATTGATTAGCTACTTACGAGTTTCACGTCTCTAATATATCCGTGGAAATTTCTCCCCTTGCATCGAATAATCTTTGAGCTTAACAACTTTAACAAATTACTGCAATGGCAATCATAAGTATGAATGTAAGTCATTATATAAAGAAGGTACAAATGAAAAGATTCAAAATTAACAAGGTTTTCCATTTCACTGAAGCAGACGTTAAACGCATGGGAGCATTATCGCCTCTATGTTCCTTTTTTTCTTACTATGTATGCTTTTTCTCTCACTAAAAGCAAGCTTTGATATATGCATTTCTTTCGTCTTTCCGCGCATTCAACATGAAATGGTTCATTATTTATCAGCGGTAATGGCAAGGCATAATGTAGGTGAAACAAGCAGAATTATGACAGGATTTGATATTTTTGAAAAGGCATATACACATCAATTTTTAATCATGAGGGTGACGTTATTAGCTGGATTTTGAGCTGAAATTTTCACTGTATAATGTGGGAGTTAGGTGATTCGGGGATAAATATTTCAGTGAATTGAAAAAATAAATAACTGTAATATATTTTTTCTTTTAGTGTTAGGTTATGGATGTATTGAATTTTGGCTGAGGTAGTTTGTACGTCTTCACTTCGTACTAATGACATTAGGAAAGGCATGAATAAAACTCTCCCTGTAGCATGTAACTCGTTTTAACCTGTTATATTTTACATGGAGAGGAGATGGGCAATCGCTAACCAAATAGCATTGCACTCCAACAAATTACTAGGTGAGGTGGAAAACCTTAAACATCTTTCAAGAAATAGTCACAGTACTTGAATAAAAAGTATTCATAATATTTTATATTATATTTTCTCGCTAAAAATGATATTAAAGATCATAAAGAAGTATCCATAAATGATTTTTTCCATCCGACCACCAAGAAGATCTTTGAAAGAAATTGGTCAGATTTTAGGAAATGAATCGGGCTGATAACATTTTATCCACAATCCGTATATACGCCAATATATATATATATATTTATTTACGTATATATTTTTACGTATATATATATATATATATATATATATATATACACACGGATAGATAATTTTAGTGGTCAGTATATATATATATATATATAACTTTCCGATTTCTTTTTGAATTTGTAGGTCTGATGAATTGGATCGTGATTACGATTCCAATGTAATAAATTATAACCATGGAATATTAGAGTTTGAGCCATATATATATATATATATATATATATATATATATATATATATATATATATATATATATATATATATATATATATATCGCCTGACGATTGCACTAGCATGAAACAGACTGTCGCCTCTAAGTGCTGACTTCCATGTCCACTTTTATAATTACCCACGCTCTATCTCTGATATTGAGCACTTTATCCCATAAATATAGCACACTTTAAGACTATATTTCTTCATATATATATATATATATGTATATATTAATGAATTCACCCCAAGCAAGACGATAATGCCACTAAGACGCAAGGAGCTACTGGAAATAAAAGAAAATAACAAAAGACTTTAGAAGGAACCGGAAACTCAACCCCAAACAGGAATTAAAGGGGTAATCTCCTATTCCTATTCAAAAGATACTAAGACAAAATTGTGTCCATCTGAAAATTTTCCACTTCTGAAGTGAGAAACGCTGAGGTACTGCACGATTTTTATTTACCTCTCTTGACGTTTACATAATAAATATTTAAAAATCGTGCTGTAAATAACCTTAAAGTTTTTCAATTCACAGGTAAAAAATAATTTTCAGATGAACACAACAATTTTTTTTGCCTTAGGAAAAACAACATAATTTAACATTGTTCTAATGTCGAAAGTACTCGGAATAAAATGAATATGTATCAGCATGGTAATTTTTTTCTTCCTTTAATAAGGATACTAAGAAACTTGTCCGTAATTATGAGAGGATTCTATTAAGA
>OZ038488.1:91748516-91758516 GCA_964036315.1 Acanthosepion esculentum
TAAATAACCCATTGAGGTTGATATGTCGTAAAACAAAACAAACCAAACCAAACAGATTCGTCTCGGAGATGTGTGTTCGTTCGTGAAATAAGTGTTCGTTTCGTGGGCTGCATTATGGAAAACTTATCAACCATCTACAAATATCTAGAGTAGGTGATGTCGAATAATTATATGCTCTCTATGTTCCGTCCATGTATCCGTTCGAGCAACTCAATTTTCGACACGTGTTCTTTCCCGCTGACGTCCAGGATGGAGAAGACCATTCTTTGGTGGAACAGATCAAGCTTCCTGGTGTTTAGCTGTATAGAATTTTGATCATGCAGCTATAAAATAGGCTGGATTGATTGACTGTTTTTGTTGTTGTTTAGTTTTTCTTTTTTACAGCTTATCAACACATTGTGGGTTATTTTAAACCATTTGTTTGCGAGTGAATATTGCATTAATTTTAAGAATAACAATGATTTTTTCCAGAATAAATCCTACTATTTAACTCGTAGATGGAGGGAGAGATGGCTTCATGCCTTTCTCAAGGATATTTGCTCGTAAGTGAATGAAACGAATCCGACTGGAATTCGAACTCGGATCTTTGATTTCTCATTCCAAGCCGCTTTCCTTTAGAAGACGCACACATTCCAAGGTGGGAATTACAACTGCTATGATATTAAGTTGGTTCTATACGCTGTAATAATTATATCTGATCAGTAAAAATAACAATAATGAGTTCTTTACTTGTTTTTTTTTCTTTTTGTCTTTTTACTACTAAATGTCGTCACCAACTTTTAGCTATTTATCAACATCTAAAAAATTCTATTATAGAACGAAATTTAAAAGACTATAAATTGTGGGGCAACCTTGTAACTCACCCCCAAAAGTTTCCATCCGCATTTAATAGACTTCTCTCAGAAAGTTGACCCCCCCCCCAAATAAACAAAATGTGAATATAGCGTAAATATATAGTTATAAATAAGCGCTGATCTATCGACACCGAACAGCATTTTTTTAGTGCCGAAATACGTATACTTTATGTGAATCTATCAACAGCGAAGCACACACACACACACACACACACACACACACACACACACACACACACACACACACACACACACAGAGTTTCTATAAGTTAAAAAAATATATTAATGTAAATTGTGCTTTTAAATGACAATGCTCATTCTCTTAAGGAAAGAAACGACCATAACAACAATACCCCCGACCAAAGTCACAAGGTCAATTTAGCGAGAACGGGGACAAGAAAATCGCAGATGAAGAGAAAAAAAATTGTCTGGGAGATTATTTTGCATAATCAACTTTTAGTCGGCATTAATAATGGTAATATTAGCTTGAATCAAAACGCAGAATAGGTTCTTCTCAATAGCAATGATAATAGTAAACGTTTCCTTATGCGGAGACATTCGGGATTCATTCACTGTGCAGCCAGTGCTGCTCGAGTGACGCTTTTCGGCACTCCCTGCCCACCAAGCTGGGATCAAAGTGTAGTATCTGCCTTCAGGTGGACAAAGTACATTTTATCACTCAATTGTTTTCATTTGACTTGGCTCATGTGCACGCGTTTGGCCTCCCCATTTTCAGCTGGCCTATTGTAATATTAGACGTTTTCTTATGTGGAAACATTCGGTATTCATTAACCGTGCAGTCAATACTACTCGAGTTAAGCTTTTCGTCGCACAATGCCTTTAGATTAGGATAAAAGTGTAGTATCTGTTCCCGGATACTCGCTTAATGATCGCCTTTTGGCTGAGATTCGATCACTGATACATGCCTGGCGCAGGGATTCGTCCCTGCGCTGGTAGTATCGCGGCTACGTCTAGCTATGACCAGCTTTGACCAGCTTCGCCCACCGGCTTGGACAAGCTAGGACCAGCTAAGACCAGCCAAGACCACCGGTCCGAGTGGAAACGCTCGGGTCATACCCCTCCTTCGCCCCACGTTAAAAACCGACCTTGTGTCACAACCTGACTCAGTAGGGGGTCAAGTAGATACCAAGTGTAGTATCTGTTCTCAGATCCCTCGCTTGATCGCCTTTTGGCTGAGATTCGATCACTGATACATGCCTGGCACAAGGATTCGTCCCTGCGCTGGTAGTATCGCGGCTGCGTCTAGCTATGGCCAGCTTTGACCAACTCTGAGCAGCTTGGACAAGCTAACACCAGCTAACACCAGCAAAGTCCAGCGGCTCGGGTGAAATCACTCGGGTCCCCACGTTAAAAACCGACCTTGTGTCACAACCTGACTCAGTGGGGGGTGAAGTAGATACCAAGTGTAGTATCTGTTCTTCTCATCTTTAATGGCAGTAATTATAAAAAACGTTTCCTTATATGGAAACATTCGGAATCCATTCATCAAACAGTCAGTGGTATTTTCGAGTGAATTACTTAAGTCTCTTAAAACATTTTTTTTCAAGAAAATAGGTTTCTCAAGTCCATTGTCATCAGCCTTTCTAGTATTGATGAGGGTTTCCTTCCTAACTTTTTGTTTGAAGTATTGTGGAACGTCAACATCTTGATTATGTTATTATTTTCTCTTCGAGTTACATGTGCTATCCATTTTAGTTGTTTCTGCTGTTGGAAATGCTCAAGTGATGCCGTTTCTGTTATTTGGTAAAATTCTTTGTTTCTGATTCTATAGCGCCAGAGCACAAGGTTCGAAAAAGTTTGGTCTTTGCTAAGACCAACCGATTTAATTCGCTGAAAGCCATTTTTAACCATTCACCTGAGAAAGAGGTTGTATACAGCTGGCAGCTGAGATAGTTCTGAGCAGGTTTAATGCCATGCATGACATTCACATGAAACCATGGGTGAGATTAAAGAGAACGCGACGAAACTGTTGATAGTAATAGTAATATTACCCGTTTCCTTATAAGGAAATATTCGGTATTTATTGACTGAGCAGCCAGTACTACTGTCGGTTGAAATTTATATAATCTTTCTATTAAAACAATTTTTTTGAGTAAAATCAGTTTCTCAAGTCCACTGTTATCGCTCTTTCCAGTATTGATGGAGGTTTCCTTTCTAGCCTTTTGTCGTAAGTAGTGTGGAAGGTCAACATCTTGATTCTGTCATTATTTTCTCTTCAAGTTACATCCATTTTAGTTGTTGCTAGTGTCGAAAGTCTTCAAATGATGTGGTTTCTGTTACTTAGTACAGTTCTTTTTGATTTTGTAGCTTAGACCAACATATTTCATTCGCGCGAAGTCATTGGGGATTGGGGAAAATAAGCTGAATATGTCGTAAATGCAGAAAGAAATATTCAATATCTGAAAGACGGACAGAACACATTTTAAAATATCAGTTGTCAGGCTCTGATCGAATCCAAGTGTCGAAGCCCACTTTTATGGTTAGTATAATCTTTACAGGTGTTTCACACTGATGGACTTTTGATTTAGTTAAGCTTTGTAAATACCTACAGCTACCACACCGTTTGCTATTCTACGATACTAGGATCTTCATGGGATGTGAAAAACTTGGCTAATCTATAAACCAATAATTAAAGGCCGCAGAGTTTAGATGAGAAATAATGTTTTTGACTTATTTATAGCAAGTATCTCTTCCTAAATACACACAGACACATACGCATGTGCGTGTGGGTAAAATTGTTTAAAATTTCTATATCTATGGAGAAAGACCGCACAGTATTAGCGACAGAGCATTTGCAGATATAAATAGTGTAGACAGTTTGTACTGTATGTTCATTGGCAGTTTCACGCCTAAAGCGATAATAATCTGACAATTAAAACGCAGTGTTGATTTCTATGTCCATATTGTTTATACACACATACATATTATGAAATGGACAAAATCCGACAAGTATTTTAAGATATTTTCATGTTTATACATTCTTTTTTATAGATACAAATATTTAAGTAAATGCTCTGTTTATAATAAACAACATTAACAACATTTACCGGCCTGAATGTCCGAGAAATTGTCATAGAAAATATGCGTCCTCTGACATGGAAGATTGTAGTTTAAAAACAGTAAAATCGACCTTGCTAACCGAACGCTCCTCTGTGGCGAAATCGGCAAAAGCACCTCAGGCTATATGACGGTTCTGTAGAGGATACAGGTTCGATTCCTGTCGGAGGACGCATATATTCTATGACAATTTCTCGGACATTCAGGCCGGTAAATACTGTTTATTATAGACAGAGCATTTACGTAAATATTTGTATCTATAACAAAAAAAGAATGTATAAATATAAAAATGTCTTAAAATATATATATATATATATATAACTTTTGTTAAAGACAACTGATAAGGTATTGTTATTAAGCTTTTTTATTTAATTTTTCTTGTGTTTATACAAGTGTTTTCTTTTCTGGACACAAAATGTGTAAAATCTGTCAAAACATTCCTATATGAATTTTAAAATGAATTTTTACAGTCTAAATATTTCATTTGAAACTGAAGTCTCAATGAAAAAATAAATAAATAAAATGAAAAATAAATAAATAAATAAAATAATGTCTCATTGAAGCATGAAGATACGGCCCTATTGTTATAGATCAGGGGAGTAGAGATTATCAAAGTATTGATTTTGTTGTTCGAAGAGTGGACCCCAACGAAATTGAAAATATACAAAAATGTCACGACTGGCTATGGAATTGGAGAAACTATAGAACAAATTCCTGTAGGATGCGTTTCAAACAACATCTAGAAAACTGAAAAAGACCAAAATTGTCGACCCCCAGAAAACTGCCATCATTTATTCTGCGAGGATTCCTCGAAAAGTTTTGGGTTATGAGAAGTCTTCTTGGCATCATGCCTTGACATAGAATTTTCGTTAATTACGTCAAAGTACGACACCACCACCACCACCACCACCACAACAACAACAACAACAACAACAACAACAACATCCCGAATAAAAATAGGTACACAACAGAAATTAAAGAAAAAAAATTGATGAAAACTAAGTTTTTCCAAGGCTCAAAGTCTATTTCCGTATTCTTCGTGTATTGCCAACCTTTGGTACCTTTACTCTATACAATCGACTCCTTCTGTGAACAAATGGTAAAAAGTTTGATTACAAAGACAAAAAATAGCGTGTTATAGGAAAGTGTCATAAAGTTCTTTGCTTATTTTCGTTGTTTTTTTTTGTTTTTTTGTTGCTAAACTTTTCTTTTTTTTTTCTTTTTCAGAGTTTTCGCTGGACCATTTCAAGCATGTTTGTACTGTTAATTAATATAAGACTTTTATAGAGAAGCCAGGCGTTACCGCTAAGTAAACATTGGACGCAAACAGGTGCCATACTCATCGCTGAAGTGTTATGTGATATCTAACACATTTTACGACTTCATCTATCCTCCCGGAAAAGAAAAGAAAATCCTATATCAACAAAAAGACTTAGGTTAAATGGGGCTTCAAGCTGGAGCGTCGATATTGATGACGGAACGCCAATTCCTTTAAGAAATGTCTAAAAGCTAAGAGAATGTTAACTGTTAGAAAAAAAATCAACATAAAACCATAATCGAATTAAATTTGGTAAGAGTCAAGGCGGCAGTGATGTGTTTCGACAAAACGATGCTGAGAATACCATAGGGGCAACATGTGAGCAACGAGGGAGTTCTGAGGAAAATGGAATCAAAAAAGACGCTTAGAATCAGGAATCGTTTACATTTCTGAAACGCATAATGAAGAGAATTAATGAGGAAAGAGGACTTGGAGAGTTTAACATACACAGGACATCCTGACAGCAAGATGAGAAAAACAATGTGTAACACAATCTTCAGTATCTGTCTATATTTCTGAGATGAGGTATTATGTACATTATTTACATTATTCGGACTATTGTCCTCATATTTGTCGCCATGTTTATCACAACGTTTTGGCCCTTGTACGCTCCGACCTTCTTCAGGTTGTTGGAATGTCGAAATGAACCCTTTATTTCGTTCACTGGGATAGACTGTTCTAGTTCCACGTGCCATGTCTAATGGATATCAGTTATCTTCTGTTAATTCCCCTCTGAAAATTATCCATTGCCTTAACAAGGTATTGAACTCACACTCTTTGGGTCCTGTCACTGGATCTAACTAACGCCTTTATCCACTGTGCCATGTGTCCTTGAACTTGGAGAGAGGAATTAACAGGAGATAACTGATAACTGACATCCATTAAACATGGCACGTGGAAATAGAACAGTCTATCCCAGTGAACGAAATAAAGGGTTCAGTTCGACATTCCAACCACCTGAAGAAGGCTGGAGCGTACAAGAGCTGAAACGCTGTGATAAACATGGCGACAAAGATGAGGAAAAATAGTCCGAATAATGTAAATAGCGTAACACGATCTTGTATAAATGGGTGGTGGAGCAGGGTCTAGGAGGTATAGTAAATGGATAAAAATTGCTTAGAGCTACGAAGGATAGGCAGTCGGGGAGAGTCATGATCACCCACGTTCTGAAGGGACAGGGCGCATTCAAGAACCAATAATATTAAATAAAATGTTTATTATTAGTGGATGTAGGACTGTCAATTTTGACACATTTTTCTTCCATTTTAATTTCAATTGCTTCTTATTGTAGTCAGATCGTTCGTCTAGATGTCTCTATGATTAAATTCCTAGCCTCTTAAATTCAAGACAAAATAATAATCATTTGTGTGTTGAAACTCCGTTAGTATTGTGGGGTGTTACAACAAAACATAAAACCCTCATCTTTGTCGCCATATTTATTACAACGTTTCGGCCGTTGAAAAATCATTGTTAATCACAAAAAATGTTTTTAATGCAATATTCGCTCACAAAAAAACAAATTACATTAGTTGGACAACTGTCCTCATCTTTGTCACTGTTTCGACCATTGTACGCTCCGACCTTCTTCAGATGGTTGGAATGTCAAACTGAACCCTTTATTTCGCTCATTGAGTTAGGCTGTTCTAGTTCCACATGCCATGTTTAATGGATGTCAGTTATCAGTTATCTCCTGTTAATTCCCCTCTCCAAGTTCAAGGACACATGACACAGTGGATAAAAGCGTTAGTTAGATCCAGTGACAGGACTCAAAGAGTGTGAGTTCAATACCTGGTTAAGGCAATGGAGAATTTTCAGAGGGGAATTAACAGAAGATAACTGACATCCATTAGACATGGCACGTGGAACTAGAACAGTCTACCCCAGTGAGCGAAATAAAGGGTTCATTTCGACATTCCAACCACCCGAAGAAGGCCGGAGCGTACAAGGGTCGAAACGTTGTAATAAATATGGCGACAAATATGTGGATAATAGTCCGAATAATGTAAATAATGTACATAATACCTCATCTCAGAAATATAGACAAATCACAAAGCGTTTTTCTATAGTATTTGACAAGTGGCAAGTCAAATTTCCATGATTAGTCAAGTCGTTTTCTGACTACCTTTATCAAGTAGTTTCTTGTTTTAGTCATATTTGTGTGAGTTACATTTTTATTTGTTTACTAAAAATAAAATGAAACCTATTTTAGCTAATTGTAATTTTTAAAATTTAAAATTCATTTTTAATATTGGCCTTTTAATTCAATTTTTGAAAATACACCTATTTTTCTACATTCTTATTTCTCCTATAAAAACTAAAAAGAACACTCAAGACAAGGTATAACACCTAAATGATATATCTATATTTTAAATGCTATGTTTGAAAACCTCACAGTACTAATGCTATTACAATGCCCCACAGTTGTTACTTAAAATACAAAGGGACAGACCCTAAAAAAAATTATGGGCAAGCAGTCAACCGTGAAAAGACCTATATCTTTTTATGACTCATCTGATTGGGGAAAACTATCTGAATTTAAAATTATAATATTAAATTTACAAGCCATTATGTTACTCGACTGGGCGATATTTTTTTTATTTATTTATGAAGCCCAAATTACTATTATTTTTTATCTTTTCTTGATGTCTTGTTAGCAGTGGTTCGCAATCTTATTTGCACAGTGCACCCTTTTCACCATAAATCAGAATATCCTTCCTCACCGTTCCAAGATTGTCTGACTCAAAAGATGCATTCCAAAAAATATTCATATATTATTGAACATCTTCATTCTTTTCCATATTTGTACATCCATGTTTACATGGATAATTTCTTTTTATACAGGAGTTTTAAAAATTTAATAGCAATAGAAAATGATAAACTTGAGTCTTTTCTTTCTATGTGCAGTGTCCTTTCAGGACGTAGGCGATCATGGCTCTCCACCTACCTCTATCCCTTGCAGCTCTTAACAAGTTCCTTCCCTCTGCCAACCACGCCCCAGACCACGTTCTGTCAACCACTGGCTTAAGGCCGCTAAGTATGTCATGCGTTGTTTTCCTTTCTCGCTCTTTCCCTCTATTCGACCAGTGAGTATCAAATTCTCTAGGTCCTCTTTCCTCATTATGTGTCCCAGGAACTTCAGCTGCATCTTCCTGATGTTAATATAAGCCTCCTCCTTGTTTGAAACCTCATCGTTGCTCACACGTTCGGTCCATGATATCCTCAGCATCCTAATTTAGAACCACATTACGGTCGCCTCGAGTATCTGCTTCCTCTTTGAGGAAATCGTCCAACATTCACTGCCGTAAAGAAGGACAGATGTCACGTAACAGCCTAGTATTCTATTCTTCGTTACCAAAGAACTCCTCCTGTCTTAAACATATACAGTAATCTGTTTTAATTCGTAACTAATTATTAAATGAATAATCTGAAACATGCTTCGATAAACAAACGTTCAACAAAATTCCAGGGTATTGCAATTCATTGAGAAAATGTTCCATAAAGGTCCGGGTATTTAAATCGATTTTATTGCGATGGTAATTACAGTCAGTAAGAAACTTGTGAAAAAGTAAAAGATTTTCCATCGCCTCTGAAACCTCGAATTTCCTCCTGGTTGAGAAACCATGTGTTAGAAATTAATCAATGTATTTTTTTCTTTCTGTACTGTAAGACAGTAATAAGTGTTAATAGAGATGTGTGTGCGTGTTTGTGCGCGAGTCTGTCCACCCACGAAATTATATATGAAAAATGAGGGGAATAAAAAGTGTATCTCAGTGAAAACAATGCGATAGTCTCATGAAAACCAGCTTTGTCTACAAATTCTGACGGCTACATAGTAGCAGACAGTAGTTTTTGAAAGTAAAAAATTAGATTCAGCTTGTTTCTTCGTGTTTAATGAAACAAGATCAGCCTACACAAAATAGCTTCCGGCGTTTTCTTTCCAGATATTTTCTTGCGATAATATTCTATACAGTTCTTCTTCTTCTTATGCATTCGCATTCAGGACATTGGCGACCATAATTTCCTTTCCTTTGTCGCTCTTAGTAAATTTCGTCTTTTTGTTATCTCTCCTGAACACCGTTCTGCCTTCCATTTACTTAAGCTCGCTAGGTAGATTATGCGCTGTATTCTTTGCCCGTCTTGTCTTCAAACTGTCCTGTGAGTGTCAAATCTTCCAGGCCTTCTTTCCGCATTATGTGCCCTAGAAATTTCAATTGTCTCTTTCTGGTGTTAAGTGTTGTTTTTTGTTTTTTTTTGTCTATATTTTTGAGATGAGGTATCGTAATTATTTACACTATTGACATGATGCATGGCTCAGTGGATAAAAGCGTTGTTTGATTGAGCGAAAAATTGACTTGAACTAAAGAGTTGTGTGTTCAATCCCTGGCCTCAACTTAGAGAATAAAAACTTGGAGAGTTATCAAGGCGAATTAAGTAAAACTGAGATATCCAAAGGCATGGCATGTGGAATTAGAACAATCTACCCCCACCACGATGGACTAAAATAAAGGCTTCGGTTCGAAATTCCTACAAATATCAGCTGAAGAAGGGAGGAGTGTACAACGGCCGAAATGTCGTGACATTAACAATAAAGATGAGGACAACAGTTCTAACAATGTAAAAAAATGTCTTTTTTTTTGCATTTTCTCTAAAACTTCATTGATGCTCACATATTCAGCACATGGAATTATTAGCATCCTTCTGTCCAAGTACATTTCTGTCAAATTTCTTCTTCATCTGTGTAGATACTATG
>OZ038488.1:91766016-91798516 GCA_964036315.1 Acanthosepion esculentum
ATGGACATCTCGACTAGCTTGTTTGCCACTAACCCAGCCGAGGAGCCTAGAACTCGTTTGGAACTTATATTTAAAATTGGGCGTTCTTTAATATTGTCGATAATTTCATAAATTTTTATTAGTGATGAAGCACTGCATATTTCTCCCATGTTCCGTCCGTGGTATTCTCAGTATCCTTCTGTAGAACCATATCTCTATGGCATCAAGTCTCCTCATCATTTGTAAGGAAATTGTCCAGCATTCACTGTCATATAGGAGGATTGATATCACATAGTAGTTCAATATTTTCTTTGTTTATAACGAAAATTTCAAGTTTCTTATTACTTTGCTTAACTTTTAATTATGCCTCTTTCACTATTTCAATACACCTTCGGATTTCTCTGTCACATTTCCATTGTCTTTTAAAACATTTCCCAGATATTTAAATTCTACTCTTGCTTGGTTGTGAGATTCCCAGTTCGTAGCTCATATCTTGGATTGCAGCATGTTTGTAACGACAGTAGATTATGTTTTTTTTTTTTTTTCAATTGGTGGTTAGTCCTTTCATCTTGCATTCATTTGATACTTTCTCAAAGATTTGCCCATCAATAATAATTTTTGGTAGAAACTTGTTGTTGTTAGCATCATCTCGCTGCATTGGTTGAATGCATCCATTGAGAAGATACATCCTTGTCTTACACCCCTTTATATTTTTGTGATTGTACTAATATCTTCCTATGCGAATCCATATAATAGGATACATCTATACGTTGATTGCTGATTAGTATAGGTATTTATTTGTGAACTTTTGGTCCTGATAAAAGCGTAGTATCTGTTCTTACTTCATTTGAGATGGGAGACGGCGCTCAGTGCCGGGGATTCCAATCCTACGGCAGCACATTCCTCCTTGCACTAAAAGAGTTGGGGTTCGTGTAATATCAACGCCGGGCAATTGTTGTCCTTGGCACATATGCATGTGTACATTCCCCACGTAAACCTTCTGTCAAATCCTGCCATAGTGGAGGGGTCAGATAATATACCAAGATATGTATTCTAGGGTACCTCATCATGGTGTAAGCTGTAGAGAGTTAATCTTGCTGTCCACTACTAAGTTACAAGTTCTATCCCCATCGGGTGCTCAAACCTGCGGCTTTGTGGCAATATTAAGTTAAGCTAAGTAAATGACTATTTCTGTAAGACACAATGTTATGGCTAACAAGCTTGTCTTGCAGTTGTTACGATTGAGCTGAACAGCTTATGCTTTTTGTCAGAACTAAGCTACCTTTAGCAGATAACAACTCTAATATTTTTCATGGCTAACGAGTTTAGGAGATCATTGCTATGGTCGAGTTGTTAGAAGGTTAGCGATCTAACTATGAAACCCAGATTCTCATTTCAACATTATACGATTTGTCCACGATTCAAGCGTGCAGCACCATTTGCGAAGTGCATGAAAAGCAAACCATGGGTTGACCAAAGTCTTGTGAGTGAAATTGGGTAGACAAAACTGTTCGGAAGGCGTGGCAGGTTGTGCTATCTCGAAGTCACAAGTTACGATAACAAAGAATTTGCACTGGTCTTGTTCAACTGCTGATCACGTCAGAGCTTTGCAGCGTTGGAGTATAAACCACAGCTTGGCTCTCTGTGTGCGTTGAAGAAACATAAATGTCCCTGAGCAGGCGTTCGAGCTAGCCAGCTCATATGCGTATAAATGTGCGTCAGGAAATTGAGAGCAAATTATCCAGAAAAAAATCAGCATAATTTCAAAAATATATTGTTAAAACATGTTCAGCCTAGAAAGATGGAAAAATGGTTATTAAATAAAATGGCCCCCAGTATTAAAGACATCCACGGGAACAATTGCATGCCAGGAATAATTTGTTCTCGTTCCTGTTGCTTATCAAGTCTATAATAGAAAACTTCAACGAGTTCTTGGTGTACTGTGTCCATTATCCGTTTTTCTTCTTCTTTACGATACCCTAGACGTATTAGTCCAAGGGATTTGAATCAAAGTTCAAAGGCCAAATTTTGTGATTGATATGCGCATTAAATTCCCAGCCATATATTACTGGGTCATATGGGCCAGGTTAGAGGGAGTAGATTTCTTTTGACGCAAATATAGCCACTCTGCAATCCAGAATTTGACTGCCCTGTTCAAGACTTTGGTGTGGCCAGTGGCATTAAATCCGAGATCCTGTGGGAGAAATGGTATGGCTTCATATAGCTCGCGTTACTCACGACCTGCAGGACAATCACTGATGGCATGAACTTAATGCTCATCACCAAGGGTACCTGCGTGTGATCCACACAGAGCTACCTGCCATTCCTACAGTTCCCCTAGCCAACTTCAAGAAGCTATCTTTGATTCGCCGTTGTTGGCGACAAAGGTCTCAAGTACTGCATGGCTCTTCATTTCATGTTTCAGATTAGAATAGGCAATGTAAGTAATTCTGAAATAAGTCGGAAAGAGAAAATGAGAATGTTAACATTTGTCGCATGCCGAGTAACATTCCGTTAGGTTGTCCTCTATTTATGGCCTGTTAGTGGTGTGTTTTAAAATATGTGGATGTGCGGGTGGTGTAATGGATACCGACTCGGTATGAGAAATCGGAGAGCAGGTTCGAATTTCAGTCGAGGTCGTTACATTCACTTAAACGCAAATACCCTTGGGATGAATAAGTTATAAATACGACTATTCTCCCCCAACAATGGGTTAAATTGTAAAACATGCATTTGAAAAAAAATCTTTATTGTCTCCTAAAAATCGTTAATGCAATATTTTCACACAACTTATATCCTTACAACCCAAACTGTTTCAGTTTTAAATAACCCGCAAAGGGTTGATAACCCGTAAAGAATTAAGTAAATCAACACCTGGCACACTCTATACAGACATACACCTGTACTCACTCAACCACACAGACATATGAATCAAGATCGCATTCAATACATGTGGATAATTGTTTTTATTTGATCCACAGAGGAAAGATTAGGTTAAATTGACTAATCTAACGACACATCAACATTTTGAGGGTTATTTAATGTGGAGTATAAATCTTATTCAACAAAATTGAGGGAGCTTAAAAACGAAACGAAAAGGACACTTATACTGAGAAATCGGATGCTGAGAATACCATGAGCTGAACATCTATGAGAAATATTAAAAGCAGTTAAGAGAAAGAAAAGTTTCGTTGGAAAAAACGAAAAGAGCACTGAACGGTTATTTGATACCAGTCCTCCCGTATGGCAGCGAATGCTAAACAATCTCCTCAAAGATGAAGAAGGGACGTGAAGCAACAGAAATGTGGTTCTACAGAAGGATGCCGAGGATAGCATGGGCCGAACATGTGAGCAACGACGAAGTTTTAGCGAAAACAGAAACAGAAGGAAACTTATACTTAACATCAGGAAGAGTCAGTTGAAATTTCTAGGGAACATAATAGGGAAAGAGGGCTTGGAGAATCTGATACTCACAGGACATACTGAAGGCAGGAGAGACCAAGGAAGACAACGTATAACCTATATTACCAGTTTTGTGTAAATGAATGGCGGTACAGGGGTTGGGGGCGATAGCAAAACGACAAACTAAGATCTCCTGTTAATTCCCCTCTCCAAGTTCTCTACTGCCTTAACCGGGTATTGAACTCACATTCTTTGGGTTCTGTCACTGGATCTAACCAACGCCTTTATCCACTGTGCCATGTGTCCTCAATGACACATGCACAGTGGATAAAGGCGTTGGTTAGATCCAGTGACTGGACCCAAAGTGTGTGAGTTCAATACCCGGTTAAGGCAGTGGAGAACTTGGAGAGTGGAATTAACAGGAGATAACTGATAATTGACATCCATTAAACATGGTACGTGAAATTAGAACAGTCTACCCCAGTGAGCGAAATAAAGGGTTCAGTTCGACATTCCAACCACCTGAAGAAGGCCGGAGCGTAGAACGACCGAAAAGTTGTAATAAATATGGCAACAAAGATGAGGACAATAGTCCAAATAATATAAATAGTGTACATAATACCTCATCTCAGAAATATAGACAGATACTGAAAGAGAAATTGTTTTAGGAAAGTAAGAAATTATTGACAGTTCTATATAGAAAATGTCAAATCTCCGTTGTTCAAAATTATAAATCTCCTTTATCCAGAAAAGGGCAAACAAAAGTAAAAAAAAGGTAGACAACGGTTAGTGTCATACTTGAGTTTTCAAGTATCCACCCAGACCATGACACTTTTGGCGAGGTCTTACCCCTCTGCAGGAGATCCAGTTGGTGCGTTCTAAGCAACTATCGTCATCATAATATTAATAGAAATTCAGCCCGTTAATAGTTTAAATGAAGATGGATTGGTGAAATGAAATCTTATCTCAGGGGGAATACAACACACTGCCAAATACTTTGAAAATATATGACCTTCTGTAAAAATTATCCAAATATATGCGAAATATTAAAGGCAGTTAAAATACAAAAAAAATTCGTCGGAATAAAAAAAAAGAAAAGTACTGAAATGTTACGTGATATCTGACCTACTGTATAGCAGCGAATGCTGGACAATCTCCTCAAAAATGAAGAAGAGACTTAAAGCAAGAGAAATGTAGTTCTACAGAAGGATGCTAAGGATACCATGGGTCGATTATTTAAGCAACAACAAAGTTTTAGAGAAAATGAAAACAAATATAAAAACTTAATTCTTAACATCGGGAAGAGACAGTTGAAATTTCTGGGGTACGCAATGAGGAAGGAGGGCTTGGAAAATCTGATACTCACGGGACAGATAGAGGGAAAGAAGGACGGAAGATAGCAGCGCGTAACATACTTGATGAGTTTGAGTACATGGATGTTAGAACGGGGTTTGGGAGAAATAACAAAAAGACAAAACATGTTAAGAACTACAAAGGAGAGGAAGATGTGGAGGACCATGATCACCTACACACTGAAGACTCATGACACATAAAAGAAGGAGAAATAAAAAGATGTATGTTGCAATCACATGTGGTGTGAATTTTTGCTTAAAACAGCGCAGGCTTTCAAACCGGGTTTAAAATGGTTTGATATCATTTACAAATTTTGTTTTCTGTTTTCTTTCTTTTTTCATTTCCAGAAGGGTGGCGATATTGTTGTAATGACAAAAGTACGCAGGTGTAGGCTTTAAGAAAGCTTTGTTCAACTGAGAATACAAGGTTCGCGTATTGTGTCCTTTTATAGTCCCAGTAAACAGAAACAGCTCTCTCAAAGAGAAGTGTAACAAAACAAGGGGAGACTACTCTTGATTATTCATAACAATTGGCTTGATTATATTTTGTCTTTTTAAAATCGATCTTCTTTTTTCTTCTTCTTTTAAAAGACCAATGTAATGATTATGCTGACGACTATCTTTTTTTAGTTAATATTTACGAGTGACATTTCTTATTTGTAACATCCGAAATCGACATTAATCGAGAAGAAACAATGCCTGTATACAAGTCCTGTACACAAAACACAGCTTTCTTAACGCTAAGTGTTTCCGCACAGTACAAATCCTCTTATTTACGGACTGCTTATTCGTCGGTTCCGAAGATCGAGACCAAACATCCAAAGCCATTATTCGGCTACTAAATAAATAAAAACAGCGGTTCTGGGTGAAACAGAATCGGTTCAAAAATAGTGTCACCCTTGGAAACTGTCGACAACAACTGTGCCCTATATTTCGTCGGCTTCTAGATATGTTTGCCTAAAAGAGGCTAATGAAAAAGACAGCTGCCTTAGGCTACGTACTTCAACACCAACGTCCGATTAAAAAATGAAAAAAAAAAAAATGAAAAAAATGAAACTTTTCTTTGAATTTTTATTTTTGTTTATTTATTTTTGTAGCTTTACTTTTGTCCAATCCGGCTTTTGTGTGTGGCTATTTTTACATTGAACGTGGAATCATTTCGAAATATTCGTTGTGATTTAATTCGAAGTGTATAAACCTCAAGTTATAAAAAAAATAAACATCTTTCATTTGGGCTTTTCAATTATTTACGCTATTTACATGCGGACTATTGTCCTCAATTATTTATTTATTTAAATTCAAGGTTTGATATGAAGTAGATTGCAATTTAGAAACTAACATACATCATGTTCTTTTCTTTTATATATATATATATATATATATATATACATTCTTAATGCGGAGAGGTGATTTCTGGAAGATTCAATAACATTAAAATATGTAAGCGAAGGAGAAAAAAGGCAGTAATAAATGTAAAAGTCTTAAAGAAAAATATTTGTGAAAAAAAAAAGATAACCAATAAAATTGATTACATAAAATTGATCGGTTCTTGCAGAAAAATTTATTCGTAAAAACAACGTGGATAACTGTCTACGATTACCGAAGTTAAGCAACGGTCATTGCCTAGATGGGTGACCGTTTGTGAATAGCAGGTGCTGTAAGCTTGGATATGCGGGTGGTGCAATGGATAACGGATTGGAATTGGAAATCGGATAGCTGAGTCTCAATTATAGTAGTGTTCGTTATATTCACTTGCAAATACACAAATGAATCCAGCTCTTCTCCACCCAGCTATGGGTTAATTAGTATTACTTGTACCAGTAAATCATTACTACAGAAGTAACCCGGATATAAGAGAGTTGTCGGGACCGGAGAAGAAGTCTCTTATATCCGGGTTTCTCTTATATCCGGGTTTGGTCTATTTTGTTTTATTAACACAGGCTCTAATTTGGGACCAGAGAAAATCACTCTTATATCCGGGTCTCTTATATCCGGGTTACACTGTATCTCCAAAAATATTCTTACAATTTAAAAATATTTTCTCGCTTTACATAACCTGAAATGGGTTGATAAGCCGTAAAAATGAATCAACCAAAATCAAAACTGTCTATTCCTTCATGGAAGCAGTTGGTTACCACTACACTATCTTTCTCAAGAAAACATGGTAATTCATAGATAATAAAAAAAGGAAGCTGATGGGAGCCGTGATAATTAAAAAAATCAATTTTATTAGCAGATTTTTGTGTATTAAAACCTCAAATGAACTGATGAATTCACGTAATACTAAATATATATGTATATAATATATTTTCGGTTTATACGTTATTTTAACAGATACAATTTATTTAAGTAAATGCTCTGTTTTTATTTTCTTTTTAAATGAACGGTATTAATTACATTTATCGGCCTGAATGTTCGAGAAATTTCGTAGAAAACATGTGCTCTCCGACAGGAATCGAACCTGTATCCTATAGGGAAACCAACAATTGAAATGACATGCTATACCATTCAGCTACAGAGAAAACGTCTGGTTCGTAAAGTCCCAATTATTGTTTATAAACAACAAATCTGCGACGATCTTTCCCGAACGATCATATCTGCTCACAAAACGTACCTTAACGTAAATATTGACAACACACGAAATGGATTAAGTAGCTGAGTGGTTTGTCTGACGATCGCAAGGGCGTGAAACCCAGAGTCACAAAATCACACCGATACAACCATATATATATATATATATATATATATATATATACACACACACACACATATATATATATATATATATATATATATATATATATATATATGTAAAACATTAGTTCATTCTGCTTTTATGTGTCGTGCCCCTTTAAGACTTAAGCGATTCAGGCCCGATACAAATTCTTATCCTTTGTACCTTATAGCAATGTTTGTTACCTTACTATACATCCCAATTCATGTCCTGCCAACCATTTGAACAAGCTTGTTATATAGACTATTTGATATTTCCCTCTTGTCTTCAACATGTCCTGTCAGCAGCAAATTCTACAATGCGTCTTTGCTGATTATGTACCCTAGAAATTTCAGCTGCCTCTTTCAGACTTTAAGCATAATTATTCTTTTTGTTTCCATTTTCCGTTGATCACATGTTCCGTTCTGGGTATTCTCAACATGCTTCTGTAGAACCACATCACTTTTGTTTTAATTCTTCACTTCATCTTTGAAGAAATTGTCTAACATTCTGCTATATAGGAGGATTGATTTTATATAAGAGTTCAGTACTCTTTTTTTAGCATTAAATTTTTTAAAAATATCTTTTTTTTCATATTTGTTTAGCTTTTAGGTGTCTTTTGCTTTTTACGATGCACCTTAGGATTTCTGCGTCGCATTTTCGCCGTCAACCAGAACACTTCCCAGATATTTAAATTTATTGAAAATATTCACTAAATAACTGAGAGAAAGGCAAAATTTCTCATTCTCAACATTGATTCAATTGTTTAGACTTAGGCTGCAAAATGACTTTTTCCGCAGCTGAGAACAGCATTCATATAAAAAATTAAAATATATATATATATATATATATATATATATATATATATATATATATATATTTAGATAGATAGATATAAATAGGTATATATATATATATGTATATATAGAGAGACAGTGATAAATAGATAGATAGATATAAACAGGTATATATATGTATATATATAGAAACAGACAGCGATAGATAGATAGGTATAAACAGGTATATATATGTATATATAGAGAGACAGACAGTGATAGATAGATAGATAGATAGATAGATAGATAGATAGAGAAATGTACAGCACTTCAGAATCATAGATGATCATGTTAAAAAAGAATCGCTTTGTTGGAAAGCGCGTCATATCAATTATATTTTTCACTTCCTTGTAGTCTTCCCTTTCCGCACTGTTGTAGACGAATATATATGAACAGAAATAAATAAATAAATAAATATATATATATATATATATATATATATATATATATAGATAGATAGATAGATATAAACAGTCATTGATATATATATATATATATATATATATATATATACACACTCACATTATATATATATATATATATATACACACACTCACATTATATATATATATATATATACACACACTCACATTATATATATATATATATATATATATATATACACACACTCACATTATATATATATATATATATATATATACACACACTCACATTATATATATATATATATATATATATACACACACTCACATTATATATATATATATATATATAATGATAGATAGATCATATAGAAATAGAAATATACAGCACTTCAGAATCATAGATGATCCTGTTAAAGAAAGCGCATCATATCGATTATATTTTTCACTTTCTTGTATTCTTCCATTTCCGCACTGTTGTAGACGAATATAGTTCTGTCATCTTTGATGACATTTAGTGTGTTGGCAATAATTACAGCCCCGGGGACGAAAGTCGAAATCTATGAAGTGTGGTGTGATGTAGTGGCGAGAGATAAGAGAAAATTGCAATCACGACGGGAAATCCTGAAAAGGAATTCCTAATAAAGGAGCATGCGCAGTAATCAGCAAGGAAGGTCGCTGCGAGATGCGGTTTTGATTAGATTTTGAATTTAACCTTTGTGTCAACTCCTCCATGGAGGTTTTCCTGGCCCCGGGCCATCTGCATTTGTTGGGAGACTGTGGGAGATACGGCCGTCTTGCTGCATAATACAGGTTTCAAAAGAATTAAAAAAAAAATAATGTGGTTACTTGTGAGTCGATCAACAGCGAACACTAGATTAAAACTAGAACGATGTCTGTCCATTTTGTTTGCTTATTACAGGATTATTTAGGATTTAGGGAGATGAAGACAACAAGTTTCAGCATCAGTTCCTTTTTTTCTTTTTGTATTTTCCATCAAAATAAAATCTTTATTATTTTAGTTTTCATTTTTTTTCTTATCTTGGAGATATCGTATCAGATTTATATATTTTTTTGTTTATTCATTTTCCCCTTTTTTTCTCATTTTTTTTACGCTATTTACGTTTCCATTTTCATTTAATTCCTTTCTTCCTCTTAATCGATATCAATTTTAATGAAAACAAGATTAAAAAAACAATTAAAAAAAAGAAACAAGAAAAAAAAACTCTAGCATTTTTAAGGGTGTAATTCTTAGTCTCTCACATTGTAGCCTGGAGCTAACATCATTTCAGCGCCTGATTCGAACCCGCGACAAGAAGTAAATTAAGAAAGCAACCAAAAAAGAATTCCGTATTGAAAAAGACAAACTAACCTCATAAAATTGGAACGTTTTTTGAAAGGCATTTTCTTTCGTTATTGATTTTTGTCTCGCCTAGAAGGGAAGATAGATTTTTTTCTTTCTACAACTGTAGGCATTAGTGGTTATTTGATTAAAAACAATAATCAAAATAACTCAGCCTTTTTTTTTCATTTCGTGCAAATAAACTGCTTATTTACATAGTATTAAAGACAAGAGATACACTCAACAACATCATCTTCCAAAACCAGTGACAAGAAAGAACCCCGTCAATTCGATTTTAATTAAATAAGAATCCTCTGTATCTGCCTATATTTCTGAGATGAGGTATCGTAACTATTTAAACTATTTACATGGCCCAGTGTATAAAAGCGTTGGTTGACGTAGTCCAGTTATTATATCTTGACCCAAAGAGTTGTGAGTTCAATACCTGGCCACAGCAGAGGTGAACAAAAACTTAGAGGCTTCAGTTGCGAAAGGGAAATAACTGAAACTGAGATACCCAGAAAAAGCATTGCACGTTGAACAATCTACCCCGGTGGACGAAATAAAGTGTTCGACTCGAAATTCCAATCATCAGAAGAAGGCCGGAGCGTACAACGGTCGTGAATATGACAATAAAAATAAGGACAACAGTCTGAACAATGTAAATAGTGCAAAGTATCCTACTGCTGTGGCGCGATGAGCAAGCCTATCTCTTAGCTCATTCCATTGTACAGTTAATTTGATCGTGACCGGATGTCTTCTAACAGATTATTCTTGCTAAATCACAAGCAGATTAAACCTGGGACATAGAAATCACAACTCCCCCTCTCTCTCTCTCTCTCTCTCTCTCTCTCTTTATTCGATATAATCTTTTGAGAGAACAGACTATGTAGTCACTTCATCTACAAGATGTTCTGTACAAATGCCTCTCTCTTTGTGTGAAAAGCGTGCGCCTGGGATTCTCAGAAGACGCTGCGACAAATATGTCTTTGATGTAAAAGAGCTAAATTAATTCTTAACAACCTACCCACATAACAAAACCAATTAAACTTTTACTAGATTTTTGTTTGCTTTTATTTTCATTTTCTCTTCTTATGTCACGGCTTCATTCGAAGAGTCACTGAGTAGTATCGACCGAGAGATCTTTTTAATGAACGCCTGATTTTATAGGACACGACGTTGCAAGACGATCTAATCTATCACTATTTAAACGGCATATGCTCAGCTGAGGTCCATACTCTAATTTCACCAGTTCAGACATTTGCATCTAGGAAACGCCACTTCCAAGGAGTCGAATTACCCTCATTTACTCCGTATTTCAAATGTTAGGAGAAAATTTAATTCAGACAGCTTTTTCCCCAAGAACTGCTACTTTGTGAAGCAAACGCCTATTTGAATCCTTCCTTGGAGCACTATAATCTTAACCTCTTTAAATCAAGGGTCAATCACTATCTATCCTCCTTATCCTCATAAGCATCTCCATAATCTCTTTTTTCATCCATATAACACACTTCATACGTCATAAATACTTCGACAGTTACCCTCTACCTTAAATGAACATTGGGTGTACGGGCTTACGGCTATATCACATTGAAACACTGTTTCTCCGAACAATCACCGAAGTTAAGCAACGTCGAGACAGGTCAGTACCTAGTTGAGTGACTGCTTGGGAAGACCAGGTGCTTAAGCTACGATGTGAGGGTGTAATGGATAATAGCTTGAAATTGTTAATCGGAGAGCCGAGTTCCAATTCCAGCTGGTCTCGTTATATTCACTTACGCGCAAATGCCCTTATGAAAAGTATAAATCCGCCGCTTCCTCCAAGCTATGGGTTAATTAGTATGTGTTATCACTAAAACTATTATTACCCCCACCTCAAAAAAAATTCTTACAATCTAAAAATATTTTCTGGCTTTAAATAACCTGCACCTGAAAAATTAATCAAACCACTTTCAACAGTTTTGAAAAAAATGTATTGAAAGAAGAAGGAATGCTGGGATTGCTTTCCAGTTAGGAAAAGACATTGAATTGTTAATAAATTTATGGGGAATAAGGTAATAATTGACGAGCCTGGAAGAGTTTTAGATTTCCCACTTGTGCCAGGGATTGATATACTATTTTGAAAAGATTTGTCTACCTTGAATCTTACTTGATAGATTATTCAGTGCTATCCAAACCAAGTTTGGGTTGCATAATTTTATTTCTTAAAATAACCTGCAAAGGGTTGATAAACCGTAAAAAATGAATCAATCAGTCATATCATGGGGTGAACAAAAAAAAATGAAATAGATCCATAACAATTTATCGTGCTAGTCTTAGTAAACTATGAAGAACCAAAGAAAGGTCTACAATATAATCGATCCTGACCAAGTATCTCGACGTGACGTTACTTCCCTCAGTCTTTTCGACAAAAGCAACTGCTCTGGCGAGCTTTTTTTCCCCTGGTGTCCCGACTACATGAATTTAAGTGTGGAACTAGATTGATTTCTAGGTCTCACTCTATTAATGTTGAAATAGCTAAATGCAACCGCCCCTTCTACCCCAACAGTTTCTTTTCTCGCACTTCCCGCCTGTGAAACTCCCTTCCGTTTATTTGTTTCCCTGTTAACTACAATCTTCAAAAATTTAAATGCAACGTCAATCACCATCTTCTATCTTCTTGGATCCCGTTCATCTTTTGTCTTTTCCTCAATCACCCCTATACACAATCCTTTCTCTCACTTTCACTCTCTGTAACCCACTGCGTGCTAGTAACATTCCAGCTTTGCTTTGAATGAAATGACTTGAAAAGAAAAACGAAAAAAAAAAAAATGGATAGTAGAATTTACTTTCAAACTTGTTACTATTTTTTTCAGTAGGAATAGAAAAGTTATTTATGGTTGTAAAACAAAGTGTAAACTGCGTTAGCAATTTTTTGTCTGATTGAACATATGAAATCAATCTGCAAATACAATGAAATATATAGCATACTTTTTGCAATGTAACATCTGTATGCTTTCTTCATATTTAAACATTTTTTTGTTAAATTCAACTGGTACGGACTGTTTGTTTAACGTTTATTGTATTTTACTTATTTTCAAATAAGTTGTTGCCTACCCAAATCAAAACTGTAGATATACTGTCCAACGTTTAAGTTTTTGTTGTTTCTCAGTCATTGTCAAGAACTGAATGCTGCCAAGATGGCGAACAAGCCTGTTTTGGCTTCATACTGGCATTTTTATTTTTTTATTTTTTTAGAACGTTACAATTCAAAAAATGAATCAATTGCTACGTATACCATTAGGAAAATTGGTTCGCTGTGTCGTGACAGAAAAACTTTCATGTCAAAATCCATCTTACACATTTATAAATCTACCATTCGTCCATGTGTTGAATACTGCTGCAATCTCTACTCTGGTGCTCCTGTTGCATACCTCGAGATTTTTGACAAAATTAAAAGAAGAGTCTGTAATGTAATCGATCCTGACCTGCTATCTTGACTTGAGTCACTTTCATACCGACATGACGCGGCTTCTCTTTGTTTGTTTTTTTACAAATATTTTCATGGCAGCTGCTTTTTCCCCCTCAGCGCACAGAATTTAAGTGTGCTACTAGATTGGTACTTTGGGTCTCATCGTTTTACTGTCTAACTAGCAAGATGCAACCGCCACTTCTATTCTAACTGTTCCCTGTCGAACTCCTTTCTGATTTCTTGCTTCCTGTCAACTACACTCTTCAAAAATTTCAATGCAACGTCAATCGCCATCTTCTGTCTTCCTTTACCCTGTTCCTTTATTGCCCTTCTTCACTTCCCCTAACTAAAGTACTTTCATTTTCTTTCACACCCTGTACACCATTGCGTCTTAGGGGTATTATCGCTTTGCTTGGGGTGAAATAATTAAAAAAAAAGTCAATTCAATTATATTTTAAACAGTTTAATCAGTTTTGATTTGATTGTACAACATTTCGATACTTGGAGCATTATAAAAGTACAGGCTCTCGAGAAGGCAGTTGAGCAACATGCTCCATAAGTTTTCTATGGGGTTGAGGTCAGGAGATTGGGGCGGCCATGTCATAACACTCACCTGCTTCACATCAAAGTATTCCTTCATCCATTTTGATTTGTGACAGGGAGCATTATCCCGCATAAAAATGAGCTTGGTGTGGTCGATTTTCACCCTTTCAGCAAAAGGAAGCAGATAAGACTCTAAAATTATCTTGTACTGCTCACTCCTGAGAGTCTTTTCAATAGGTTTTAAGAAACCAGTTCCATGAAAAGAAAAGCATCCCCAGAAGATTATACTGAACGGATGCTTGACAGAACTTACTGCTAAATTTTGAATTTAGCAGTAAGTTCCTTTTTATGTTTTCAAAGCTTCTTCGGATTTTGGATCGCTTATCCTTTGAATTTAGCTCAACTTTCGTTTCATCGGAGAAGAGAACATTTAGTAAAAATATCAGGTGAGTCACTTTTATCGAACAGTGCTGTATGTGTCCGAAAGCGTTTGGGACAATCGACAATATGAACAGTATTTTACTCGCTCATACCCACCAGACAGAAAAAAATGTAAGTACGCTGGACAAAAATTAATAAAATTTTCCTTATCCGTCATATTTAACGAAAGATATATAAAGAAAAGTTGCTGCCCAAATAATGGGTTTATTAGCAATCAAACATTTTTATTACTTCAAACGTTATTCAAATACGGAGTATAAATTTCGATAGCGTTTGAAGTTTGGTGCCCAATACAAAAGTAGAGCCAAAATTATAATTATATTTTAAAAATATGATTTCTTCACTACATAAGAGTTCTCATGTTTCAAAAACAAAAGCCAAAAACTCCAATATAATTATTAAAATTAAATTGAATTAAAATATCAAGCTCAGTTTCATCCTCAAGCGAAATTTTTGGAATAATTAATTTTGAAATTTACGCAGCTTTATAAGCATATTCATTCGTAAAATTAATTACTATGGAAACGGCTAAAGTAATTATTTCAATAAGATGCAACTATATATATATATATATATATATATATATATATATATATATATATATATATGCAAGTTTCATTAAAAACGGCAGACAAGGTACTACGGTTAAGTTTTTTATTTAATTTTTCTTGTGTCCGAACAAGAGCTTTCTTTGCTGGACAAAGGGTGTGTACGAACTGTCCAAATGGTTTATTTTTCCGAGCGCTTTCGGCTATACCTTTAGCCATTATCAAGGATGATTTGATTTTTCAGCTTAATTGAGTGTGTGCATTATGTATATGTCTTAGTGTGTAGTAGTGGTGTTTTAATTTACAAATACGGTTAGCACGTTGTGATTTTGTTCGTAGTTAATATTGTTAAGGGTAGGCTTTTTCTTTTTTTTATTATTAAAGCCTCCATTATATTTAACCTTTTTTTACAGGTGGAAGCAATTAATATATTTGTGTTTTCTACTAGTATATTTCTAATGGAGTCTGGTAAATTTTTGTGAGTGTTTAAATGAGTTCTAATGGAGCTGTGATCGGATAGGTATAACGTAAGACGTCTGGATAAGCATGTGGTTGTGTAACCGATGTAATTATTTATGAGTCCGGTTTCGACTCATAAATAATTACATCGGTTACAAACATAAATACAAGTTAAATGCTTCAAACATCCCTATAGAGGAGTTCGAACTCGCTGCTGAAAACCGTGTAAACTGGAGAAACACCTGCTACCGAGATATAATTAACTTTGAAAATATATATATATATATATATATATATATATATATATATATATATATTAGATAGATATATCAATAGATAGATAAATAAAGAAAGAGAGGGAGAGAAAAAAACTTTACTGCAATTTCGATTTCCAGTATTTTAACATTTTCCAAAACAAAGTATATTAATTTATAAAACGGTGTAATTTTGAATGTGTGTTAAGCAGCTTAGTCAAGTTTGGTATAAGGCAAAAACAATGGAGCCGCTAGCAATTGGTTAGTAGACTCGTTTACTAACCTTCGCTCTAGACATGGCGTCCGCTTTGTACCGTCTATGTATAACAGATTTGGGACCTTGTCTTCTTTTACAGAATATAAAATTCAGTGTAATCACACGAGGTAACTCAGTGTGTCTCAACGCGTGAGTGAACTAATGACAAAAGATATTATGAAAATGACGCACCGCGAATATAAGATTGAAAATCCGGCAACCATGACACTTTGGGCGTTGATTATCATAATTGGTAAAATAATGCCACCCATGGGAATAGCTTCAATTCTAAGAAAAATATCAGACGAGGAAGTGTACAGCTGGACTTTCTAAGAAACCAAGGGAAACAATTAAAAAGAATTCTATTGAATCCTGTAGGAAGGGTGATCCTTTAAATTCAGTCTCAGAACTTTGGTTTATTTCGAATGGTATGCAAGTTGGAACAACAAGAAAACGGAAGAATCATCATCATCATCATCATTTATTTGCAATTTCCATTCAGGACGTGGACCACGATGACCCTCGACAACTTCCTGTCTCTAGTAGCTCTAATTAATGTTAGCAGAAGAATAGCTGTACAAAATACGAGCGTCGCTCTGAAAATAATACCTCCTATATTAACTGCCCGTCAGAGTCGGAGATCAATGACATAACAGTAGAAGTTGAACCTTCGAACCAATAAACCATATATAGTTTCTCTTTTGTTACAGATAACAGCTGAGCTGTAGTCTGGAAAATTGACGTCTGACATAAAAGTGCGTACAGAAAACAGAACTGCGTCAATGAACTTTTCCATTGTCAAAATATTACGCCTACTGGTAATCATGGGCCCTTGCTGAGGCTTTATGGTGGATGTGGACAGGGTTAGACGGCGGGTAATGAGCTTCAATAGTGGAGATAGCGATGTGCATGATAAACCCCATTTAAGAGCGCGGTATGCAGGAGCTTGCTTATTGATAGTGGAAATGCATAGCCAATGGCTGGGACTATTTTGAAAAAGTAGTATTTTGTATCTGAGAATGTACGCCAAGGAACGGTGTTAGTGTAATATAGCTGTTAATTGTAGTTTCCATGAAAATAAGTGAGAGGCATTACTTTCGGAGTCCCGTATGAGTAAAATAATAATAATAAAAGCGGAAAGGGATAAATTCATGAGGGAAAGGAAGAAAGTGACAAAGAGATAGAAAAATGGAAGGAAAGGATAGATCGGCGAAGGGAGGAGAAAGAAAGAGAGAGTAAGACAAAGAGAGAGAGAGAGAAAGAAAGAGAGAGAAGAGTGTAGTTGTGAAAAAATAATATATATAGAGGGGGTAAGAGAAAAAGAAATTGATGGAAAAACGGCGAAAATACAAGAGAAATAAAAGGAACAAGGAAAAGTTGAAGAGATATGAGAAGAGAGAGTAAAAAGTCTGAACAACAACAACAATAATAATAATAATAATAATAATAATAATAAGAAGAAGAAGAAGAAGAAGAAGAAGAAGAAGAAAACATTGAAAGAATAACAGAGGAGGAAAGACTGAAGACGAGAGATAGGAATTAAATGAGAAGAAGAGTGAGAGGAGAGGAAAAGAGAAAAGGAATAAAAGGAAGAAGAATAGAGGATAAAAATGAGAAAACGAGAAGTAGGAATTAAAAGAGGAGAGAGAGAAAGACAGAAAAACCAATAAAAGGGAGAAGAATAGAGGAGGAAACAAGACGAGAGGTAAGAATTAAAAACAGTAGGAAGAAGATGGGGAGGCAAAAAAAGAGAGGAATAAAAGGGAGAAGACGAGAAGTTGGAATTAAAATAGGGAGACAGAAGAGAGAGAATGGAGGAAAGAGAAGAGAAGAGAAGAGGAATAAAGAGGAAGGAAAGAAGATTAAGAAGACGAAAAGTAAGAATTAAAAGGAAAGAGGAAGAGAGGAGAAAAGAGAAGAGGCGTAATGAGGAGAATAGAGGAGAAAAACAGATGAGAGATAAGAATAGAAAGACAAATAGAGGGAGAGAGGAGAACAGAGAAAGAGAGTAGAGAGAGTAGAGAGAGTAGAGAGTAAGTCAGGCGAAGAATAGAGAAGAAAGTAGAGGAGGGAGAAAAAAATAAGAATATATAGCAAGACGGGGAAGAAAAGTCGTCAAACATCAAAAAATGGTTGCCAAGAAAAAAAAAAGAAAAAGAAAAGGAAATTGAATGAGTAATAAACGATCATGGACGAATAAATCCGAGCGAATTGTGCTTTTATTGTCCAGCCTTCATTTTGTTATTTAATCGTTGAGGTGGAAGGTCCGGGACTGTCCGTGACTGCCCGCCAGGCCTCTCAACATCAGTATGGCGATAGTTAATACGCTGGTTTCAATGTCTTGGTGATCCCGCGGGTGATTTAGATGATAAAAGTTCATATATCCAGGCTTTTATTACAGCAATCTGTGCTCTTCGTCTGACTGTGTTTGCAATACCCAAATTACACAATCGAAGCCGGAGGACCCCGCGGTCAGTTACGAAAGGTTTGCCAATTCCATATAAGGCAAAAACAATTATTTTACACCCTGCTTTGTTTAATTCCTGTGAGGGCAAACCGTGTATTGTGTGAGAACCGCTTTCGGCTGGCAAAATAGAATTATTGTGAGATTTAATTGTCGCCAGTCCATTCGCTGTTTTGCTTCGTGAGCTTGTAGAAAGGAACGATTAGCACAAGCATGGTTTGTTACTTTCCGAATTTAACTCAATAAACTGGTTCCATGGTTCACCTCGAGGGCCAGATTGTCTTGTAGATTCGGTAGCATGAAGAATTGCCTGGCAGTGTAAGGCGTAAACAACCAGTTCAAGGAATTGTATTTTGGACTAATTGACATCTCGCTCGAAATAAGGAAAGCGTGTCAATAAAAAAGAAGACATAAAGAGTAGCAGGTTTAGTTCAGTAGTTAAATAGCAGACTAGCGGCCAGCACCATTTGAGGTTCCCTTACAAATACCAGACTTCTTTTACGCGCTGCGTCGGTACCAGGACGTAGCGGACCCTTGCCCTCCACAACTTCCTATCTCTTTTACACTATACACATACTATATTGTTCGGACTGTTTATTGTCATATTCACGACTTTTCGGCTGTTTTACACTCCGGGCTTCTTCAGGTGATATTCGTTGGAATTTCAAACATAACCCTTTATTTCGTCCACGGGGGTAAATTGTTCTAGTTATACATGACTCAGTGGATAAAATCGTTGGTTGAAGTAATCCAGTGACTTGATCTAAAGAGTTGTGAGTTCAATACCTGGCCACAGCAGAGGTGAAGAAAAATCTTGACGAGTTGAGTTACTAAAGAGAAATAACTGAAACTGAGATATCTAGAAAAGGCACGGCACGTGGAACTAGAACAGTCTACCCCCATGGATGAAATAAAAGGATTCGGTTCGAAATTCCAACGTATATCACCTGAAGAAGGCCGGAGTGTACAACGGCCGAAACGTTGTGAAGTTGACCATAAAGATGAGCCTGAACAATGTAAATGGTTACAATACCTAGTTTCAGAAATATAGACAGGAATTTCTATCCTTTGTAGTTCTAAGCAATGTTTGTCTCGTTATATACATCGCTGTTCATGTTCTGCAAGCTATTTAGACAAGCCCGTTAGGAAGGTTACTTGATGTTTTTCCCTGAAAATACATTTAAGCTCCGCCAGTACCCTAATTATTTCATACTTAATGCACCAATTCCATCACGACTACAAGTTTAACATAAAATTTGTCACAACTACTTTTAAAACAATAAAAAAATTAATTAATGCAAAACAACATAATGAACGAAAACTTGAAGAAGGAATTTACACTATCGCCTGTAATAATTGCCACAAGAAATACATAAGAGAAACCGCAAGTAATTGAAACAAAAAATTATAAGAATACAAAAGGGATCGTTTACAAAACAAAACATTAAATGCATCAGTTGCTCATCGTAATGAGTCTGATTATAATTTGGATTTAAAAAATCCTACTAATTAATTAAAATTTCCTAAAATCAAAATGTATAGAAAGTGCTTTAATCGCTAGATCATCTGCAGTAAATTTATATCCAGAACATTTCACGTTTCTTGGCAGATTTTCTATTATCACAATGCGGGATAGTTAATAGCAAAGGTGATAACAACATAAATAAGAAATAAATGAATCAAAGTAAATTCGGCTAAACATATATTAGAAAATTAAAAAAAAAATTTAAACTTCTCAGCGTCCCTGTGCTTCGTACGCATGTGCAGTCGCATCTACGTAAATATCAGTTTTTGTTTGATGAAGTCCTTTGCGTGCCACACAAAAAAAAATCCACTATGTGTTTGTGTGTTTCTCGCGTGTGTTTGTAGGTATCTCACATTGAGAAGCGATCTTGTCAAATTAATTACATATGTATATATTCTATACTTCCCAATTATACATACATACATACATACATACATACATACTTACTTACTTACGTTAGACCAACTCAAACATACCCACTTTAGACCAACTCAATCAACGGCCGAGTTGGTCTAAAGCAAGTCTCTCATGAGGGTACATCTTTTCTTTATTAAAATTTCTCGAATATTCAGGACGGTAAACATAAATACACTGTTTAATAAATAAATGGGGCCTCAATTCAAATCTGGGTATCCACTAAAAATAACGTGTATAATGAAAAGAAAACTAGGATTAATAAATAAAAATCCATTACTTCTAGATATATATATATATATATATATATATATATATATATGATGGATAGATAATATTAGTGGCCAATATATATATATATAAATTCCCAAGAGGATAGAATCCAGGTAGAACTCAATGTCCAGGACAGTGTAAGAATATAATATAAAAGGCTTAAACACTAATATTCCATGGTTATAATTTATTACATCGGAATCGGAATCACGATCTAATTCATCAGACTTCTGATTTCTTTTTGAATTTGTAGGTCTGATGAATTGGATCGTGATTACAATTCCAATGTAATAATTTATAACCATGGAATATTAGTATTTGTGCCTTATATATATATATATATATATATATATATATATATATATATATATATATATATATATATATATATAGTTTTGGATATGAGAGGAAGAGATTTTTAAAACAGTATAACAAAACTATTATTTATAGTTCCTAAATAATGTATGACTTGTATAGTCTTAGTTTAATGAAGTTAGTTTTATCTTTGCTGTGCATGACCCGATAAACTAGAATACGTCTTCATTAACTCTAACAAACCTTTTTACAACTTCATTGAATACTAATAAGTAAAACCTTCCTCTAGCTAAACACTTAACCTCAGTTTTCATATTTAAAAGTGAAATTCTTTAAGAAAACAATAGTGTCTACAAAGTGAAGTTTAAATTCGCGCTGATGTTTTAACATGACAAAAGATTTTAGTATATGTACTGGCGAAGCGATGACAAAAGATAGTGTAAAAGTATTGAAGTGTTTATGGGAAAAAGGAACACTTTCACCGTAACTGCGTATGGTAATCTCCTTTCAACGATTCGGAGCAATGAAAAGCTAAATACTTACACAGATTATTCACATTGCAAATCTTATTTATTTGCAGAACAAAGAAGCGACTACAAGACATTGTTATGTGTAATGCTAAATCACACTCTGAGAAATTATTCTGAGTGCATTTATAAGTGGAAAGCCAGAGATTCTTTCGGGATTAAGGCTGGGGAGTTAGTGTCAGACTGGTAGTTGGTACATTTTTCTGACTCCGACTTAAAAAGGAAAAACTTGCAATATTTAAACAATAAAGCTTATCCGGCATTATTCTTTATTTCTTTTAGAGTTTAGCAAACGAGGTGCCTGGAGTTGGAAACAAAGTCTGAAGCAATTTTGAAATTTGTTCCGGATATATATATATATATATATATATATATATATATATATATATATATATACACATACATACATACATACATATATATATATATATAAATATATATATACTTGTATATAAATATATAATATAAATATGTATATAAATATATATATATACATACATACATATATATATATATATATATATAAATATATCTCTATATAGATATATATAAATATATCTAAATATAAAAGTGAACATTGAAGTCAACACTTAGAGGCGACAGTCTGTTTAATACTAGGCGCAATCGTCAGGCCATACAGTATAAAAAGCGAAAGTGCAGAGCTAGTTAAGATCTAAAACATTACAAACACGAAACTTTTCTCTACCACGGCTTCATTGGTAGAAACCGCGGTAGTTGAAATGGTTGGTGTTTGTAATATTTTCTCTCTCATATATATATATATATATATATATATATATATATATATATATATATTGCTCTAATTTGTATTGAGCCATTTTCAGATTAAATGTTATGAACATTTGAGAGATATTCGCCCACTAGTAGGGTACGAAATTGGGCATATAATAAGATTTTCTCGCGTTTCGTAAACGGATCCTCCAGCAATCGCTCCGTCCACTTGTCAATGGATATCAGCTATATATATATATATATATATATATATATATATATATATATATATGTGTGTGTGTGTGTGTGTGTGTGTGTCTGTGTTTGTGACTCAACTTCAGTATTATTTATTTCTTTTAGGAAAATTATAAAATGTTTGACGTCTGCTTGCCCAAAAACTACACGGTCTGCATTGATTTGCTTAGTCAAAACATTTTGTGTCTTATTTTAAATAAATAATCATTGTTTTGCGTGATGGTTTAAAACTGTTCCTCACATGCGCTGACATATTTATTTGTGCAGTCAGTACACTTTCAATACATTTTCTCTTCTAATCAAACTGTTATTTATTAGCTTAGAATTGGGGACCGATGTGTTACGGTAACTAAAGTGTTATTATACAATAGATCCCTGCGATAAGGTTATTTATTACCCATCCCTCAAACATTCTAACAAACTTTCTTTACACGCGGCTTTGTTTCTCAATCTAACCTGAAGATCCTTGCCATTGAGAGACGTAACAAGCTTTTACACTTATTTTTTTATTTAGGATTTTCTTCGAGACGGTATTTTTCATTTTGCCGAAAATATAATTTTGCCCGACATATACTTTGCGATGTAACTAAGTATCATCAAAGAAACTTCATATAACGAAAGTCAACAATATTGCAGTATTTTGTCTAACTCAAAAATGAGAAAAAGTTCATTTATCACAAAAAACAAACATATTACTTATTAATATACGTTTATTATTCATCAATAAATTAAAACTTTAAATTCATTTAATATGCGCGTGCTTGTGAAACGCCATTGCAATAAATATTTGAACTGCAAAGCTGTAAATATTTTCAAAATTAATATATTTTTTGTAATAAAGATTCAAATAAAATAAACTATATACTTGAAGATGTAAAATAAGACATCTGAAATCTCATCAAAGTCCTTTACGAATGTTGTTCTGTCATATTAGCTTATATGAACAGTAGCTATAACGGAAGTTATATATATATATATATATATATATATATATATATAATGAATACAGAATCCTTAAAAATCCATCAGGTCAGATTATAATTTATTTCGTGGAACTCACGTCCATCTCTTCAGACCAGTTTTTCATTAATGTAGGTTTCTATTTTCATTATTATATTGCTCTGTTCTTACATTGAGCTCTCTTTGCCTTTATATCCTCCTTAGAATTATCCCTCCTAATCATCAATTGATATTATATATATATATATATATATGTATGTATATGTGTATGTGTATATATATATATATATATATATATATATATATGTATGTGTGTGTGTGTGTGTGTGTGTGTGTGTGTATTGTGTAAAAGTTAAAAAGATTTATCTTGTTTTGCAGATATACCACTCTTAATGGTCAAATAAATCTATTGAATTCCTTTCCAATTATCACATTTATACACGCTACATAAAAGTGCTAAATATTGGATCCAAATAAATTCCAAACGTTTTATAAACTAAAATCATGAAAACATTTAAATAAAAAACACGACCTAATGTGACAACATTTAAACCGAAATAATTCGATTGTATATTTCAGTATATTCACCATTGTGAAATGGATTTGTGTTAAGAAGAATTCTTGGGAAAAGATACTGGGCAAATGTTTCTGACACTCATACAGTTTGAAAGTATTAGACACATTTAAATGTCCGCAATACTCATAATTATTGTTAATTTTCTTTTCAGTGTTTATTTTTTTTAATAATGAGGACTTGGTTTACAAAGCTCTATTCTCCTTTAAAAACGCGTTAAACACCAGTAATTTATAGGCTGACGTGTTTTGTCAGCCGTTAACAATCTGTACTCTTTAATCTTTTCACCCCAAGCAAGGCAACAAACCACTAACAAATTACCGAGTGCGAAAGAATACAAGAAAATCATTAAGGAACGAGAACAATAAAACAGAATTTAAGGAGATAACAACTGACATTGCATTTAAATTTTTGAGAGTTCCAAAAGGGAGGAGTGAGAGTAAAGAAACTATTAGCATAGAATTTATGGTTACATCAAGCAATTTAAACTGCAAAATTATTTTGCCGCCAATTTAGTACTGCGCTTAATTTCAGTATAGCATAATTATTATATACATACACACACACACACATATATATAAATATATATATATATGTGTGTGTGTGTGTGTGTGTGTGTGTGTGTGTGTGTATTAGACAGATAAATATATTCAAATGGATAAATATAAATAAATGTACATGTAAATGTTCAATTACACACGCACACATGAAGACACACACACACATACACAAAACACACGTATATAATTTAATTTAAATTAAAAACAGACCACTTTAAGGTACAGGTAATATAGGTAATTTATAGGTTATTTAGATTTGAGCACCACAGCATATATATATATATATATATATATATATATATATATATATATATATACACACACACATACAGAACACACACACATATATATATATATATATATATATATATATATATATATATATATATAAAAGTGAACATAGAAGTCAACACTTAGTCTGTTTCATGGTAGATGCAATCGTCAGGCCACGTGTGCTGTTATTTTTCTCGGCTTTTTATATATATGGGCCAGTGGTGCATTGTGGGTAGTCTATTTTGGCGGTTATTTTACCGGAAGTCGACTTCTGGTAAAATAACCGCCATCTAGCATGAAACAGACTGTCGCCTCTAAGTGTTGACTTCTATGTTCCCTTTTATATTTACACACGCTCTATCTCTGATATTGAGCACTTTATCCCATAAATATAGCACATTTTAAGACTATATTTCTTCATATATATATATATATATATTGTGGTGCTCAAATCTAAATAACCTGTAAATTACCTGTAGATAACATTAATATATATATATATATATATATATATATATATATATATATATATATGGGTGTATGCGTATTCGTGTGTCGTATATATAAGACTACTTGTAAAACTTTGAACCTGTATCATCATAAAATCATATGGCTCGCGTTCGTCGATGAAACATGCCAAAGTAGTAAGTGTCTTACCATTCGGTCAGATTCTCATAAAACTTTCCTCACACACACACACACACACACACACACACACACACACACACACACACACACACGCACACACAACAAACGCTTTTTTCGTCAGAAGTATATTTACTCCGTCTACCCACTGAGACGTAATGTGACAAAAGGTCGAGTTTAATGTGGGGAACCTGACCGCGTACACTTGGTCCAGGGATCAAAATTACCCATCCCCAGCAACCGTCGGTTGGGCTGGCATCGGTATGACTACCGACCCCTTTCTTTTCTAGTGCAATGAGAGGAGTACAGCTGTTTCCCGGTGACAGGGCACCTTCCAGTATTTTCCCCCTCAGCTCCGTCTCTGTCCGCGGACAGAGACACAACTGAGTCGCACTCTGCCCGAAGTAGGAGGTGCAACTGAGAGATTACCCTACGCGGCATGTGCCAGGTAAGCATGAAGACTGCAAATTTATTGAAGTACCTACGTTTATATATATTGATTAATTAAACAGCCATAGTCGAGATCATAGAGTCATAAAATCCACGATCATTTTGTTGGCTGCATATTACGTATTTTACTAGGACCAAATACATTTTTAATTCAAAGTTATCCTTCTCCTAGATCAGTTGCAAACCAAGACTGAAGAGCCTAGTTTAACCTATTATTTAAAACATAGCTCGGAGACGAGAAGTTATATCATCAAAACTTTCCTAAAGGGTATTTGGGTGAAAGTGAATATAACGAAACTCAACTGGAATTCGAACTCGGCACTCTGATTTCTCGTTCCATTATATCACCTACACACCCCAATACATATACACTGATAGAAAAAAGTGACTTTAATCCTTTTCACGTAGGACAATGTTCTTTGTGAAAATATTCCTCTATATTTAAATAGTTGCTTTGTCTTGCCTGACTTTTAAAATTTAACATGTGGAAAAGGCAATAAGAAACATATTAGATACGAACCTTATCAAAAGTTTGCTGTTGAGCTCTGTTTATTGTCATCGAATAACGTAGACGATAATTACAAAGCTTATCTTAGTCTGCCACAAGGCCAGATCGAGTTAGGAAGACTGTATTAAATTAACACTTGAAAACCTGGATTTTATCCCGGTGTAACAGCCCAGATTACCCGCCTCTAAACACACACACAGACACCAAGAATATACTCGAATATAGTTTAGCCTAGTCCAGAATAAACTCCAGCGTATGGTTGGTAGGGCCTACTTCATACCTAAGGGTATTATATAGCCTTGTCTAAATTACATTCTCTTAAGCCAGCTTACGCCACTCTTTTTACTTTTAGTCAAAACAACCGTTTTTCTTAACTGGTATGTACCATGAGGCTCCATTTTACAAATTGATAATAATGGCCGACATTGACTCAATCGGCAGCAACCAGGTATTGGCTGGCGAAAAACAATAGGCATCCAAATTTGGGTTGGGGTTACCCCGGGTTCAATGACCAACCTTGGCTTTGTGGTAGAATTCCTTGACTGACGCCAATTCAGTCGGGTTTCGATCCTAGCTAGAGGCAACCGGACGTCTAGCCACACTCATGAGATCTGATACAGAGAAACAGTCTGTCTGTAGATGACAATATATATATAATTTCTATATATATTATTTATATATTATATATGCGCGGTAATTATTGGAAAGCGCTCAATATCAGTGATAGAGCTAACATACTTAGATGTATGGCCGTGAGCTTGTTACCCTGGATTTCACGCCCTTGCGATCGTCAAGGGCGTGAAACCCAAGGTCACAAACTCACATCAATACAACTAAGTATATATATATATATATATATATATATATATATATATATATATATAAAAAGACATTTATGATATGTTTAACGTTCTTTTTATAGATACAAGTATTTAAGCAAATGCTTTGTTTTATAATAAACAGTATTAAATAACATTTACCTGCCTGAATGTCCGAGAAATTTTCATAGAAAATTTTCGTTCTATGAAAATTTCTCGGAAATTCAGGCCGGTAAATGTTATTTAATACTGTTTATTATAAAACAAAGCATTTGCTTAAATACTTGTATCTATAAAAAGAACGTTAAACATATCATAAATGTCTTTAAATAAATTGTCGGACTTTGTCTAATTCAAAAATATATATATATATATATATATATATATATATATATATATATATATATATATATACATACACACACATATATATATATATATATATATATGTGTGTGTGTGTATATAAAGTGGACACTGAGGTCAACACCAAGCGGTGACATTCTGTTTCATGCCTGATTCGCTTCATAGGATATACTGAAGGCAAGCGAAACAGCTTTCTAGCCACACAGTATATTATTTGCTGTTTTCCCCTCTGCCTCTCTTGCTTTCCTGTGAGTATCAAGTTCTCCAAGCCCTCCTTCTTTATGTGTCCTAGAAATATCAACTCTCTTTATATGTATCAATGTCATTTTCGTTCTCATTTTCTTTACACCATCCTTACTGCTCGCATGTTCTCGGCATTGTATTCTTAGCATCCTTCTGTAGAACCGCATTTCTGCCGCTTAAAGTCTCAGGGTTCAACTGCCATAATGGAAGGAAAGACAACATTTCATCACTCCTTTATTTCTAACTATATTTTCCTATTCCTTAATATTCAGCCTCTGGATGACATCCTTCGCTATAACAATAGACCTGCGCAATTTCTTTTATTCACTAATTAATAAACTAAAAAAAAAAATTATATGAAACTTATACAGGTAGATACTTTCGAAGCTTTACTTCGCCTGATACAAGACTAAATTAGATTGACGGAGGAATATGAACACTGAGTGCCATAAACTCTTCGACAAGTGACTGTGTACTACGAAATCTACAGTAAAAATGAAGGAATTTTAATCGGGCACAAACACCAACAACTGCTTTCAGTGGAAAATACATAACTATTTATCCGCATTGCCATTTCATATATATATATATATATATATATATATATATTACATAAAAATGTGCGTAAACATACACTGCATAGCACGAAAATTATCGGTCATCACTCCACACGTAAAATTTCAGATAAACATAGCAATTTCGTCTTTGAAATTAATAAACGCTACATTTTTTCTTAAAAGCACACACTGAGGATAACATGTGTTAATGTCGAAAGTACTCGGAATGAAACAATATGTATCAACGCGGTAATTTTCTCTCTTCTTTGAATACCGCCATCAAAAGGCTCATCCGAGAATATGAACGGAACCTATTGAAAATAAGCAGACAGAATTTGTCCAAATTATTCAATGAAACTTGCCTCAAAACATGCTGCTAAAATACACATACACACACACACACACACACACACACACACATATATATATATATATATATATATATATATATATATATATATGTATTACATTGAGATATTGCAGGTATGGATTCGTGGAATAACATGGAAATAATTATTAAAGAAAGTATTATTATAAAGAATGATTTGCAGCGGCAATAGGGTTTTGTATTTATTTTATTATATTTTTCTAAAGAAAGTTATCTTTAAAGGAAATATAACGAACTATGGTTTCTAGTGTGAATGAAGAAGACGGCTGGTGTGAAGAGTGAAGTGAAAATATTAAGGAACAAATGTGTAGAGAGGGGAGCCAAAGGAGGAGAAGGAGTGAGTAACATGCTGCTGGAAATGTAGTAGACGTTAGTGGTTAAGTTAGAAAGCTAGGAAATGGAATTAGAATGAAAGAGAAAGAAAAGAGTAAGCGGTAAAGAGAGGTAGTGGGGATCGAAACGACAAATAAAGGAATGGAAAAGACGATGGGAGAGAAAAATTAGTAAAGAAAGTGAAGGAAGACAGCCGCGGGTGTCGTAGCTTGGGGGTAAAATCTACGGCGGATGAGTGGCGGCCCCGAGCGCCATCTGTACACAACGGTAGTGCAAACAAATAATGACTATATTTTCGAAACTCCAGGCCCAGTGGACATACCTGGGTAAACAAACACGTTCCTTCCTTTGCTCTCACCCCCTCTCTTTCTTTTTCTATCTCTCTCTCTCTTTCTGGCGTTCTCTTGTTCTCTCTTTTATTCCTCACTATCCTCTTATTTATAGCCGCAATCAAAGATCTATATGTTAAGCCTTCTTCGCCTGACATATAGAGTTACCTTGCTTCGACGTAGATGCAAAGGTGAGATGTCAGCTCAGTACGACACACACACACACACATTATATATATATATATATATATATATATATATATATACTGAAGATAGAGTTTTTTTTTTCACATGTGTACATTTTAACGAACCATTCTATTTCTAGATATTTTTCTCCAAACATGTGATATCTTTGCAGCGGGAATGATCCGTGTGCATCGTTGTTTATTTACGAATACCGGAGAATAATAAAACCGAGGCACTAATTCGCTTTCATCAGTCTGCTACAAGTACAACATATAAGTAAGTCATGTCCTTTCAGGGCGGAGACGAGCATATCCCTCCATATATCATTTTTCTTTATTATCTGTAAATTGCCATAACTTCTAGGGAAAGATGACGGAATGGTTTCCTGATGTCTTCTCTACGGCCTTGATTTTAGAGTAGACTGGGGTCACATGGAGAGAGAAGTGAACCCAGTTCACCCTGCTATTTAAGTCATAATGGTGAGGAGAATAGGGTGGAATCATGCCTTTTCCGAACTTATAACTGCGTAAGTAAATACAACAGACTAAACAAGAAGTTGAGCCCTGATCACAAATTCTCATTATTTTACCCATAAATACAGGCGTCCAGGTTAAACGTATAATCTGAACATGCATATTACGCGGTGGTTTCTAAAAGTTTGGAGAACAATATATATATATATATATATATATATATATATATATATATATATATATATATATATATATAATACAAGTTCTGCCAATATATATATATTGACAGAACCTGGACGCGAATTTTCCAATAAATCTCAGAGACATTAAATTACTAAGACGAAAGTATATAAAACATCACCTGATTTCTGATGTTCCAAGGTTCCGTAAACCAGTATTTAATATTCATATCAATCCGATAATAACAATAATATAGCATTGGTGAAGAAAGAAAATGTATATGAAATCTCTATCTATAAAAGGCAGGATGTGTTTGCGTGTGTAACGAATGCACGGCCGACGGATTTGCACCAAAATTTACATGCACATGCTCCAAGTTAGCGGGAAGGCCAAGACCAACGTTGCATTTCCCAGCTCCAATCGATAGTGGAAATAATCGATTTTTCATGCTTCTACGGCAGTTTTCATGTAGTTTGCGGCCATTTTCTACTGGCCAGAGGGAGAGCCTATAGCTGGCTACCACGAATAGTCAGGAAGTTCTATTGGCCAGCGTGAGAGCCAACAGCTGACTGACACAAATGTTAACTAGCATGCTAGCATGCAAAAAAAAAAATCGATAGCTGCATTCGTCACAAGTGGGAAAAATTTAAATCTGCATGGCACTTTACTCCAATTGGCTCAACGTTGATTCTGATTCCGCAGAACTGGGTTGGGTGTGAAAAAGTATTTGTTGTTAACATTCTTTTTTCATTCGGTTTTTCCAGTTACGAGTCCTTTTTTAAAGCTGATCGTTTTGTGTTCATTTTGTTTAGTTCTTTTTTCGTAACAGATTTAATGTTTAGTATAGAGCTTAGAAAAAATTCGCAGTGTGAGATAGGCAAGAAGTAAGGCATGTAGCAACATCAGCACGGCAAAGGGCACTCCTTTAAAGGCAAGGAAGGGCAAAAATATTTTAAGTCAAGTTATAGCGATTGCTGTATTGTGGACGGGTCCGTCTACAAAATTCTGGAGTTGGGCTGCTGAAAGTAACATCAATCAGCTAAGATACAAACCTTTTACTTGTATTATTTCTCTCTCTCCATTTATATATATATATATATACATATATATATATATATATATATATATATATATATATATATATATGTGTGTGTGTGTGTGTGTGTGTGTGTGTGTGTTAAGCAATAGCAGATATTTATATATAGTGCTCAATATTTTTAATATTAAAATAATATTTAAAATAGAGCATTAATATCATATAAAAAGATTACTTTTAAATATTAATTCAAATTTCAGGAAAGCAACAAAAAATTATATTTAAAAGTTAAGTAATCATATATATATATATATATATATATATATATATATATATATACAAATATAAAAGAATGAAAAGAATTAAATTCAAACGTTCATGAAATTAATTTAAAAATGGGCTCAATGCAACAGTAGAGCAATAAATATTTATTATAAAGTGCTACATTAGAACATGCAAGTTGCATGTTGTAATTTAACAGTTTATAATATATATATATATATATATATATATATATATTGACTTTTAAGAATATGGATGTTAAAATAATCCTACAAAGTAGCATATATATGTATATAATTGTGTGTGTGTTTTTACAACATTTCATCAGCCTTGGTAGGTCTTCTATCATAACAATGTGGGATATTTTATAACAAAAATGAACAAATAAAAATTAAATGAAATGGTTAGACGATAGATCCCCCCCCAAAAAAAACAACTTAAATTTTAAATTCTCAGTGTCCCCTCTCCTCCGTAGTAATTTTTTTTTTCGCATCAGCGTAAACCTCACTTTAGTCTGATGAAGCCCTGAAGGACGAAACCTGTCATGTGAAAACATTTTCCACTTTCCGCTCCCCCAAAAAATAGTTATGGATATATCAAAATTGAATATTTGTATACAACAAATCAAATATAAATAAAAATGTATCTGTAAAAAGACAATATGAAGGCCATAACAAAGTCAATGTAAAGAAATCAAACTTTCAAATGCATAACATGAATCCCGTTCAGTCGCGCGAATGTGCATTTTGTGCTTGTGAATTGATGTTGCCTGTATATTGTTGAAACATGACAAAGTAGACATTTTTCAAGTTGTCTATTTTCTATTTAGCAGGGTTCTCACCCAACTTTATGTATAATTCAAGGTATGATTGACTCT
>OZ038488.1:91803516-91808516 GCA_964036315.1 Acanthosepion esculentum
GTAAGCCACTTGGATCTTGATAATGTTAAGTAGGCAGTTTATTTTTTTAGTCATAATGACCACGTTTCACAGTTCCTTCTCAAGAAATACAATATCTACAAATTTCACAGAATGCCACTTGAATTTGAGATAAATGCATTGTGTTTTAACGTTTTTATCCATTCATTTAGTTTCAAATAGCGACATTTAGGGTATTTTAACATTCAGAATTTAGAGGTGACGATGAAATCTGGTAATTTACCAACATTTTTTAAATCGAATTTACCCTTAGCAAGGCCGTAAAGCACTAAGTCACAATGGGTACTGGATGTGAAAGTGTTAGAAAAAAGAGAACATTATGATAGAACAATAGAAGAGCAATCACGAAGACAGTAAATAACGATTGACATTGCGTTTAATTTTTTTTATCATTTCACTCCAAGCAATAAAATAAAACTAATAAAACGCAAGGGGTTACTGAGTATGCGATAATATGAGTAAAAAAAAACACTATTAAGAAGAAAGAACAGTAAATGAACAAGAATTAAGAAAACAAAAGATCACGATTGATATAGTACTTAAATTTTTCAAGATCAAAGTTGAACAGAAAGCATGGAGCCGAAAGAAAGTTCCACAAACGAAAAGTGCGAGAAAAGAAACTTAGTGCAGAACTTACGGTTACATCACGAGACCTTGTTGCCAATCTCGAACTGCGCTGAAAATTATAAAGTCTACAGACCATACTGAATAGCGCTATTTATTCTGCTATGTACAGAGATGTGGTACAAGGCCAAAATGGGGAATGGGGAAAAGGACGGTCTTCATCTGTCTTGACGTTAAACTTAGCTAGCCACAAACACTGACCCAAACATACAACAATATACCTTACGCCACACCAACGCATTCTTACTTACCTTTCTTACTACATTCACCATAATACCACAGTGTCTCAAAGTCCTAACTAGTCCCTATATGTACAATTCATTTGTCTGTGAGGGGAGGGGGAATAAAACAACAAATTTAACAATCTCATCCCAATGAATATTTACAAAAAATGTACAAAACTATTTACAAAAACTAAACAAAATAATGTTAGTAATAAAAACATAAGTTAACTGGACGAAATCAATGCGTGACTATAATAATATAAAACATTAATTCTTCCCAAGCACTCACTCAGACACAGACACATTCAAATCACAACAACAAATACGACCATAGATGAAAAGTGATATTTATTTGTAAATATTTACAAAATGTGGCACAAGGCCAAAATGGGGGAAAGGACGTACTTCATCTGTCTTAACATTAAACTTAGCTAGCCACAAACACTGACCCAAACATACCACAATATCCCTAACACCAAAACAACACATTCTTACTTAGATTTCTTACCACATCCACCATAATACCTCATGTCTCTATGAAAAGCCTAACTAGTCCCCATAGTAAAGAGCTCATCCAAACAATTGCCATAACATTATTTATAGAAAAAAAAAAACAGGCAAACAGGGAAGCAAGTTTACGGTGGTGGGAAAGTGTCAGAAGCCGAGACGCCAGGTTAGGACAATATATCAGTGAAATTTTCATTACGAAAAACTGGGAACAGGAGAATATGGTTTAACCTTTTTTCTTTTATATATGAGATTGGGTAAAGATTCTCGTGCATTGTCGGAAAAAGAAGTCATAGTTTAGTCTCTGAGTAATGACGAAATTCACGCAAAGGAGGAGAAACAAATTGTCTTGGTTGCGATATAAAAAAAACTGATGAATGAGTCTCAGCAAGGAATTTACTTTAATACGGATGACGTCAAAATAGTGTGCAGGTCCGGTCGTCATCCGGGGCAGTTGACTATTGGCGGAAACTCAGGCTAGTATCAGTCCTAAGCATCACCATTGTCGTCGTCGTCACAACCCCGTGTCAACCTTTTCCCTCGCGTCAAGGAAAGGCTGTCACCTTATATGACCTGCTAACGGTAAATGAAATCAATCTGACCTGTCAACAAGGACGTAGGGAATGTCACTTTTACGCCTGACACACTCACAACTTAAACGTCGTTAGTCCCACTTCGATATTTTTTCCACGCTTGTGTTCCGTTAATATCGCGTCTTCACGCGTGACTTTCCGGTCGAATGGCTATAATTTTCTTGCATTATGATTCATTATGTCTACTGAGATTTCCTCTTATTCTCTCTTGATAGCTCTGTCACCATGCCTTAACTTGAGGATGAATCTATCATGGTGTCAAATGCTGGAACTATTTGTTGTTTATATTTTTATTTTTCAACCAGAATTCTATCTGTAAGGGGATTAGTATATTAAATAATAACTAGGTGTTTATGTAACGAGTAATAGAACGCATATAATTTATTAAACACAGGAAATTTTTTTAATTCATGATTATAAAATATATATACATATATATATAATACATATATACATACATACATACATATATATATACATACATACATACATACATATACATATATATACACATATATATACATACATATATATATACATATATACATATATATTTACATATATATATATATAGACAAATATATATATACATATATATGTACATATATATACACATATATATATACATATATATGTACATATAAATACACACATATATACGTACATATATATACACACATATATACATATATATGTACGTATATATACACACACATATATATGTACATATATATATATACACACACACATATATGTACATATATATATATACACATCCAACACACATATATGTACATATATATATATATATACACACACATATATATGTATATATATATATACACACACATATATATGTACATATATATATATACACACACACATATATATCTACATATATATATATACACACACACATATATATCTACATATATATATATATATATACACACACACATATATATCTACATATATATATATATATATATATACACACACACACATATATATGTACATATATATATACACACAAGTATAAGTACATATATATATACACACACACATATATGTATATATATATCTACACACACATATATGTACATATATATATATCTACACACACATATGTACATATATATATATCTACACACACATATATGTACATATATATATATCTACACACAAGTAATTGATTTTATTTATTATTAATCTGAAGCGTTATTTTTAGCGGATACTCGTATTTATTAAATAATATATTAAATAAATAAATATATTGTTTAATAAATGAACGTAACGTCTGCTCATATATGAACATCCACTAAAAATAAAAAATAACGTTTCGAATGAGATTATATATATATATATATATATATATATATATATATATATATATATATATATATATATATATAACTTCTTTTGCTATTTTTAATGGATACCCGTATTTGAGATAAACGTCTTGTTTTTATTTTAAACAGTGTGTGTTACATCTATCGGCCTGCACATTCGACAAATCTTAATAAACAAAATGTGTTCTCCAGTAGGCTTTGAACCTGTGTCCCCTTATGTAGTAGAAACCACCCTTTAATACGTCGTGCTTTAGAAAGCTCGACCACAATATCCCAGAATGATTTTTCGAACCCAGACGGAGAGCACAATTTTGTTTTATTAAGATTTTATTAAAATTGGCACCTGACATGAAGGTGCGTGATATGCAGTGGTGTCTAGTTTAATTCTTTCATTGACTTTCAACTACAGTTTTGAACTGCTGCTCTTTGACTAGACTGGCTACCATCCAAGGCTAGAGAATCCAGTCTACCCTGCAATTTAATCCAAATTAATAGCTGCGTAGCAAAGATAATTTCCCGCATTTCCAATGAGCTTGATGGCAGAAAATGAACACAAGAGTTCGGACCGGAATTTGAACTCGGGTCGCCGATTCCATTTTTTACACCGATAATGAGATCCGTAGACTTATTGGGATGGCCAAGGACTCATTCTAAAAGCTGGGCAGAGTTTTGCGAGACAGGAGAATTTCTTTGGCAACAAAGAAAAGAATACTGGGCTATTACGTGACATCTGTACTTCTTTACGGCAGCGAATGTTGAACGATTTCCTCAAAGAAGTAGAGACTCGAGGCGACGGACATGTGGTTCTACAGAAGGATGCTAAGGATGCCATAGACCGAACATGTGAGCAATGATGAAGTCTTCGATAGGAGGCAAACAAGGAAGAGGCTTATACTTAACATCAAAAAGAGGCAGCTGAAGTTTCTGGAACACATAATGAGGAAGGAAGGCCTGGAGAATCTGATACTCACGGGTCGAATAGAGAGAAAGAGAGACAAGAGAAAACAATGCATGACATACCTAGTGGACTTGAGCAAGTGGATGACAGAACGTGGTCTGGGGGAGATGGAAGAGGGAAGGAACTTGTTGAGAGCTGCAAGGGATAGAGGGAAGTGGAGAGCCATGATCGCCTACGTCATGAAAGGACATAAAAGGAAAAGAAATTGTGGTACATTTGATTCATTACTTCAATGGAATCAATCGAACTCTTGATAGTTCGGGAAAACTCTAACGTTATCAAGTTGTTGCAGTCATTTATTTATTCATTAAATTCTGGTTTCCCGCGCTTGCAAATGCTATGCCGTCTGTGAATTCTTAGATACCATTCTTTTTCAAAATATTTCGAGGCTAGCGCAACATCGCCCGTGTTCCCTCCTCTTATTTCCTATTTTGTCAACGAGGATATCCAAAGATCAAAATAAGGAAACATACGATTTACCCGTTCATGTCTTTCAACAGAAATACTTACAGAAGACCACCATGGATGAATTGGTGCTTGTTATTCATGGCTTTTTTTTTTGTTCCTATGTCTCTTTTGGTTAAACTAAAGCATAGCGTTCAATATTGAATACAATTCTGGTTGAAAAGCTAGACAAGCGAAGAACTTATTGGTTTGTGTGATAAAGAAAAAAAAAAGAATTTTATATTATCGGATCATAAAACGTTTGATAAGTACTCTTAACTTT